>KV012518.1:21401-51904 GCA_001598015.1 Dorcoceras hygrometricum | reverse complement strand
AAGATGAGACAGGATTGGCCTCATCTGTTTGAGCACTAATCGTGCAGGATTTCCAGGTAAATTTCTGGTTTTGCTTTGAATTTGTTGGTTGGGTTGTGCTGAATTGCATGTTTGTTTATTTCTGCCTTGGTTTGTCTTTGATTTCGAGGACGAAATCTCTTGGGGAGAATGGATCTGGTGGTCGAGAAGAACGTGAGAAATGAATGCGTTGTTCTTTTGAAATTCAGATCTCATGACGTAGGCAGCTCTCATGTGTGACGTAAGCGTCGCTGGATGGTGATCGCATTTGGGTCGTAGCGAGGGATCTGGCAGCGTTTGAGGGTGACGTCAGCAGGTCTGGTGGATGACGTAAGCAGATCTGTTGCTAGAGCGTGTAGCAAGCGTGAAATTGCGCGGTGAGATTTGATGACGTAAGAAGATCTGGTGCCTATACGCCGTCGTTTTGGAGTTGTGCGCGGGCGTGAGATCTGTTGCTTTTAGCGCTAAGATCTGTTTTGCTCATGCGACGTCGTTTTGTGCTTTTACGCTGTCGTTTTGATTTGGAGCGTTGCATTGAACGCTGTGTGAAATTTGCGCGGTGAGATTTTGATGACGTAGAGATCTGTGCCTATACGCCGCGTTTTTGGAGTTGCACGCGGGCGTGAGATCTGTTGCTTTTAGCGCTAAGATCTGTTTTGCTCATGCGACGTCGTTTTGTGCTTTTACGCTGTCGTTTTGATTTGGAGCGTTGCATTGAACGCTGAAGTTTGTTTCGCTTTTGCATTGTGCGAGAAATCTGTTGGGCGATATTTTTTAAGTTGTAGAAATCTGTTTCTGTCGGTGATTGAATTATTGGGAAGCTTTTGGAATAGAGGATATTTATATAAGTGTTGATTTACACTTAGAGCATTTCAGACCCGATATTTCTTATCCTCTAACTCGAAACCCCCGAAATAGCTACTGTTCACCGTCACTTTCTATCGTGATTTCCCGTTGATTCCGACCTCCGTTTTTCGAGTGCTTGGTAGCGTTGGAAACCTCTTGAGTAGACCTTTATTTTCCTACCAATCTTGGAGGCTGTTTTGAGCTGGAAAGAGAACGCAAAGCTGCTGAGTTTCGGGCAGTAGATTGCGCCGTGAACTCTTCCTAGCGTGAGCTTTGGATGAGTTTTCTTTCGTTGATTTGAGCTCTGTTTTCTTGTGTTAGTACCTGCGTAGATACTTGGAGCTGGAGTTTAGCTCTGGCCGTAGGTATTTGAGAGAGAATGCTAGATTTGAGCTAAGATTTTAGCTACCTTGTACAGATCCAATTTTCAGGATTTTGTGGTTTCGCTTTGCTATGAAGTTTCAAGAGCCGTGAACTTGGGTTGGTTACTGGCCGTTGCTTGTGAAACCGGTTAAGGTAGTTTGAACAATTAAGGTACGATTGGGCAGCCCTTAGCAGCTGGAGCATGAACATGTCTATTTTTCGATGTTGAGATTTGCTGTTATGTGGCTTACGTGAATTTAGATGATGGAATTGATTGAGTTATGTGTTGTTTCACGTATTATGCGTTGTATGCATTTAGCATGGATATTGAATGGCATTCATGCATACATATTGAGCCTGATGTACAGATTTGATTTGATAACCTGATTGGGTGCCACGTTGTGACTGGCCGACTCGTGGGTCGTGCCCGAAAAGTCCAACGCTATCGTCGGAGCGGTGAACTACCGGATACGAGTGTCTACCGCCGAGCTGTGATGGGCTGACGGGCCCCGATGATCACGGACCGATGATTTCCACCGGCTGATCGGCCGTGAGTGGTATAGAGGCTTGATTTGAGTTGCCAGTTGATAGACTGGTCTAGCTATCCGATTTCTTGATAGCCCTCATGCATTCATAGCATTGATTTATAGCAGGTTGCATGTTTATCTGCTTTGATAGCTCTTCGTACTGAGGCTTGACCTCGTACTTCTTCTTTTCTTGCTTTTGTTGTTTGGGTCTGCGTTACCCATTTGCAGGAGTTTCAGGTAACCTAGCTGGGCATAGTGTAAGTTCAGCTGGTCGATCCCCGCGTCCTTGAGTCCCAGTCTATATATATGATATGTATTGAACCGGGGGATGCCCCGTGTTATCATGTATTGGGGATCTGTATTGTGAATTGATATTATGTTGATACGTGTTGTATGAGTTTGAGTTAACTTATATTTTGAGTATTGAATATTTTGAATGTATGATTTGAAGTTCAGGCCATTGTATTTCGAAAAATTTTTAAGCCCTAATTTTAAGCTTCCGTGTTTATGCGCTTATTAGGTGTTAATTGTTAGTAATTAGCACGGGGCCTGACAAAAAGCCCACCAAGAAGCCTAAGGCAAAGGCTTCCATGCCAAACAAATCTGAGGATGTTTGCCACCACTGCCACAAGCCTGGGCACTGGAGGAGGAACTGCAAGGAGTACCTTGAGCAGTTGCGAACTGCGAAAGGTATGTTCTATATCGAAATAAATATGTCTCTTAATTCGACTTCTTGGGTACTTGATACCGGATGTGGATCTCATATCTGCAATGATTTACAGGTGATGACAAGAAGCCGACGTCTTAGAGAGGGTGAGACCCACTTGAGGCTGGGCAATGGAGCAAGAGTTGCTGCAGTAGCTATAGGAGATGTTTATTTATTTCTGTCTTCAAATTTTAAGTTGTTATTGGGAAACGTTTTATTTGTTCCCGAATTAATAAAGAACATTATTTCTGTTTCTATGCTTGATAGTGATGGATATTCTTGTGTTTTTGCTAATTCGATTTGCAATATATACAAGAATGAATGTTTGATTGGTATTGGGGAAGGCGAAAACGATTATACACCTTAAAATTAAAAGAAGTTCCAACTCGCGATGTGGAAACACATACAACAACGATTAAAAGGAAAATGATAGCTTGAACCCAGCACAACTTTGGCACGCTAGGCTAGGTCATATTTCCCTAAGTAGGATGAACAAGTTATTTAGGAGTGACATGTTTGATTTGTCAGACATTAACTCCCTACCGACTTGTGAATCTTGTATCAAGGGAAAGATGACTAAACAACCCTTCAAGGGCAAGCCTGAGCGTGCTCAAGGCCCATTGGATTTGATCCACACTAATGTATGTGGCCCACTTAGCATCGGTACTAAGTACGGTCACACATACTTCATCACCTTTACCGATGATTACTCTAGGTATGGGTACTTGTACTTAATGAAGCACAAGTCTGAATCCTTTGAAAGTTTCAAAGAATTCAAGGCTGAAGTAGAAAATCAATTAGGGAAAAGTATTAAAGCACTTCGATCAGATCGAGGTGGTGAATACTTGAGTGCTGAATTTCAAGACTATCTAAGAGAGAATGGGATTCTCTCGCAGTGGACCCCTCCGGCCACACCACAGCTCAATGGTGTAGCGGAGCGTCGTAATCGAACCTTGATGGACATGGTTCGATCTATGATGAGCTTAACTGAACTTCCTACCTCGTTTTGGGGCTATGCACTCAAAACGGTGGTAATGTTGTTGAACAATATCCACACCAAGGCAGTGGATAAGACTCCATATGAGATATGGATGGGCAAGCCGCCCAAATACTCATTCATGAGGATTTGGAGATGTCCTGCTTACGTGAAGCAGACAGTGGGAGATAAGCTGGAACTAGATCCATCTTATGTTACTTCATTGGGTATCCAAAGAATTCCATTGGATACTACTTCTACTATCCCAACGAAACAAAAGTGTTTGTTTCTAGAAATGTCACCTTTATGGAAAAGAAGTTTCTACTTGATAGAAAGGGCAAAATAGTAGAACTCGAAGAAGTTCGAGAACCAACTGAAGTACCAAGTGAGTCTCCCGCGCCTCAAGAGCCAATACCAGAAATGGTCGCACCTAGGAGATCCGAAAGGGTTCCTAGGGCTCCTGAAAGATACGGTTTACTCCTTTGAAGATGATCAAAGTGATCAAGTTATTGGAGGTGATCCAAGAACTTTCAAGGAGGCGATTTCCGATGCTGATTCTAATTTGTGGCTTGAAGCAATGCAGTCTGAGATTGACTCAATGCATGTGAACCAAGTTTGGACTCTTATTAATCCTCCCGAAGGAATTGTTCCTATTGGGTGCAAATGGATATATAAGAGAAAACTTGGGCCTGATGGTAAGGTATTGACCTACAAGGCACGACTGGTCGCGAAAGGTTACACTCAAAGGCAAGGTGTTGACTATGATGAAACTTTCACAATGTTCAAGTCAATTAGAATCTTACTAGCCATAGCCGCATGGTACGACTATGAGATATGGCAAATGGATGTGAAAACTGCGTTCCTTAATGGAAACATTAAGGAAGATATCTATATGACGCATCCTGAGGGTTTCACATCTGTAGAAAGTGAGCATAAGGTATGCAAACTTCAGAGATCGATCTACGGTCTCAAACAAGCATCGAGGAGTTGGAACCTGAGATTCGATGAAACAATTAAGGAATTTGGTTTCATCAAGAATCCCAAGGAGCCATGTGTGTACAAGAAGGTAGTTAAAAGCGTTGTGACATTCCTTGTACTTTATGTTGATGACATTCTACTCATTGGAAATGATGTAGGAATGCTGCAATCAACTAAAGTATGGTTGTCTAGTAGATTCTCGATGAAGGACATGGGTGAAGCATCCTATATTCTTGGAATTCAGATCTATCGGGATAGATCGAAAAGGATACTCGGACTCACCCAAGCTACCTACATCGATACCATACTTAAGCGGTTCTCTATGGAAGAGTCCAAGAGAGGAAACCTACCTATGTGCCACGGGGTCACTCTATCTAAGTCTATGTGTCCGAAGACTGATGAGGAGATAGAGAGTATGACACGTGTGCCATATGCCTCGGCAATGGTAGCATTATGTATGGCATGATCTCAACTAGACCGTATGTCGCATATGCTCTGAGTGTCACGAGCCGCTACCAGGCCAACCCCGGCCAAATGCATTGGAAGGCTGTGAAAGATATTCTTAAATACTTGCGAATGACTAATAATATGCTCATGGTCTATGGGGGTGGTGAACAGAAATTGGAAGGCTACACTGATTCTAGCTTCCAATGTGATGTGGATGATTCGAAGTCAACCTCTGGATTTGTATTCATGCTCAATGGTGGTGCTATCTCTTGGAAGAGTTCCAAACAAGACACCATCGTGGATTCAACCACTGAGGCTGAGTACATCACAGCATCAGCTGCTGCTAATGAGGCGGTTTGGATAAGGAATTTCGTCCAAGAGTTGGGCGTCATCCCTGATGGAGTAGGTCCAGTCCCGGTGTACTGTGACAACGCGGGTGCCGTTGCGCAAGCAAAGGAGCCTAGGTCTCACCAAAGATCCAAACATATACTGAGAAAATAACCACATAATCCGGGATATTGTGGCTAGAGGTGACATAGCAGTTGAGAGAGTCACCTCTACAGACAACAATTGCCGATCCACTTAGAAGCCCTTTCCAGGCCCGTTGTTTGAACAACATCGTGAAGCAATGGGACTACGCATTATTAGTAGTTGGCTTTAGGGAAAGTGGGAGATTGTTAGAGTAGGTGCCCAACTAGCCAACTTGTGGCGTGTGGGGATGTGATAGTGGATATGATGGCTATCATGAAACACATCTAATAGTCACTGTGTATTCTGAACTCGTTCCTAGTCGATTGGGCTGTCAAAATGAGGATAAGGCCGTCCGAGCTTGAGACTAGCATCTGCGATGTGAAGTACCATGTTTCATTGGTAGGGAACATTGTGATGTTCTGAGCATGCAGATAGATAGTGACCTGGTGATCTATCGAACTACCCTCGTTCGGACTTTTCAAGTGGTCACCATTTGTCGAGTGGATAAGTCCGAGGTCTTGGTTGTACTGATTAGTCCTCACTACGCGAAACGTCATTGAGACTCTACGTGATAGGCGCCTCACTTTGACCCGTTTACCGACTCACTTGGGGTCATTAGGTTGCGGGATTGGGTGAGGTCCCGATGCATGTAGGAGTCGATGCTTCGTTGTCGAGGATTCACCGCTCGCTTTCATGTGTGGATATCCTATGCTATCTGAGGAGATAATAGTGTATAAATCTCTAGCCAGAGTACTGGATGTGTTTTAGGTAAATGGGTTTACCTATTAACACTCGTGATGTCACTATTTAATCTCCAAGATTTATGCATAGTTATCGGATCTCTAGCGACTCTCGATTTATCAATGGTCGTTGATTTGATCGGGATATATGTGTTGAAAGGACCGTACTGTACGCTAACCACGACCAACTGGTTCTTTAAGGCACTATCAGTGATACCTAGGGGATCATGGCGCGATGTTGCTAGGCGCTTTACCATGATCCGATGGGCAAGTCCGAAATTGTGATTTCGAAGTCACAATGGTTGTGGCCCACGGCTAGCTGTATCCCTGAACCATTGAGGGTCATACAAGTACTGGATTCACGATTTCCGCACGAAACTGAGCTCAATGTGTTGAGCATAGGAGAAGGATTTTAGGGAGTGCGACTTCCTAAAAGTCAACAGGGGTCAAATTGCGATTTCCCAAAGTTGAGGGGCTAAACTGCTATTTTGGTCTAGGTTGTCTGAAAAATTGTTTTCACATCATAATACTCAGTTTTGGAAACTGTGTTGATCGGTCCGATCTGATCAGCGATCGGGATTATGATGAAGCCACGGTGATGGAAATGAACCTAATGTTCATATGGACCTGGGCCTGACCCAAGTCCATTGGACCGGTTCAAGCCCATCACTTATTTATTAAATTAGACCTAGGGCTACAACAACAACACACTTGATACAACCCTAGCCTCCAAGTAGTCACCCCACCCTCTCCTCCACACCTCGCCGCCGCCGACCGCCCCTAGCGCTGCCGCCCGTCGGCCGCCGCCGTCGTCGCCCAATTTTCACGTGGTCGGACTTGTTTCGATCACGTCGACGAGGAGATTTCGTTCGTGCCAAAACTTCGTCAGCTCTTCTAGTGCAGACTGACAAAGGACTCGTGCTTCCGGTCGTGGACCTGATTAAGGAGGATCTACCGCCGCCTACCTTGAAGAGCCAGATTCCCTGTGAATTTGGTTGGAGCCAAGCGCCTAGACGCCAGCAAGGTAGCATTCGATAAAACATCCTATGTATGTTTTATGTTTTTGATTTATACGTTTTGAACGATTTTCGGGGCAAATTTTAAACTTCCGCTGCGCCCCCGGGAAAAGGGATCCGGATCCGCTAACTTTCGCCAACAATTTATAGTCGTTGGAACTACTTTAAGCTAATTCCAGATATACAGAGATTTGGTTTGAACTGAAGATGGCGCAAAGTATGCTAGAAGAGGAAACATTTTTAATGAAGATGTACGAGAATAGTACAAGCATTTATGTAACGCCAGAAAATCCCTAAGACCACATATTATTTTATTTTGATTCGAAGGGTTAATCTGCGATTTTCACATCCTCAGCACATTAGTTTGCATCTGTGTTGAATTTCAGATTTTAGTTTAGGATCGCGGTTCAAGAGTATTCCGGATGGAATTAACCCGAGCACGATTTGAGTTTTAAAATGTTTTAAAATATTTGTTTTAAAATGATTTATATTAAAGAATTATTTTCTTTTAAATATATATAATTAGGTATGGGAAAATAGCTTTCAAAAGAAATGATTTCACGTACGAATGCCCATACCTCTTTTCACCTACTACTTCCATTATTGGAGCTCTCTTAAATTACGGTGAAGCACTTCATTTGAGAAAACAATAAAACGCAGTTTCTCTAAAAATTTTTAAGTGCATCGTCGGTGCTCGTGGGGAATTCCAGCCAGTGTGTTCTGTTCAGTCGCTATTTGTTTTCAGGCAAGTACTTTCTTTTCTTTGATGTATCCCTGGAAGCATAATATGTTCCTTTCAGCTTGTGTGCTTGAAATGTGCAGTTTCTCCAAGTTTACAGTTTCTGTTTAAAAGTGCTGGTTTATTAAATGTATGCGCTGCGATCAAGTTCAATTTTCAAGTGATAGAATTGTTCAGAAGCTGATGTTGTTTCTTTCAAAACTGCGGGGATGTACAATTATGGTTTCAAGTAGAATTCCAAGTGAACCAGTAAGTATGTCGCGCTGGATAAGCTTAGGATTGAGGTTCTCAGATGACAGGTAGAGCTGGTCTGGATAGAGCTCTGTTCTGAGTTGGTAAGTTCAGCTTGTTTGTTCGAATTTCTCCCAGCTGCTTTCAGCTCCGTGCTGGGCGGTTAAGGATGAGATTATGAGTTTATAATCTGAGTTGGTTCAATTAGAGCGTTGTTCTGGTCTGGTAAGCATAGCCAGTCTACTCGAACTTCTCCAAGCTGTTCTTAGTATCCTGTTGATATTCTTCTCTTTTAGGATCATCTCCATCATTTCAGTTCATAGTTTGATCCCAGAGTTGTTTCAGTTTTCTTTGCGACTTGCTTATTTTCTCCATCAGCTGTTGCATTTTTTCACCATCAGCTGTTGCATTTGTTCACCATCAGCTGTTGCATTTGTTTGTATTCAGCTGATTGTTCAAATTTCGTTGACATCTGTTTTGCGCCAACAGTACTATCGCTTAGCAACGTCTGAATTCCCAAACAGTAGTAACATGTGAACAGTAGGCATCCGTTCCCATGATAGCGATAGTGTTTCCTATAACCATAAATTTGTTTTCTTCGCGAAGTCTGTTTCATAAGTGAAATATGTTTCATTCGTGAAATCTGTTTCATTCGTCAAATCTGTTTCGTTCGCGAAATTTGTTTTCTTCGCGAAGTCTGTTTTCAGAGAGATCAGTTTCGCAGAGAGGTCTGTTTTTCAGAGAGATCTGTTTCCCAGAGAGGTCTGTCGTGAGCTCTGTTCGTTGTTTCCAAGAGAAGTCTGTTTTCTCCAAGAGATCTGTTTCTCGATGTTTTCCCGATAAGTCTGTTTTTCTCGAGAGACTGTTTCTTGTGAGAGATCTGTTCTTCCAGAGAGATCTGATTTCCTATATTAAGCTTATGTTATGTCTCTGAGTTGAATCCAGCTTAGTCCATTCTGGACGAATTCCTTAATTCCAAGCTTAATTCTTTTCTTTCAAAGGTATAATACGAATCCGTTTCCGATTATATCAGATCTTATGTCATTGTTCCTCAGTTTAGTGTTCGGCTATATGTTCTTCGTTCCTATAGCCTGCGTTGTTCTAAGTTTCTTAGTTTGAGTTCCGTTGTATGCCCAGTGAGCGTTTAAATGTCAAAATAGTTTTAAAGTAGCGAACCATGGTTGTTTTCTGCGAGATGATTCAGATCCAAGAAAAATCAGTTTAAAGAGCATTTTTTTTTTAGCAGTAAAATATTCAGACTCTAAGAATTATGGCAAAGATAACAGACGGTCGATATGGGAAAGGTGAGCAGCTGACTGAGTGTCAGATGCCCTTTCATATGCAAAAGGTGAGCAACTGACTGTGTGTCAGATGCCCTTTCATATGAGTAAGGTGAGCAGTTGTCCGGATGGAGATTGCCCCTTCATATTGAGCTATATGCTAGATACTGAATTCAGTAGTCATGTAATTAAGTGCAAAAAAGGGCCTAATGTAGATTTCCGAGCCATAAGTCATGAATCAAGAAAATTGAATTCAGTAGTCATGTAATTAAGTGACAAAAAAGGGCCTAATGTAGATTTCCGAGCCATAAGTCATGAATCAAAGAAATAATGATGGGATCTGATTTTCTCCCATAGCTAATGTTTACGAAAGAGCTTATGTTTAAAATGTTGTTGTGCTTTTATGCATGCCCAGTTTATGTTTAAAATGCTTTTAAGTGAATTTAACAAGATCAGTATTGTTATCTCAGTTTTCCAGCTTCCAGTTCCAGCTTATTCGTTTTTTCGATTTTGGAACATATCTGTTTGCAGCTTTCAGCTTTCAATTAAAGCTATTTTCATGAATGTACCGTATGTATTTGTTATTCAAGAATTACTTGCTGAGCCCCTAGGCTCACTAGCTTCCATGGGTACAGGTAGTGTTGTTCAGTGAGAGCTGGAAGATGCGAGCTGAATCAGTTTGGGGAAGTGTGTTTATCGAGGAACCAGCGTTTCCTACTGCTGCAGACCTTATCTCTTTTGTGATTGCAGTTGTATTAGACACCTCGTTTCAGATTTGTTTCCAACTGTTTCGCATCAATTGTATTAAGATATTTCTATAACAGTGTTTTCTATTCTAATTTGTCCCGTCATTAGTACTTTCAACTCATGAGCTATTGCAATCTGTTTATTCTAAGATGTTTTAACCCGAGATTTGTTCGTTTAGATCGACAGCATTTTAATTGTTGTTCCCCTGTTAGCATGAGATCAGCTTAAGTATCCTCCTTTCAGTTCTGAGTACCACAGTTCAAATATGTTTCCTTATGCGTAAACCGTGCAGTTCATTATATCGCACAATCGCACCAAATGTGTTTGTATCATTCGGAAAGTTCTTTCAAAAAAAAAACCTTGTACACTTATCTTCATACAGTATTGAGAAATCGGTGGACTAGAGCTCCACAACTTGGTATCAGAGCATGGTCCTTGAGATAAACAATTGCCTCTAGTCTGAGTCAGTTCACGCCAGCCGCTTTCTCCAGTTTGTAAGTTTCATGTTCCAAAGTTTAATTTAAAGTTTCCAGCTTTTATCCTTCTTGATTTTTTTTTTGTGGTGGATTTGGGCTTAAGTTTAGACCGCAGGTATGTCAGGTAGAGGTAGAGGTAGACGTGGAGAGAGAAGGGGCAGCACCACCGAAGAAGTCTCAGGTGGTCCCGCATGTGTGATAGTGGTTATCGCTCCACCAGTAGAGCAGTTGGTAAGACAATCGAACCAGGGGAGTGGCCATTCTTCAGGCCAAGGACCTACCCATTGGGATTCTCAGAAAGGGTCTAAGCGCAAGCAGAAATGCCAGGCTTCTCAGTTTAGGAAGCAGAAGTCGCCCAAGCGACCAAAGATTGATCAGCAGGAGTCTCTAGAGCAGCAACCCCAACCAAGCAACTTAGCCCCCAGGATGAATATCAAACCGACTTGTCCTACTTGTAGCAGAAAGCATGTTGGTCAGTGTAGAGTTGGGCAGGACGGGTGCTATAGGTGTGGTATTCAAGGTCACATTGCTAGGAAATGCCCGAAGCTAAAGCAACCCATAGATAGCATAAATTGTGTGGTGGAAGCAGATCAGGAGAACCCAGCTACCGCAGAAGTTTCGGGTAAGATTATAATGTTTAGTATGCTTTCTAGTACTCTGTGAGTTGAGATCAACCTATTAGCATGTCAGGATATTTAAGGAATTTCCCTTACCACCTGAGCAACTATCAGTAAGTATTTGTGATGCTGTAGCATCAGGAGAAATAGAATTATGTCTCAGCGTACCTTTCGTAGTATAGAGCTTAGACACCGAGGATGTTTAGTGGCTATAAACCTATTCGCAGTGCTCATGCCTAGGTTTGAGTAAATGTTTGGAGCTGGATTGGATGATTAAGTACAAAGGAGGAAAAAAAAAGGACAGTAGAAGTCAAATCACTCAGAGAGAATCTGTTTTGGTTTGACGCTAACCATATTAGAGGAGTCCCTCGTAAGATTTCAAATATTTGAGCCCAAAAGCTGTTGAGAATAGATGTTGAGGATTTTTGGCTAGCATTTCGTCCCGAGTAGGTGATGAGAACCTAAGTAAATATTTGTGATAGTAGAGAGCGTAAGCTAAGTCCATCTTAGGGATACTCCGGATGTCCTGAACTGACGGATCAGATCTCTAGTGTGAGGCCGTGTCTTTTGGTGGTTCTAGCTTAAGTGAGGACTGTTCTTTACGCACAAGCTGGCCGACTGCTGTGAGCTATTCTGAGCTTAGATATTACTACGAGCTGATACCATCACAATTGTTTTGGTTATCATAAGATAGATAGAGCCTTCTGAATCAATAGGATGTAATATGACCAGTAGTGGTGTAAACTGTTTTTGGAGTGGTACTGTGCGCTAAGCTTTCTTTTCCAGGTGACAACTTAGGCATATCCCAGATCAAGATTTTGGGTTGTGATTGTCCTAGTACTGCATCTTAGTAGAGTCAGTGCGAGTTTAGTTTTAACCTTTGGGATTGGAAATTTCAGCATTCATGGATTAAGGATAGAGTGATTGGCTTTTGATTGGATCAGTTTGTATTAGTGTCTGTAGATGACATGTTGAGTTGTATTTAGAGCAGAAGTTCAGATAACCCCTCACCTAGGCAGCATGTTAAGTACGATTAGATCCTTGTTTGTCAGCTGAGTTGAGGACTTAAAACCGCCCTAGTGGGAGAAAGATTAAGCTGAGCTAGAGGTGTTAATCGCTACCCCGAGCTGTATGTGTAAGCTGTATTAGTGTCTGTAGATGACATGTTGAGTTGTATTTAGAGCAGAAGTTCAGATAACCCCTCACCTAGGCAGCATGTTAAGTACGATTAGATCCTTGTTTGTCAGCTGAGTTGAGGACTTAAAACCGACCCTAGTGGGAGAAAGATTAAGCTGAGCTAGAGGTGTTTAATCGCTACCCCGAGCTGTATGTGTAAGCAAATTTCGAGGACAAAATTATGTTAAGGAGGGTAGATTGTAACGCCCAGAAAATCCCTAAGACCACATATTATTTTATTTTGATTCGAAGGGTTAATCTGTGATTTTCACATCCTCAGCACATTAGTTTGCATCTGTGTTGAATTTCAGATTTCAGTTTAGGATCGCGGTTCAAGAGTATTCCGGATGGAATTAACCCGAGCACGATTTGAGTTTTAAAATGTTTTAAAATTTTGTTTTAAAATGATTTATATTAAAGAATTATTTTCTTTTAAATATATATAATTAGGTATGGGAAAATAGCTTTCAAAAGAAATGATTTCACGTACGAATGCCCATACCTCTTTTCACCTACTACTTCCATTATTGGAGCTCTCTTAAATTACGGTGAAGCACTTCAGTTGAGAAAACAATAAAACGCAGTTTCTCTAAAATTTTCTAAGTGCATCGTCGGTGCTCGTGGGGAATTCCAGCCAGGGTGTTCTGTTCAGCCGCTATTTGTTTTCAAGCAAGTACTTTCTTTTCTTTGATGTATCCCTGGAAGCATAATATGTTCCTTTCAGCTTGTGTGCTTGAAATGTGCAGTTTCTCCAAGTTTACAGTTTCTGTTTAAAAGTGCTGGTTTATTAAATGTATGTGCTGCGATCAAGTTCAATTTTCAAGTGATAGAATTGTTCAGAAGCTGATGTTGTTTCTTTCAAAACTGCTGGGATGTACAATTATGGTTTCAAGTAGAATTCCAAGTGAACCAGTAAGTATGTCGCACTGGATAAGCTTAGGATTGAGGTTCTCAGATGACAGGTAGAGCTGGTCTGGATAGAGCTCTGTTCTGAGTTGGTAAGTTCAGCTTGTTTGTTCGAATTTCTCCTAGCTGCTTTCAGCTCCGTGCTGGGCGGTTAAGGATGAGATTATGAGTTGATAATCTGAGTTGGTTCAATCAGAGCGTTGTTCTGGTCTGGTAAGCTTAGCCAGTCTACTCGAACTTCTCCAAGCTGTTCTTAGTATCCTGTTGATATTCTTCTCTTTTAGGATCATCTCCATCATTTCAGTTCATAGTTTGATCCCAGAGTTGTTTCAGTTTTCTTTGCGACTTGCTTATTTTCTCCATCAGCTGTTGCATTTGTTCACCATCCGCTGTTGCAATTGTTCACCATCAGCTGTTGCATTTTTTCACCATCAGCTGTTGCAATTGTTCCCCATCAGCTGTTGCATTTGTTCCCCATTGAACATCAGCTGTTGCATTTGTTCACCATCAGCTGTTGCAATTGTTCACCAGCATCTGTTGCATTTGTTCACCATCAGCTGTTGCATTTGTTTGTATTCAGCTGATTGTTCAAATTTCGTTGACATCTGTTTTGCGCCAACAGTACTATCGCTTAGCAACGTCTGAATTCCCAAACAGTATTAACATGTGAACAGTAGGCATCCATTCCCATGACAGCGATAGTGTTTCCTATAACCATAAATTTGTTTTCTTCGCGAAGTCTGTTTCATAAGTGAAATATGTTTCATTCGTGAAATCTGTTTCATTCGTGAAATCTGTTTTGTTCGCGAAATTTGTTTTCTTCGCGAAGTCTGTTTTCAGAGAGATCTGTTTCGCAGAGAGGTCTATTTTTCAGAGAGATCTGTTTCCCAGAGAGGTCTGTCGTGAGCTCTGTTCGTTGTTTCCAAGAGAAGTCTGTTTTCTCCAAGAGATCTGTTTCTCGATGTTTTCCCGAGAAGTCTGTTTTTTCTCGAGAGATCTGTTTCTTGTGAGAGATCTGTTCTTTCAGAGAGGTCTGATTTCCTATATTAAGCTTATGTTATGTCTCTGAGTTGAATCCAGCTTAGTCCATTCTGGACGAATTCCTTAATTCTAAGCTTAATTCTTTTCTTTCAAAGGTATAATATGAATCCGATTCCGATTATATCAGATCTTATGTCATTGTTCCTCAGTTTAGTGTTCGGCTATATGTTCTTCGTTCCTATAGCCTGCGTTGTTCTAAGTTTCTTAGTTTGAGTTCCACTGTACGCCCAGTAAGCTTTTAAATGTCAAAATAGTTTTAAAGTAGCGAACCATGGTTGTTTTCTGCGAGATGATTCAGATCCAAGAAAAAGCAGTTTAAAGAGCATTTTTTTTTAGCAGTAAAATATTCAGACTCTAAGAATTATGGCAAAGATAACAGACGGTCGATATGGGAAAGGTGAGCAGCTAACTGAGTGTCAGATGCCCTTTCATATGCAAAAGGTGAGCAACTGACTGTGTGTCAGATGCCCTTTCATATGAGTAAGGTGAGCAGTTGTCCGGATGGAGATTGCCCTTCATATTGAGCTATATGCTAGATACTGAATTCAGTAGTCATGTAATTAAGTGCAAAAAAGGGCCTAATGTAGAATTTCCGAGCCATAAGTCATGAATCAAGAAAATAATGATGGGATCTGATTTTCTCCCATAGCTAATGTTTACGAAAGAGCTTATGTTTAAAATGTTGTTGTGCTTTTATGCATGCCCAGTTTATGTTTAAAATGCTTTTAAGTGCATTTAACAAGATCAGTATTGTTATCTCAGTTTTCCAGCTTCCAGTTCCAGCTTATTCGTTTGTTCGGTTTTGGAACATATCTGTTTGCGGCTTTCAGCTTTCAATTAAAGCTATTTTCATGCCTGTACCGTATGTATTTGTTATTCAAGAATTACTTGCTGAGCCCCTAGGCTCACTAGCTTCCATGGGTACAGGTAGTGTTGTTCAGTGAGAGCTGGTAGATGCGACCAGCTGTTTCGCATCAATTGTATTAAGATATTTCTATAACAGTGTTTTCTATTCTAATTTGTCCCGTCATTAGTACTTTCAACTCATGAGCTATTGCAATCTGTTTATTCTAAGATGTTTTAACCCGAGATTTGTTCGTTTAGATCGACAGCATTTTAATTGTTGTTCCCCTGTTAGCATGAGATCAGCTTAAGTATCCTCCTTTCAGTTCTGAGTACCACAGTTCAAATCTGTTTCCTTAGGCGTAAAACGTGCTGTTGATTATATCGCACAATCGCACCAAATGTGTTTGTATCATTCGGAAAGTTCTTTCAAAAAAAAAACCTTGTACACTTATCTTCGTACAGTATTGAGAAATCGGCGGACTAGGGCTCCACAACTTGGTATCAGAGCATGGTCCTTGAGATAAACAATTGCCTCCAGTCTGATTCAGTTCACGCCAGTCGCTTTCTCCAGTTTGTAAGTTTCATGTTCCAAAATTTAATTTAAAGTTTCCAGCTTTTATCCTTCTTGTTACCCAAGACAACAGCTTATCACTGAGAACCCTCCAAGCTAATAGCTCGGCTTAGAGGTTTGCAACGAGCTGTAAAATATTTTGAAATCAGTTTCGATTAAAATTAGCAAAGGAGTTCATTCACACCCCCCACCCTCTGAACTCTCGAGCCGGTTTTCCGATTTTCCGATCCTAACACTCTAACATTATGTTCATCTGGATAGGCATGTATCTTATAAATTCATACTCTTTGCCCTTATTAACTTTAAGATTTGCTTTGAGTGTTCCTGTCCTACCATTCCAAGAGCTTTTTATTGTAGCTTCCTTAAACCTTCTCTTGGCATCAAGCGACACTTTGGATTTTATTTATATATCCTTATGGTGTAAGATATTTAAGGAATTCAATTTTTTGTGCAGATTTTGGTTAGTTCTTATTTGAAGTATTGTTTCTCCGAACCTTCTGGAATCCTTTATGTTTGGGGTAAAAGTTTTCCTTCATCACCATGTTTGATACGAAATTGAATTGGCATTTTCCTATAAAATGAACCATGATTTTGTGATCACATGGCGTTGAGAACACTAGTCTCCTGGTTTCGTTTTCTTTTGTATAGCTTTAAAACATTTGTAGGAAATTATTTCGTTGTAAAATGTCTGCTCCTGTATCATGAAAATAAATAGGTGGTGTCTTTAACTTATACCAAGGCGTTTGCCCAGTACTTCCGATTAGAATTTCTACCTTCTCAATTCCTTTTTTAGGATTAAAATTATTTTTGAGAAATTCCTTCAAGAGTTTGAGGTAAATCTTCTTCCAGTTTATTTGAAAAAATCTCCTCTTTTTGTTGTACTAATACATGTTCTTGAACCAATATAAACTGCGACGTATTCTGCATATTGTTCATAAAACATCCCTATTGGAATGTATTGCGACGTATTCTGCATATTGTTCATAAACATCCCTATTGGAATGTATATTGAAAATAGACCAATGGTCATTGTATCTTCAAAACCCACCATGAATTCCATTCTGGTTTCAGGTCGTTTCCAAGGCTTATATTCTTCAAGAAAATCTAGTCCAATAAACAGTCGATCTAGTTCTTTTCCTGGTATTCCTTTAACATGTTCCAATTGTTAGAGTAGATGTCCAATTAGCCAACTTGTGGCGTGTGGGTTTTATTGACTCTTGTGTATAACGATCTTTATTTATGAAATACTCATTTCTTTATGGCATTCTTTATTTTCATTATGTAATAGTGTTAACAATTGTGTTGGATAAAGACCTAGAATGCACCATAGTGTATGTTAGATGTGATAGTGGATATGATGGCTATCATGAAACACATCTAATAGTCACTGTGTATTCTGAACTCGTTCCTAGTCGATTGGACCGTCAAAATGAGGATAAGGCCGCCCGAGCTTGAGACTAGCATCTGCGATGTGAAGTACCATATTTCATTGGTAGGGAACATTGTGATGTTCTGAGCATGCAGATGGATAGTGACCTGGTGATCTATCGAACTACCCTTGTTCGGACTTTCCAAGTGGTTACCATTTGTCGAGTGGATAAGTCCGAGGTCTTGGTTGTACTGATTAGTCCTCACTACTCGAAACGTCATTGAGACTCTGCATGATAGGCGCCTCACTTTGACCCGTTTACCGACTCACTTGGGGTCATTAGGTGGCGGGATTGGGTGAGGTCCCGATGCATGTAGGAGTCGATGCTTCGTTGTCGAGGATTCACCGCTCGCTTTCATGCGTGGATATCCTATGCTATCTGAGGAGATAATAGTGTATAAATCTCTGGCCAAAGTACTGGATGTGTTTTAGGTAAATGGGTTTACCTAGTAACACTCGCGATGTCACTATTTAATCTCCAAGATGTATGCATAGTTATCGGATCTCTAGCGACTCTCGATTTACCAATGGTCGTTGATCTGATCGGGATATATGTGTTGAAAGGACCGTACTGTACGCTAACCACGACCAACTGGTTCTTGCAGGCACTATCAGTGATACCTAGGGGATCATGGAGCGATGTTGCTAGGCGCTTTACCATGATCCGATGGGTCAATTCGAAATTGTGATTTTGGAGTCACAATGGTTGTGGGCCCACGGCTAGCTGTATCCCTGAACCATTGAGGGTCACACAAGTACTGGATTCACGATTTCCATACGGACACTGAGCTCAATGTGTTGAGCATAGGAGGAGGATTTTAGGGAGTACGACTTCCTAAAAGTCAACAGGGGTCAAATTGCGATTTCCCAAAGTTGAGGGGCTAAACTGTAATTTTGGACTAGGTGGTCTGAAAAATTGTTTTCGCATCATAATACTCAGTTTTGGAAACTGTGTTGATCGGTCCGATCTGATCGACGATCGGGATTATGATGAAACCACGGTGATTTAAATGAACCGAATGTTCATATGGACATGGGCTTGACCCAAGTCCATTGGGCCGGTTCAAGCCCATGTACTGATTTAAATACTAGACTTGGTCTAGGGCTAGATCTTGCGTGGTCGGACTTGTTCCGATCAGCGTGACAAGGAGATTCTGTCCGTGGTGAATTCGTCATATCTTCTAGTGCATACTGACGAAGGACTCGTGTTTCCGGTCGTGGACCTGATTAGGAGGATCTACCGCCGCCTATATTTGAAGAGCCAGATTCCCTGTGAATTTGGTAGGGGCCAGGCGCCTAGACGCCAGCAAGGTGACATTCGATAAAACATCCTATGTATGTTTTATGATTTGATTTATATGTATTGAACGATTTCCGGGGCAATTTTTAAACTTCCGCTGCGCCCCCGGGAAACGGGATCCGGATCCAACACTGCGCCAACACCAATATTTATTAATCCTAGGTAGATTCTATTATTTATTATTCTTAACTAGTATATAGTATTGCAAGAAAATTAATTCCTTTGACTTCCAATATCAAATAATACTTCAATCTTCCATTCTCATGGCATCTACGTTTTCCTAATGTGGAAAAACTTCTTAATAACGTCTGAGTTTCTTGGATCAAGTGTTTTTTCCATTTATAACTTGTAATCATGTCCCCCTGAAAAGATAATCTTCTAAGTTCTATTATAAGACTTAGACTCCTTTTTAGGATTGAATTGTCTTAAATCTGGATATATGTTCATGTACTAATGGAAACTAAATGCTTTCTGGGTAAATAGCTTGAGCTACTTTTCTGAATATTTTTTATATTTCAATAAACTCATTTTTAATAAATATTTCGAATGATGTGTATTATAAACATCATATGAAACTTGATAGTAATAGAATACGACCTATTACCTTCCTTCATCAATTCTTTTTTCTTTGAAGTTTTGATTTAATGTCAAACATCGAATGCAATCTCAATTTGTAAGGTTGTAGACAATTATCGGATAAATTATCCCTACAATATTTCTTGCACAGATTTAATGAGATAGTTCCTAGTATTGAATCCTACAGCATATATTGATATCATTTGGTGAATCAATACCTTCCTTGAGGTAGCCTTTACCATGATCTGGACTGCTCCAAGGTAAATCTAGGACATCGTTCGTGATAATTCCGTTTGAGTTTTTTTTAGTTCCTCCTTTATTTTTTCAAAAGGAATTAGTTGCATCTCCATCGGATTTTCTATGAATTACATTGATCGTTGTTTCCCTTCTGAAAACCTTGTAGATTAGATGATACTTTCTACTTCTTAGGCCGAAATTTTCCTAAGAATTTTTCTGTCGGTCCTGTAGAGAATCCCTGATATCTTATAATTTAGTATTTTCTCTCATGATTCTTTGAATCATATTGTGAGAGATAGTTGTCTGGTTAAAGAAACCGGACAAATCCTCTGTGTTTTATGATGAAAAACTTTAACCTCAGTCAGATTCTGGTTTGGATTCTCCATAGATTCTTCCTGGCTTAAGATTTCCTCATATTCATATATACTCTCATATGAGGGAATGTCTTCAAATTGGTATACTTAAATTAGGTCTTGATAGTAAACCACTTCCTCGATATCTAGATTTGGTTCAAAATGTTTGATTCATTTCATCTCATTCTCTGGACAATTGGTAAAGATATGTCCCATTGCTTCCGCATGTTCACCAGTTGCAATATTTAAAACTTTTATTGGCACTTGTCTAGGCTCTCCGAAAAGTTGTTCTTGTTGATGTCCGTTCAATGCTTCGAGATGAACTCGATGCTTGAGATGAAACTATACTCCTTGAGGGTCAGCTTACTTGTCCAGATTTGTAAGATCTGTCCTTCTGTCTTGATCATACAGTTCTTGGTTTCCAAGAGTTTCTTCTACTTCTTTTATAAGGATGAGTTCTGAAGCTTCTCCTTTATCTACATGTATTGCTTACTTCCAACAATGGTTGGAAGATCATTTTACGACATGAAAGGGCTCGTTTTTTAATTCTCCTTAATCTCTTGTAATTCTTTTAAAATGTTGTCTAATGACACCATTCTGCCAATATTCCTTTTAGAAAAGAAGTTTGTCTAGCCAAAGTATCTAGGTTTTCGGGAATGTATTCTCTTATTAATATTTCCCTCTATGGACTTGGAATTTTTGCGAAGAAAGACTGCATTGTTATATTTTCTTCTACTCCTGAATTTCGTATGCATTTAATAAATAACATGTGTTGGTCCGAAAATAGGATCAAAAAAATCAGCAGCCGCGCTTTTTCAAGAGTTAAAAGATTTTGCGCGCTGCTATTTACAATATGAGGTGCAATACCTCTTGTTCTTGAACATCTAAAAAATCACAAGAGCACCGGAGACAGATCTGGTATGATTTAAAAATCATGTGGAAAATACCAGAACTGAATCCTAATATTTTAAAACAACTCAAACAGATTTATGTTCCACATAAATATGTTCGACTGTATGTGCAAGTGCTGAACTGTGTATGCGTATGCGAGAATGCTAAAGGTAAATGCAAGTGCTGAAAGCGTTAAATAAATGGACCAGCTGATTTGTTTCTGGAAGTTCGGACTCAATGTCCTACGTCTCCCCTTCTTCCACCTCGGAAGGCTCCACTAGAAGAATTTGATCTATACAACGCGTACAGACCCAATCCCGCAACCAGCAGCTGCGAGAACTCCTAGACTTCTACCAGCCCTCGGCTGTTCACTTGGAACTTGTTTTACGTCTCTGTTCAAAGACTACATACACAGAGTTTTACGTCATCGTGCTTGGACGGGAACTGTTTGTGAAGGTTTTGAGATTCATTCACTATACAATGAATGTGAATGAATCTCTGTGTGTGAGATTGTTACAATGAAATTCTCAACTCTCTGTTTCTCACACACTAGGGAAATTGCTCTAAACAAGCAGATTCTAGCTCAGCTGTCAACTGCAATTAAGCTCTCTCTTCGTATGATAGTTGACAACTTCGCTTCAGGTTCATCTTCCCTCTGTTGTTGTCTTCTATTGATTTTTCTTTTCTGTGCAACAACAACGTCTACTGCAATAGTGCTACAGTCATCATCTTCTTCCTTCAACTCTTCTTCCTTAAATAGCCTCTGTTCAATTTAAGTCCGTTGGACACAAATTTCTTCCCGTTCAAATGTGCTCTTTAAAGTACCGACAGGGATTGTCCTTTGTGTCCTTTCTTTTGCAGGCTTCTTTGTCGTCTTCACCATTTATTGAGCTCAGCATTTGACATCCAGCTCTCGTAAATCTTCATAGAAATGTTAGAGTAGATGCCCAACTAGCCAACTTGTGGCGTGTGGGTTTTCATTGACTCTTGTACAAACGATCTTTATATATGATATTCGCATTCTTTTATATGGCATTCTTTACTTTCATTATGTGTGTAATGATTTACAATTCTCTCTCTTCGTATGATATTTGACAACTTCGCTTCAGGTTCATCTTCCCTCTGTTATTGTCTTCTATTGATTTTTCTTTTCTGTGCAACAACAACGTCTACTGAATAGTGCTACAGTCATCATCTTCTTCCTTCAACTCTTCTTCCTTAAATAGCCTCTGTTCAATTTAAATCCGTTGGACACAAATTTCTTCCCGTTCAAATGTGCTCTTTAAAGTACCGACAGGGATTGTCCTTTGTGTCCTTTCTTTTGCAGGCTTCTTTGTCGTCTTAATCGCAGCGGCTGATTTCTTCAATTCCCTTTTGATAACCAGCTCTTCCTTCGTCGTTTGCAATTCTGCGACTGGAACACATTTGAATGAATGCACCTGCTGGTTTCTTTTTCAACATGTGTGATATTCCATCGACTGATTTCTTTTCAAGCTTCAACGACTGATCTTTAAGCGTTAAGTCAAAACGTTGTCGTGTCAACTTATTCAAGCGACACCGTTTTGATATCGTTGTAAAGCACCTGCTGGTTATCATCAAGTAATGTACCTGCTGGTTATCATCGCAAAAGCCATCTGCTGAATTCTTTAGCGCGAAGGCAAAACGCTGCCGTATCAACTTATCCAAACGACATCGTTTTGCTATCGCTAACTCCAAGTATCATCTGCTGGTGAACAGTAGCTTGCGACTGGATGAGTACTGCATCGATTGATAATCTTCTTCTGCTGGTACATCAATGTGTCTGCTGATTATGATGACGTCTCTGCTGATTTCATCGTCGCTAATCCATCGACTGAATTTGCTGACGTCATCTTTCTTTTAGCGTTTTTTCTGCTGATTGTGATGACATCACTGCTGATGTCATCATCGCTGATTCCAGATCTTGCACTTCTTGTTAACTGCTGATTGTGATGACGTCATCCTTGCTGCTCATTGCTTCCTCCAGAATATATGCTGACGTCATCACTGCTGATTCTCGATTTCTTTTCGCTTCAATCCAACCATTGATTTCTTCTACTTCTGAACACTGTAGCTTACTGCTGAATTGTTCTTCTTCGATACTTCTCTAGTAGACTTCACAGTTCCTGTTCCAGCTGGTTCATCTTTTCTTTAGCGCTTGCAGCTGGTTTTTATCGCTCCAGCTGGTTCACTATGCTCCAGCTGGTTCAACTTGGCCTCCGCCTGATTACGAACAACTGACTCAACTTTGGACGTCTCCATTGCTAATCCAGCTACCGTTTACAATGATTAACAAAACCAACTGCTGAACTTTATATTGTAAACCATCGACTGGACAAACTTCTGCTACTGTTCATCTTCTTCTTCGATCCTAAAGTCTGTACACTAAGTGGAATTGTTAGTAACACAATAATAAGTTTTGTGTAATTCAAAATTCAATCTGGATCTGTTGACACAGATCCATCAACATGATATACTCATATAATAAACACATGTCATGTAATTCAAGACTATGCAAAGCTTGAGTGTATCTGTTTTTCTTCCTCGTGTTTTGACTATTAAAATAATCTATCCCAATAAATTGTGCTTTAAATAGGGTATCCAGGTTTCCTGCTATCTCACTAAGAAATTCTCCGGCTAGGACCGGCTCTTTTGTATTTGGCGAAGTCATATCTCATGCTATTTTAATTGACCAAATAAGACACATTTATAATAATTTAATGAATCATTCTTTATTGAGATCTAGAGTGTCTGCTGCAAGTCTCATAGTTGATGTCCAATCATCTATAAGATTTTCTCTGTTCTTGAAATCCAGTACATCAAGGTTAAGCATAATTATCCCTATATGGATATATTGGTTCTAGAATAGTTTTTCCATTCGGTGTTTGTGGAGCGGTATTTGTCTCTTCTTTGACCGTGTTCCAACCATGATATTCTCCTCCAACCCTAATTGAATATTTTGGGTTTCTCCCATGTTTTAATCATAGGATCACATACTAGATTTTGGTGGTTCGAGGGGAATAATCCTTGGAATTATGGGTTGGCCAACCCATGTTGAATTTATTTTTAAATTTATGACCTTGAGATTTGCAAAAGATTCTGCAAAGTTAAATTTACTCCATTCATATGTCTATGTATACTAACATTATTTAGATTTTCTTGTTTAAAAAAATTCCAAAATATTGGAATATATCCTGAAAAGAATAACTCTCAAACATAGGTTCAGATCCATTTTTTTTAAAATTTCTCCTTTCAAATTTAATTATCAATGAATAATAATATAAATATTTGAATAATTAAAACCTAAGTTCTACTACTATTGTTACTCATAAAATATTTTTAAAAGATTATTTTTGTAGGACAATGGTTATTTAATGTATTTTTGAAAATATTTTGACCAACGAAAAACTACAAATGAAAATTTGGATAAACTACAAATGAAAATTTGGATTAGGAACGTGAAAACCGTGCAAATTATTTTTTAGTTTGAGATTGGTTGAGCAATTTACTCAAGAAAACGAAACAAAAAGATTTCAATAAATTTCGTTTCAAGAACTTCTGCGAAAAAAACAAATTCAGATTCCTAGTAGAACCTATGACAATTTGCCACCTAACTTGTCCAAGTTTTCTGATATTTACTTTGTTATTAATTATCATCAAATCAAGAAGGGAAACAGTGGAAAGTTTCAAGCAATGAAGCAAGTCGCACAAAAAGTCGCCAACGCAACCAAATGTATGGCCCGAAACATCCCCCACACTCTCTGCATTCGTATATGTGGACAAGCTTGCTTTTTCCTCTCCATTGTCACGCGTGCTCCTCCAATGAGATAGGAGATTCCATCGCATCTTCCATCCACCCTCATCAACAAAATCTCGTTTTTCAGCTCCAACGACCAATCAAGATTTCACAACGAACTCACTTGTGTGGTGTCGGCTGATTGAAGGAGGAGAGAGAGGGAGAAATGAGATCTAATTCTCATCTGGTGCTGGTTGATCTTCACAGCTCGTGGCATTCATCTCAACAGGTTTCCAGTTCCACGTTTGGGTACCTGCAGAGTTGTCGATCTGCGGCTGCTTCTATCTCGGCGGCATTTCGTCGATCATATGCCAGGCGTGGGAAGATCTCGTCGTACAGGACGCCGGAGGTGGAGGTAAGGACGGCGGAGATTCGCCGACCGAGGGAGTGGTCTACGAGAAGAAATGGGTTGTTGTCAGTTTCCTCGAAGACAGTCTCCACGTCTAGTTCGAGTTATGGAGATGATGAAGTGGTCTCTGATATGGACCTGTTTCTTGAAATAGTGCCTTTGAGGATGAAGCAGGAACTGTTGAGGCATGATGAAATTCGGCAGCTGATTGAGGTGGTTATGGACTTGGGGAGGAAGCCCATTGCTCGCTTTCCTTCTGGGGATTGGATTATCTCAGAGCAAACTGTAAAGCCCGAAGATCT
Organism: Dorcoceras hygrometricum; assembly: GCA_001598015.1. Classification (NCBI taxonomy): domain Eukaryota; kingdom Viridiplantae; phylum Streptophyta; class Magnoliopsida; order Lamiales; family Gesneriaceae; genus Dorcoceras; species Dorcoceras hygrometricum. The sequence goes on along the minus strand of KV012518.1, from coordinate 26,935 downwards.
TCGACATGCCATCTCAAAGGTTGGTTTGTGAATTTTGCTAATGGGAGTAATATCATAATCATGTTATCTAATCAAATTTGGAAATTTTTCGAAGCATAAAACTTTGTTGTTGCTATCTCCGGCCATTTTAGCTTTCCGCTGCGTGGTCTTTTAACATGTATAATTGTTGAGTTTGAACTTTGAATCAACAATACCTTTGATATTGCAACAGTTGGTATTGGTTATGTAATTTGGATCGTAGTTGACTGTTACCGAGCACGTGGATCGGAGGAATGGTAGGAGAACCGAAATGAGAAGAATAAGAAAGATGAATTAGATCATCGATTGGAGTACTTGTTGAAAGAATTTGGACTCCTTCACCATTAATCTGTTAAGATAGTTTCTTATTTGAATAAGAAATTGATCGTTTCACTTGTCAAATTTTCACAGTGATGCTTGATAGTAACCTTCACAGTCCGACTGCCTTTTCACTTGTAAATCCCAACAAAAAGGAAGTTTTTGACTTGAAAATCTGAGAGTATTGTTGATATAGGAGCTTGTGTATGAGACCATGGTTCTGTGTATTGATGCATACTTGTGTGTGATACTGGGCCAGCATCATTATTCATTATTTGGAATAATTAATGGGTTTATAGGTCGGTGATTTCTCTGATGACAACCGTTCTGGAATTGACCGCTCTCTGCATCGCATTAGTGCCATAAGAAATCGCAAAATGGAAATTATAGGCCTTACTTGTCGCGTTGGTCGGGCTATATCTGGAAGTGCCGAAATCATACATGATCTAGTTGAAGATGGAGGCTCTATCTTGGTTATAGGGCCACCAGGAGTTGGCAAAACAACATTAATCAGGTATTAAATAACTTTTTGAACTCTATACTCTATTAAGTTTGACCATTTCTTAGTCTAGATAGATGAGCTTGTTGCTGTTTCTTTGAAATATATTTAGTTACCAGGACATTTTAATTACATATGTTAACATTTAAATGTTGAGAAATTCAATAATAAGCAGTTTTGTAGGCGTGGAGTGTTACTTAGTTTTATCTTGAAAAAATGATAATTGAACACTTGCTTGAGCAGGGAAATTGCCAGAATGCTGGCTGATGACCACAAAAAACGTGTAATCATTGTTGATACGTCAAATGAAATTGGTGGTGACGGTGATGTACCCCATTCTGGTATTGGGCGTGCTAGAAGGATGCAAGTCCCAAATGTTCATTTGCAGCATAATGTGAGTCTAACCTTATTCCTTTTACTTTAATGTAAGATCCTTCTTTTAGGCTGCATTTGAATGGAGAACCATCTTTTAAACGAAGGAGTCGCGTGGTTGAGCTTTCATAATTTTAAAAGTGATTTAAATGCAAGAAAGCAGAAAATGTGGCTTTTGGGGGCTTCTATTTCACCTTTCATTAAAAGTAAAAAAGGAAAAAATGGTTTTCAGGTGTTGTACCTAAACTTAAAACTGTTGTCTTTTTCTTTCTGGAAATTTTTTTCACAAGGACCCTGTTTAATAAACTAGTATTTTTTAATTCTTACAGATAGTGTTCAAGCCCTTTCTTAGTCCCTGAATATCGACTTTACGTATGATGATATGGAGCAGGTAATGATTGAAGCAGTTGAAAATCACATGCCTGAAACCATTATAATTGATGAAATAGGAACTGAGCTTGAAGCATTGGCTGCTAGCACAATTGCTCAAAGAGGAGTTCAGCTTGTTGCAACAGCACATGGAATTACGATAGAGAGTATCATCAAGAATCCCTCTTTGCAGATTCTTGTTGGTGGCATTGAGGTGAGAATGGATCTTACTGCCTCCTACTTTGTATCCACCCCTGTCAATTCAAATTTTTTGGGGTTCATTTTTTAGGCCTATTAAACCATGCAAGAAACTTAGGTATAATTTTTCCGGATCAAAAATTTGAGTAACAAATGCTTTGTACGTCTTTCTGGCAAAAAAGAGTGTTACGCTCGGTGATGAGGAAGCACGGAAGAGGAAAGTGCAGAAAACTATACTTGAGAGGAAGGGACCTCCTGCATTTACTTGTGCAGTTGAGATGATGTCTAAAACCGAGTGTCGAGTTCATCATAGGCTTGACGCAACTGTAGATGCTATTCTGGCAGGTATTTTGAAAATTTGTTCATTGACATTTCCAAATTTGTATACTATCTGTGGTATTTTCAGATGTTGTCTTGAACCCAGGAAAATATCCATTGTTCGAAGTTCGCCGCATAGATGATGAAGCTAAAGACCATGCTGTAGATACTGAAGCTGATAATTCATCGAAATTTACACAACTTGGTGAACAAAAGTGTATTGGAGATGCTATAGATAAAAAGTCATTGAAGACTACTCAACAGACTGGGAAAGACCATGTCAGAGATTCTGAAGCCTATGTTTCGTTGAGTTCAAATCGAACTGAGCAAAACCATTTTGGAGATTTTAACATGACGGCAAATGTTGAAATTGAAGAAAATAAAATAAAGGGTCACAAGGAAGTTGATGATTATCATCCCAAGTCCAAGAAAATTAGATCTAACATAACATTGAGCAGAAAAAGCCCAGTATATGTTTATACTTACAAGGTACGTGTGCTCCCATCTTCACTTTGATATCACATTTGTAAAAACTATTAAATAATTTAGTTTGAATGCAAAACCAAATTGATCTTATTTTGTGCTGCGTTTCAGATCCAGGATGCTGATTTAGTACAAGTGGCAGCTGTAATGGGGCTTGATGATAAAATAGATGTAACTGATGATATTGGTTTCGCAGATGCTATTTTAGCATCTAGTTATGAAATAAAACAGAATCCTTGGATCCGTGGTGTTGCAAAATCTCATCAGATGCCTGTTTTTGTCATCAAGGTATTGTAGTATGTCTTTTGGCCAACAAGAATATTACAGATGTAAATGACTTTTAATAACATGTGTCTATGTTAAAAAATTGTAGTCAAGTACGATGGCTCAAATGGTGAAGGCAATCCGTATGATTCTTGGTATGGATTTGTTTACCACTACACAAAAGCAATCAAACAGAACTTCTCTAGCTATTGAGATTGAAGATGATGCACCCAAGATACAGCCATCCCTAGAGGAGATTGATGCCTTGGAGGTGCACAACTTTCTTTTAGTTAACTATCTCGGAATCTTTTGTTTGAAACTTAGAATTATGATACAATTGAGTGAGCTTTATCAAATGCATAATGCGGGATTTGTGAGATTTTGAGAGACTAAGGTTGATAATGCTACTGTCCGTGTGGTAGTCATCTAGAAATGTATTTCCCCTACATCGTAAATTCTCGCATTGCACGCAATTAGGGAGCCGTTAAATGGGTTTTGGGTTGGTGATGTGTACCTATTTAAAGATATTGCCATGAAATATGAATTTTTTTAACCACGATTTCACTTTGGTTGCCTCGTGGCTGGGTTCATCCTGTCATATGATAGTCATTGGAGCTGCATAATTTTACTGTTTCTATCTCCAATCGACAACGGGAAGTCAAAGATGCACAAGGCAGTTTCTTTCACAGCTGATATCATGTGTTGCATAGTTCCTGCAATATCCAATTCAAAAAAAAATTGTGGGATTATTCAGAGTTGTACTCATCAAACATCCATCTTTTTCACTAGTTAAGTTTGGATGCAACCACTTATCTTAGTTTTTAATCTCTCGTACTAGGAAGTTCGACTTGCAATCGAGTATATTGTTATCCCTGGTGGTGAGCCTGTTGAACTTCTGCCAAGGAGGTCTGATATTGTTGCCCGACAACTCGAGCTGGTTGAGAGGTATCAGTTAGCTGCTGAGAATTCAGGTACAGAGTTAAACCCGCGGCTGCAAATCCTTCCCCAGAAGCTGAACAAGGGAAATTTGAAGCCGAGTTCAAGCTTTTTCTTCAAGTATGATAGTTCCGTGGCTGGTGGCGGCCGAGGTACCAGTGTTTTTAAGCTACCTTTTCTGCCAGAGTAACGGGATATCGTGAATCAAGTATCAATTGATGGTTGATATACATGGTAATCTTGTATATTCATGTAATTATTCATCTTTTCTTTGTATTTTCTTCTTCCTAAATTCTAAATTGATGAAGTGTGGGAAATTGTTTGTAACACTGTACATATAACTGAAATGTTATAATATGAAGAAATTGATGTGTGAACTGTGTAATTCAGCGTATTGATGATTATGAGGTTCTAACACCAATTTAAAACCCTAACCTTGATGAGTAACTCTTTTTCTAGATTGTAATTTAGTAGACGGATGATTATGGGGTCGAATACCAATTTAAAACTGTAACTTTGACGAGTAATGCTCCTGAGATGAGACCGATTAACCAAGTAATACATATTAATACTTTTTAGCATGAAAAGTGATATTTTAATATAAAAATAATATTTTTAGAAGGTTTCAATTATTAAATGTAATATTTTTAAATAAAAAGTAATATTTTTCATTAGATATATTAATGATTAAACTGATACTTTTAGCATAAGAACTAAATACTTTTTCATTTGTACGATCGATCTCAATAAATCTGATCCGCAAGACGATCTCACGTAAGTGTTTGCCAACTTTGACATCCACCCGAAAATACTTTTAGGCATGTTCACTTTGTTTAAGAATGCCCAAATATATATACACAAAGGAATTCATCAGTCAATTCATAAACATTGTATAAATAATTATGCAGACTTTGTCTAACTATATTAATAAATAATAACTCTATTGGACTATTTATGTTTATTTAATCATTTGAGTCAAGGGCATGTATGGAAACAATATTTGTTGGGTTAAACCGTGCATGTGAGAGAGAAATATTGTGATGGATGACCTCATGTGAAACTCTTGTACGTCAAGTTGATGAGTTGTACTACGTAAAAGAGTGACTTTATATCTCGGCTGGGGATAAGGCCGACAGTAGGGCCATGGGTAAGACTAATCTTTAAAGGAAATGAGAAAGAACCGGCAGACACGTCCCTCCCGGGACTCATACCACATGTAGAAAATAAAATTGCACATTGGCTAACAACCATAGTTTTTGAGTTAGTAGTAAGTGTTTGATTCTAACAATTGATATCAAAATGAGATCAATAGTTCGAGTCTCCCAAAAAGCATATTTCTAACGTCTTGGGGGGATTGTTACATTAAACTTGCATGAATGTGTTGGGATTGGTCCGGATCCGCACCCCGGCAGGCAGCGGAAGAATAAAATAGAGTACCGGGATGCGATCAATACGAAAAATTAAACAGTTCTACGTATCAACATACATAGGGTGTTTCAACGAATTACCTGTCTGGCACTTGTGCCTGGCTCCAACCGGTGTTTCAAGAACCCGGCGCTTCTCGGTTGATTGCGGTAGATTCGTCAATCCGGTCCACGACCAGACTCGAGGCTCCTTCGTCAGACTGCACTAGAAGTCCTGACGAGATCAGCACGATCGGATTCTCCTCGAAAAGTTGGCAGGAAACTAATTTCCGGCGACAACGGGGCGGCGACGGCGGCGGCGCGTGGAGGCGACGGCGGCGGCGGCGTGAGAGTGA
>KV012517.1:37329-55031 GCA_001598015.1 Dorcoceras hygrometricum | reverse complement strand
GACTTCATCATAACTCCGATCGCCGATCAGATCGGACCGATCGACTCAGTTTCCAAAACTGAATACTATGATCTGAAAAACCATTTTTCAGAACCCCAGTGCGAAATGACCATTTTGCCCCTCAACAGCGGGAAATCACAATTTGACCCCTGTTGACTTTTAGGAAGTCGCACTCCCCAAAATCCTCCTCAAGTGCTCAACACATTGAGCTCAGTATCCGTGCGGGAATCTCGAATCCAGTACATGTGTGACCCTCAATGGTTCAGGGATACAGCTATCCGTGGGCCCACAACCATTGTGGCTCCGGAATCACAATTCCGGACTTGCCCATCGGATCATGGTAAGAGCGTCTACCAACATCGCCCCATGATCACGTAGGTATCACTGATAGTGCCTGCAAGAACCAGTTGGTCTTGGTTAGCGTACAATACGGTCCTTTCAATCCATATATCCCGATCAGATCAACGACCATTGGTAAATCGAGAGTCGCTAAAGATCCGATAGCTATGCATACATCTTGGAGATCGAATAGTGACATCGCGAGTGTAACTAGGTAAACTCATTTACCTAAAACACTTCTAGTACTCTGGCCAGAGATTTATACACTATTATCCCCTCAGATAGCATAGGATATCCACGCATGTCTGCGAGCGGTGAATCCTCGACAACGATGCATCGACTCCTACATACATCGGGGTCTCACCCAATCCCGCCGCCTAATGACCCCAAGTGAGTCGGCAAACGGGTCAAAGTGAGACGCCTATCATGTAGAGTCTCAATGACGTTTCGAGTCGTGAGGACTAATCAGTACAACCAAGACCTCGGACTTATCCACTCGACAAATGGTAACCACTTGGAAAGTCCGAACGTGGGTAGTTCGATAGATCACTAGGTCACTATCTATCTGCATGCTCAGAACATCACAATGTTCCCTACCAATGAAACATGGTACTTCGCATCGCAGATACTAGTCTCAAGCTCGGGCGGCCTTATCCTCATTTTGACGGCCCAATCGACTAGGAACTAATTCAGAATACACAGTGACTATTAGATGTGTTTCATGATAGCCGTCATACCCACTATCACATCTAACATACACTATAGTGCATTCCAGGTCTTTACTCAACGCAATTGTTAATCATCATACAACACAATGAAAGTAAAGAATGCCATAAACAAATACGAATATCATATATAAAGATTGTCATATACAAGAGTCTATAAACCCACACGCCACAAGTTGGCTAGTTAGGCATCTACTCTAACACTAGGCTCATTGCCATTAAACGTCTGAGGATTCATCTGCTGAAACCTCGCCATCACCAATTCCATATCGTCCACACGGGCTGCCAACTCATCAACCTCATCATCAACCTGTCTATCGCGTCTACGACGAGGAACACTACGCTGCACATCCTCGTTCTGACCTTCGGACTCTTCCTGAAACTGCCATATACCTCTACCCCTACGTTTAGGCGGCATCTACGAAGGCACTAAGAGGGTAAGGTCACACAGCAACAGATATATCATACAAAAAGTAAATCACGTATTCATGCACATGCAACAAGCAACACTATGCCTAGACTCAAATGTAATCAAAAGAAATCGAGCTTATCCCAGTTTAAGCTCTGATACAAAATATGTCAGGCCTCGTGCACAAATACAGAGTTAAACCACGTAAACACTAGCGGAAGAAATAAGATAGTGGTTAAAATTTTGCTTTTGCCTGACCGAAAGAGTATAAAATTTAAAATAGTACAATACTCAAAATAGCCCAGTTAATAAAATCATTCAATACAACAGTACAACATTTACAAATACAAGCACTACAGAAAGCAACTGAAATACAATAAAGGGGCATTCACTGGCTAACAGTGCTTATACATATATGCTATACGCTAACTGAGACACTCTAACCACCTCCTGGGGCACCTCCAGCTGAGTCTACTCCACGACCAGCAGAGTAACCATGATAACCTGAAAACACACACAGGCAAACAAAACCAACCCCAGAGGAACTTGGGGTCAAACCCCAGTACGGAGAGCAACATAAAACAGCTAACGGCAAGCAATAAGTAATTTGCAAATGCTATGCATGAGAACAAGGCTACAACCGAAACACAGGGAGCCAAGGAATCTCAAAGCTGATCAAGAACAGATACAACTGAACAACAGTACAACAGTGTCCACGAGGTGTGTGAGTATATGGGAGCTACCCACTCGTCCAAGCACACGGCACCAGATGCAAACATAGCTCAACCCGCTGTTGCCCAACTCATGAGATGTGGGAGCTACCCACTCCGTTCATAGTGGCTAACAGATCCCAACAGGGAGATGAGGTACGGGAGTTACCCGCTCGGCCTCAACAGCATCCTGGTACACACAGAACAATAAACAAGGGACTGTTACAACAGATCTGAGCTCAAGAGATAAATGCGTGTATGCAACAGATGCATGATCAACACATAAACATATACATTACGCAAAGCATACACAGCAGCAAGCATAATCACCCATGCTCAATCCAAAGCTGTAAAACAGCTCACATCCGTACCTCAAGTCTTCTGAGCTACAATTACTACAACAGGGTCCCGAGCAATGCAGATCTCACACATGCTAAGCCAAATACAGATACTAACTCAGGGACAGTAACACAACAGATGCATGATCAACACATAAACATATACATTACGCAAAGCATACACAGCAGCAAGCATAATCACCCATGCTCAATCCAAAGCTGTAAAACAGCTCACATCCGTACCTCAAGTCTTCTGAGCTACAATTACTACAACAGGGTCCCGAGCAATGCAGATCTCACACATGCTAAGCCAAATACAGATACTAACTCAGGGACAGTAACACAGAAACCACGAATTGGGAGCTACAAGCTCAACCCAAGTCTGTCCTACCCTTCTAACACAACAGAAGGCTCTAAACAAAGCACAAGGTAGGATCTTTAACACTTACCCAACGAGCTACCTCAATGGCAAACGAAATCCGACGCTTATGCTAACAGACTAAACAAGGGAGATGTCTTCGCACATCTCACCAGCTTCAAGCAAGCGTCCAAAAGCAGTACTAGTCGAAGCGTCCTAGCTACTTCGATCGGAGCTGTCTACCGTCGGCAATCGAAGAAGATAAGGTTTGGTGAACAGTAGCTAGGGTATCGCGACAGAGTTTGCTATCGTGAAATATTCTAAGTGTCGGGAACAATAATGGACAAGGGTCGAAGTCCTCTATATATACTCAAATCTGTTCAAGCTTGCTAAACAGATCCCACCGACAACTTAAATCTCAACGCTGATATACCCGCTCGGATCTGAATCTCTCAACAGATATGGCCTTTCGTCAAAACAGATCCCTACTAACTCAAACGACGTCGCACAAGTCCACTATCGCAACTGGACACGTCACTCGCTACTCAAATCTGAATCGCTGGCGCAAGAGGAATCTGAAACCCAAAATGGCGTCGCTCTCTAACACTCAGATCTCTCTCAAATCTGAAGACCAACGCTGCTCACAACTGGGTCTCGCCCGTCAAACCAAAACGCTGTCGTTACAACTAATCCAAACGACGTAGTTTAGCAACTCGCTACAAAACAAGCTAGCGTACTCTCTTCTGCTCAGCGACAACAGATTCCATCACCACTGCTGAACACGATCACTCAGCGATGACCAACACTCGCATTGAACAGATCCCGCAACAAAACTCTAACTCTCCTGATCTGTTCCAAGAACTTATACAAAACCCGATAGCTTCTCCAAGCATATCGACTCAAAGCTGGACAGCCAGACTCGTTCGCTCAAATCTGAATCCAATAAAACCCGATTAATTAACTCAATTAATCCTTCTAAACTTTCGGGTCTCGCAAGACCGCCTTTGAATCACCAAAATCCTAGAATTTTCGATGGGGTTGCTTGAGGGAAGGATAATTGAGCTACAAAGGTGAAGGGAAATACAAGAGAGAATGAGAGAAGACTTCAAGTCTATGAATAATGGAGGTACACATGTATGGGGAGAGATGAGAGAGTTAAAGCTTGGAAATTGAGAGTGTTTGCATGTGTTGTCATGTGTTGTGTGTTGTATATGTATTCAACCATGCCAAGTGATGTTTAAAGAAGGATTTTTGGTGGTTGGCTTAATAATTTTGGTGGTTGATTAAATAATTTTGGTGGTTGTATATGATAGTGTGTGTATAACATGCTCAAAGTTGTGTGTATATGTGCATAAAGTTGCCAATAAAAAATTATATCTTTTCCCTTTTACATATTTTCGAAATTTGTTGTTTAATAATAATAAATTCATTATTAAAAATTTAAGGACTTAAAAATCTCAATTAATTTTCATCTCGGTCGTCCCTATTCTCGTCCAGGCGTCCGGAACTCTAACAGACTAAATACTCGAGAGCTTGTACACTCAGGTGCACGAGAGAAAAACAGAGAGCAAGTGCATGTACAATACTCGAGAGCTTGTACACTCAGGTGGCAGCTGATGTACAAGCTGAGATAGTGCCCAGGTGTGAGTTGGTGCACAGGCCGAGATCTTAAACGCAGAATCCATAGTCTACTGGCAACTTGGGAAGAAGATGAAGATATCAGCTTTTGAAGAAGCAATTCCTAGTGTGTGAGAAAACATAAGAGAGAGTGAGCTTACACTGTAATATTCTCACACACAGATTCACTCACATAGACGAGAGATGAGCTGAATAGAATAGATGAGTGAATCACAAACAAACACAAAATCACTGTAGTCTTTGGAACATAGACGTTAAACATGTTTTTAGTGAAACAAAGTCACACAGCCTGCGAGCTGGTGTGCAACAGAGTGTGATAGGAGTTCTCGCAGCTTGCGGGCTATGGATCGGGTCTGTACAGATTCTGTAAGATCAAATCTTCTAGTGAATCCTTCCAGCAATGGAAGAAGGGAAGACGTAGGAGATTGAGCTTCACAGCGTACTGTTTTCTGTTTACAGCTTTCTCTTAGCATCGCATTGTTTTAGAACCAGTTTTTATGATTTCAATTTTCAGAGAATATTTCGGGTTTCTTTCCGCATGATTTTTAATAATACCTGATCTACTCTCGGTGCTAAAACCTTTCAAGAACCATAGCTATTGCAGCTCGTATTTTTACTCATTCAGATTGCGCTCAGCTACGCTCCGTGCTGATTTAGCTTTGGTGCTCCCCGTGCTGATTCAGCTTAGACGCGCTCTGCTCCGTGCTGTTTCAGCCCATGCGCGATCTGTCCCTCCCCACTCCGTGCTATTTCTTTTAAACCATTTTTAAAAGCACACAATCTGCATTCACGATCCATGAATTGGTGCTTGAGCTATGTGAGAGCTCATGATACTAGTTTTCGGACCCCTTCGGCGCCACATTTTTAAATGTCAAACCATTGCTACACAAAGTATCAAATACTTGATTTTCAGGTTAGTAAAATTCTCAAATTATCAGACAATTTATTTACACAAATTAATGGGGAATGAGACATCATATTTTCAAAGAGTGAGTACTTCAAAGCTAATTTTTGTTAAATATGCTCCAATGCCTCGTTATTTTCAATAAATTAAAAATTTTGGAACTCAAATAATATGGTGGAATATTATCGTCTCATCATCCAACGTCATCATAATAAGTAACCAACCATCGCCAGCCAATCACCTGTGATGTCTACCTCCAAAATTATGGTATAATTATATTTAGCCATCACCTGTGATGTCTACCTCCATCTCATGGTATAATTATATTTATATTTCCTTTTCAAAATAATCAATCAAGCAATGATGTTTGAACTGAATGGGATTATCTATGAATGTTTAATTAACTATGGGCATCAAATTTTTAGGCATTCAAACCAAGAAAACAAAAAACTATGAGGAGAAAAAACATAAAATACATACGGACTTTGAAATTGATAGAAGAAGAAGCCGATAATATGTACAACCATTCTTTAGAAGGAGAGTGGATCTCTAATGGAAGTAGATGTGAATTTTTTATTATTTATATTTGTACATGTAAATTTATGGTTTGTAAATGAAAATTCCATAAAAATCAAGTAAAATCTATTAGAATTTTAGATATCTATATATTTTATAATGTTCTTAAAAGTTGAATTTTAATATTACCTGACTTTTTAAAAATCCATATCTACTTTAATATCATTAAACTTTTATGAATTTTATAAAACTTTAAATTAAATATCTCTATCCTTTTAAAATCTATAAAAATATTGGAAGGCATGAATCGAATACACCACTGTAAATGTAAAAAGATTGAGTGTACGTAACAAAAACATGGAGCGTCGAACACTCCCATAATATCATCATCATCACGTACTGGGCCCACATTAATCCATTCTTAAACTTACCAATTATTTTGTTTTTGAGTTAACAATGTTCAAATTTCCACTTTCTTTCTTTTTTTTTTCTTTCTATTTGGGTAAATACATATTCGAGCTATGTATTTTTTTCTAGGTAATGATACATTTAGTTAAATCTAAATCATATTGAAAACTATATAAAAAAGTATTCACACACAACCATATCTTTACTCATTGATTTTTTATTAATAAAATTTCGTCATGTAAAATTTAACTCTCAGAAGAAAATTATGAGTCCGCTCCCACTCAATATATGTGGTATAAAAAGGCAAACAAATATAGCATAGGCATCAAAGGTTCACAACTTTTCATGCATGAATCTCAAATTCCATGTTACAAGAAACGGTTTAGCTTGTAGAAAATAAGTCAAATGGAAGTTCATAAATATGATTCTCTATGCATGCATAATTGTGAACATTATCTTGAAGATGGAACTTAGCCAGGAATGGACCAAATGAACTTAAAGTTGCATGTAATTTTCGAGGCAATGCTCAAGTTCTCTTCCATCTTCCATTGACATTTCTCTACAGCCTTCGCTTATGAGAGCTCGGTTCGACGGTCTCTCCGGAGTCGCTGCTCGATGAAGAAGGGTTCAATCCATACTCGCTTGTTGCTCCATACTCACTACTGTTGAATTCATGGCTAGACGTTACCATTTTCTTGAACTTCATCATGTCGGCGTTGTATGCACGCGTGTCGTATGTCTCTGTGTTCCCGTTGGGGCTGTAAGTCGTGCTTTGGCCCTGCTTCACGCCCTCGTTTAAGTCCTCTAGTGAAGAATCTCCATCCAATGCTCGAACAATCTGAGAAATAAAATTTTTCAGAAATCAAATTGAGAAGTTTGATTTATCAAGGACTTCTGCGAACTGTGCTTGTGATATAATCTTCATACATGGCTCATCTTTGGGCGCCTTCTGGCCGAATGCCGTATACATGCTGCAGCACACGCAACCATACGAGCTATTTCGTGTGGGATATAGTTATCCTCCAGACGCGAGTCGACGAGTGAATCATAATTGCCATCTTCCAATGAATCATAATTGCCATGTTCCAATGATTTGGACAGCAGAGGACGTGCCTGTTTCACAACAAAATGAAGCTATAGTAAATGAAATATATAGATTTGAACCCTTCTGAAGTTATAACTATAAAGTATCCAAACATCACGTTTCGATCACTATGTTGTTAAGCAATACAGATAGCAAACAAAAACAACAGGAACAACTGGTGTATGTGAAAAAGCTTGGAAAGAGATGAGTTTATAACAAACCCAGTCTACTAAGCTGTCTTCCATGGTTTTATTCACAGGCCGGCGGCCGGTTACCAGTTCCAAGAGCATGACTCCAAATGAAAAACATCGGATTTTCGGTTAGCTTGCCGCTAGAGGCATACTCCGGAGCCAAGTACCCAAAAGTTCCCATCACGCGTGTAGATACATGAGTGAAACTATCAGAAGTAAGCTTAGCTAGTCCGAAATCCGCCACCTAGATGATAATTCAAGTCAACATGTTACTACGGCACATGGACATTGATGATCTTTAGAGGTTCTTTGTTTCTCTAATACTTACCATGGCCTCAAAGTTATAGTCAAGAAGAATGTTTGCTGCTTTTATATCGCGGTGGATGATTCGAGGATGGCCTAAAATCGCATGAAAAATTTTTAAATATCTGTCATTTGAACAAACAAACAGATGCAACTGAGAAGATAGAAGAGTTTCCATACAATCTTCATGGAGATAAGCAAGGCCTTTAGCCGATCCAATAGCGATCCGAAGCCTGGTTGCCCAATCCATGACTGGCTGGCCTTTTCCTGCAAACAAATTTTACCCCTTTTGAGGACTAAGAATCTACACATTATTCAACAAAGAAGATCTGAAGTATAATGCTTTCCATGGAGATGAAACTCCAGTGTCTTATTTGGAACAAATTCGTAGACAAGCATTCTTTGTCCATCAGCAATGCAGTATCCAACAAGGGAGACAAGATGGCGATGATGGACACGGCTAATAATCTCGACCTCGGCCTGAAACTCACGCTCCCCCTGCCCACTGCCGGATTTCAGGCTTTTCACCGCGACCTCTGTTCCATCAGGTAAAACACCCTTGTACACGAGCCCGAAACCACCTTGTCCCAACAGGTTGGATTGAGAGAATCCATCAGTAGCAGCTTTCAGCTCTTCATAGGTGAATTGGCTCTTGGAACCAATCCCTCCCATGTTTGGAGATTGAGGTTGTTGCATAGGTGTAGGATGTTGGCTCGAGTAACTCGAGCTGAAATCGCTGCTCGTGTTGGCCACCAGAGGAGGCGAAATTGGTGCACCCCATCCCCCACCAACCACGCCAGCCGGTGTGCCCATGACTCCGGGCGGGGGCTTAAGATTCACTATTTGGTCCACTGGAACAGGACTATGCCAATGTGTCGAAGGGTCGTAGTACAGATCACCTCCTGAAATGAAAAAAGCAATGATTCTAAAAGATTAATCAGGTTCAGTTCGAATCTAGGCAGTATTTGCAAGAGCTTAAGTACTCCAAGCTTTTAAGCAATAAATATTTGGAAATTTTGTAGAAGTTGAAAAACACATAAATTAAGCTCTCACAAATATTACCTTAACATGTTATAAATTATTGAATTGTGGAAAACTTGAAAACCTGCCGGGGGGCGTCCTGGATCAACGTAATAAGATGGTTTTTTCTTCCTCCTAGACAATATCAAGCATGCAATAATAAGGGCAAGAAACACTACGCCTCCTACTACGATTCCGGCGATGATAACTGGATTTTCTGTGGCATTAGGCGGTGGAGGGACAAGGCCTATCTCGGAACCGGGTGACGGACTCGAGGACCTGTTGGCAGAACCAGAGCGTGGAAGATGAGGGGGTGATGGAGGCGTTGGTGAAGTAGCTGCTCCTGGTGGGGGCGGAGAGATTGCATGTACAGGAGAAGAGCCGGGGGCTGGAGGGGGGTATAATGTTAGAGGTGGAGGTGAGGAGGGAGTGCTGGACGGCGGTGGCGCAAAGGATGCCGGTGGAGGAGGAGAGGATGAGTCATCAGGCGGCGGGGCTTGAGGAGGTGGTGGCGATTGAGGGAGTGGCGGCGGGGTAGATTCTTCCGGAGGGGGCGTTGAGGCTTCAGGTGGTGGCGGAGAAGTTGGTTGGTCTGAGGCTTCAGGTGGAGGAGAAAAGTAGGGCGGCGGAGGAGGAGATGTTGGAGGTGCTGGTGGCGATAATTCTGGCGGCGGAGATGTAGATGGAGGAGGCGAGGACGACGATTCTCCGTCGAGTTGTCCCGAATTTGTTTGAAAAGAACCATGAATAAAACTGTCTCCCTTCAGTAATGGAGGAGCAGTCTGAGGAGATTGCTGAGGCGATGAAGCCATTTCAACAATGAACTTCAGTTGAAGATATGACCCAAATGCATACGCCAGAAATTAAAATCTCCAGCTATGATTCCAACTTCTCCACAATCCAATACACCTGATTTCATTCATTTCAATTACGTACCAAGACTTCAAACTTGCATCAATGGTCACCCCATGCAGATAAAAATGATGAATTAGTAATCATTCACAAAATCCACTCACATGCATATATATAACCTGAGAACAAGATATCTTGTCTCTAGGGAGAGATTTTGCAAATCAAGAAAAATCTTTTTGCAGACTTTAACATATATACACGCAAAGAAATGGTGGTTTTGTCCCATTTCATGCGTTCAATCCTTAAATAACGTTTCTTGCATGTAATAATTGGTAAACAAATTAACATGGATTCCCATTTTTGTATTGTTTAGAGAAAAGAAAATTGTACCTGAATGAAGAAGAATGAAGGACCCTCAAAGGCAAGAAAGAGAGGTCCCTTGGCATTGTGTATTTTGCAATTTTCAAAGACACCCTCCCAGTCTTCCGCAAAAAAGGGCTCCTCTAATTATACCGCTTCAAGTATTATGATTTGGAGTCTTTTCTCTCTCTCTTTTGTTTTGTATGTTTGTTTGGAAGAAAAGATGAAGTTGTCTGGTCTAATATTATTTAAAAAAGGTTTAGCACATTCTATATGAAACTATTTAAAGGAATTCAAAAAATTATTTACTGATCTCTCTCCTCTAAATGTAATTAATGGTCGGAAAAAATTCAAAAGGCAAACGCTGACATCTATTGCATTATAGATGCCAACGGAACCCTTGCGTGGTATGTGGCATTCTATGGTATTTCATTTGAATTTTCTCAATGATGCTCGAGAAAATGTGCACAAAAAATGTAATGACTATTAAATTTCATAAATTTTTTCTAAAGAATTGTAATTATATGTTGAAATTATTATGTAATATGAAAATATTTAGCTGTATTAAAATGCATTTCTTATACTGATTTTAGTGATATAATTATTTCAATATAAATTCAAATACTGCTTGGTTGTTTCTACACTTATGGTTTAAGTTTCAATCTTACGCTTTGAGTAATCATTTCGAGAATAAAAAAAGCATTTAAGGAAAAAAATTGGCGAGTTGGATATGATACTATTATGAAATATTCACAAAATAAATTTTTATGAATTCAATAACTTTTTATTTAAAATTAGATCAATGTCACAAAAAACTTGATCTGATTTTGAACACTCTTTTATGGTGTTCTTGGAAAGGATTTCAAGTCAATTCTCTTTCAGTGCTTAGATTAATTTATGTTGTATGACATAGATTAATATATGTATGACTTTGAAATCCATGCACTTATACGTAAATGTAATGGTAATCGTGCTAAATTTGAAGTACATGCAAAATTATGTCATTTTAAATTAATCTTCCAAATTCCAAACGAATTAATTTTATTAAATGGCTTTACTATGCATACCCTAGACCTAAATCCCAACCTGATAGGATCGAATTTCGGGGGTGTTCATGAGCTCTGCCACAACTCACGTAGGCTCTCACACAGCCTAAACACAAACTCGTAAATTACGTGCAATTTAAAGTTGAAAAACAGCACGCAACTGCGAAACCAGATCGACGTCAAGCTGGACCAACAGCTCTACGAGCTGGTCCGGATTACCAGCAGCTCTGCAAGCTAGTTTAGCACAGACGATCTGGTTCCTTAAACCTTGAGCTGCAATAGCTCAGTGTTGTTGAATATTTGTGCACCAGAGATACAGATTGAGTAATGAATTAAAATCATACGAAAATAACTCAAACTGAAATCTTATATTCGAAAGCTCATTTAAACAGTTTTAAGCGTAGTAAACAAATATGCAATGCATGAATGTAAATGCAGTAAACAGTAAAGAAATACGCTGCAATTTGTTTATGGAAGTTCGGAGCTGAATCTCCTACGTCTCCCCTTCTTCCGCAATCGGGAAGGATCCACTAGAAGGTTTTGATTGCAGCGACCATCGCTACAATCCGCTCTACGACTAGCAGTCACAAGAACTCCTAGAAACCACTGTACACCAGCCCGCAAGCTGCATGTGTCTAACTCACTTCTTTACTGCCTCAGTGAAAAAGGCTACAGACATTTCTTTAACGTCTCAGTGCGAAAGACAACTAGACTTGTTTAACGTCTCTATCTAAAGACTACAATGAAGAGTTTTCAATTTTATTCATTCAGCTAATCTAATCAACTCTCTCAAATATATGTGAGTGAATCGTGTGTGAGATTTATAGTGTAAGTGAAATCTCTCAAAGATAAAATCTCACACACTGGGAAGTTCTCCTGTCTGAGCTGGTTTTACCAATGTCTTCCCAGAGCTTGTGTTGTGCGTGCTGATGTTTTACATTTTTGATTTGCACAACACTTCGCTCTTTACTCTGCGCTCTTCTTTTGTTGTGTGCGCCACTCCTCTCTTCTGTTCGCGCATACTATGCTTGTACTCTGCTCTTCGTTATTTATATCCTGACGCGGATTTTAATCCGTTGAACACAAAGTTGTAGCCGTTGAAAGTCTTCTGAAATTGTTGTACTTTTGCTCCTTTGTCTTTAAATGTGTCGTAGGCTTTTCTTCACTTTAAGCACGTGAGCACTGTACTTTGAGAAGACAATACAAGCAAGTCAATTTGAATACTGAACAGCATTTGTCGTATAGCATTGTATTCAAATCGCTTTGCTTGTTGTTTTTTTTATTTCTGCTTTTCTCTTCGGACGTCATCTGATCTGCTCGCTAAACTGGTTTGACCTTACCCAGCTTGGTTCTTTACACTAGCTCGTAGCATCTGCAAATATGTTATCCGAGCTGGTTTGACCTTGACCAACTTTGCTCCATTCCGATTTGTTCATTACACTGAGCTGGTCAGAGCTCTTTTCTTCTCTGCTCTTGTTCAAAGCTCTATTCTCATATGCTCTTGAGCTGCTCTTGTTCATCATACTCAGCAGGTCGTTTATCTAAGCTGGTTTCTCAGCTGGTTTCCTTCTCAGCTAGTTTCTTCTTTCACTATAGGAGTCTTTCTTCATGTCTCCGCCTTCACGTCATCACAGACGTCGACATTGTTCACGCTCGCTAACTCCTTCATCATCATCTTCCCCATAAGCATCCAGCTTCTGGGATCCTTGATCAGGTTTTCTTTTCCCTGATCTGGTTTATCAACTCGGCTCTATTCTTCTCATCAAGAGCCACTGTGTGCTTGCTTGTTCACTTGGTCAATTTGGACACCTTATCCAAACCATCGGAAAGCACATATTTCTTTCACTGGTTGAGCTGCAATCCAGCACCAGTGAATATATCTCATATTCTTTGGGATATAATACCCAGTTCAGATTTAGTCTTCCCAAGGACTGAGATCCCTATGATGAACTAGTTACAGGTCGTTCTGTGATCAGACATGCAGTTGATCATCGCACTTGTATACGGCTCTGCACTTGAACACCTCACTTGTACGCTTCACTTGATCTTGTTGGGGAACGGTGGCGGATCCGGATCCCGTCTCCCGGCGGCGCAGCGGAATTTTAAAATTTAAGCGCCGGGATACGTTCAATACAATAAAATCAAAAAACCATTCATAGGGGGTTCTTTGATTGTTACCTTGTTGGCGTCTAGGCGCCTGGCTCCGACCAGTTTCACGAGGAAACCGGCACTTCAAACGGTAGGCGGCGGTAGATTACGTCTAATCAAGTCCACGACTGGAAGCAAGGTTCCTTCGTCAGCCTGCACTAGAAGGCCTGACGAGATCAGCACGGACGGAAACTCCTCTTCACGATGGCCGGAACAAGTTCGGAGAGGGAAGGCGGCGACGGTGGCGCGTGGCAAGCACGGCGGCGGCGTGAGGCTTGGAGAGGAGGGAGGCGGCCGAGAGGTGATCTTTGGAGGCTAAGGTTTTAGTACAGTTGTAATCAATTGCTTAAGCCCTAATCACATTAGTGTATATATTAAATATACTTGGGCTTGAACCGGCCCATTGGACTTGGGTCAGGCCCAAGTCCCTATATGAACATTCGGTTCGTTCAATTCATTACGGTTTCATCATAACTTCGATCGACGATCAGATCGGATCGATCGACTCAGTTTCCAAAACTGAATATTATGATGCGAAAAACGATTTTTCAGATCACCTAGTCCAAATGACAGTTTTGCCCCTCAACAGTGGGAAATCACGATTTGACCCCTGTTGACTTTTAGGAAGTCGCACTACCTAAAATCCTCCTCAAGTGCTCAACACATTGAGCTCAGTTTCCGTGCGGGAATCTTGAATCCAGTACTTGTGTGACCCTCAATGGTTCAGGGATACAGCTAGCCGTGGGCCCACAACCATTGTGGCTCCGAAATCACAATTTCGGACTTGCCCATAGATGTGTTTCATGATAGCCGTCATACCCACTATCACATCTAACATACAGTATGGTGCATTCTAGGTCTTTATCCAACACAATTGTTAACATTATATAAACATAATGAAGATAAAGAATGCCATAAACAAATGCGAATATCATATATAAAGACTGTCATATACAAGAGTCTATAAACCCACACGCCACAAGTTGGCTAGTTGGGCATCTACTCTAACAGATCTGCGCTTGAGCCGTTCTGCACTTCATCTCTCTGCGCTTGAACTCTGCCCTTCTATGTCATCAAGCTGGTGAACCAGCTTGATGCTTCCTGCACTCTGGATTCCTACAGAACCTGCATAGCATCCCATGTTGGACCAGCTTGGACGTCCCCTCACCGTTCCAACTTAGATGTTCTTTGCTCGACCAGCTTGGGCGTCTCCTCACTGTTCTAGGTTGAACATCTCCCTGTTTCTTCAAACAAGTGCACTGCACATCGCACAAAAGCCATTAGTCAAATATAAGTAGGTTTTGTGTTAATTAAAACTTAGATTCTGATATGTAGAAACAGATCCAACAATCTCCACCCTTTTGATTTACACAAAACCTGGATAAACATATGCACGTATGATTATGCTCAAATCTCCCCCTTTTTGTGGGAATCAAAAAGTTTTCGAAATCAAGTCTCCCCCTTTAATATTTAAAAAAAAACTCCCCTAAACAGAGCATAGGGTTATTTTTATTTTAAAATCTAAATCATTTTCGGAGGACGACATTTTGTGGAAAGACATATGCATGAGATTTTGAAGACCGAATCTATGCTACTCAAATGTTCTCATTTATTTAGACCTGAGGAGTAATAGAAGATTCAATTTACAAAATCTCTTCCATTTTTCCCTAATACTTAGCCTCGCCAACCCTAGAGATCTTGGCATCCACAGATCTCGCTCAATTTGTCAGCTCGTCGGAACAGATATTGTTTCACTTTCCTTTTGAGAAACTGCTCTGCAATTCAATAGACATTGCTCTCCCTATCCATATAACATGAGTTTTGAAAGACTTAAAAAAATTTGTAGCATAGACAAGCTTTCGAAAGACTATCAGAGCAGACAAAATTTTAAAACCGTTCAAAAATTTTCGAAGAAAAATGCACTATTCAAGAACTACCTGCTTTGATATCAATTGATAGGATCGAATTTCGGGGGTGTTCATGAGACCGACCACAACTCACGTAGGCTCTCACACAGCCTAAACACCAAACCCATAAGTTACGTGCAATTTAAAGTTTTAAAAGTTGAAAAACAGCACGCAACTGCGAAACCATATTGGCGTCAAGCTAGACCAACAGCTCTGCGAGCTGGTCCGGATTACCAGAAGCTCTACAAGATAGTTTAGCACAGACGATCTTGTTCCTTAAATCTTGAGCTGCAATAGCTCAGTGTTGTTGAATATTTGTGCACCGAGATACAGATTGAGTAATGAATTAAAATCATGCGGAAATTACTCAAACTGAACTCTTATATTCGAAAGATCATTTAAACAGTTTTAAGCGTAGTAAACAAATATGCAATGCGTGAATGTAATGTTAGAGTAGGTGCCCAACTAGCCAACTTGTGGCGTGTGGGCTCTTGTTAACTCTATGTAAAACGATCTTTATTTATGAAATTCGCATTCTTTTATGGCATTATTTATCTTCATTATTATGATTATAATTGTTGGATAAAGACCTTTAATGCACTATAGTGTATGTTAGATGTGATAGTGGATTTGATGGTTATCATGAAACACATCTAATAGGCACTGTGTATTCTAAACATGTTCCTGGTCGATTGGGCCGTTCAAAAGAGGAAAAGGGCCGCCCGAGCTTGAGACTAGCATCTGCGATGCGAAGTACCACGTTCCATTGGTAGGGAACATAGTGATGTTCTAAGCATGCAGATGGATAGTGACCTGGTGATCTATCGAACTATCCTCGTTCGGAGTTTCCAAGTGGTTATCATTTGTCGAGTGGATTAAGTCCAAGGTCTTGGCTTGTACAGATTAGTCCTTATTACTCTGGCCAGAGTATTAGATGTGTTTTAGTTAAATGGATTTACCTAGTAACACATGCGATGTCACTATTTGATCTCCAAGATGTATGCATGATTATTGGATCTCTAGCGACTCTCGATTTACCAATGGTCATTGATCTGATCGGGATATTTGAGTTGAAAGGACCGTACTGTACGCTAACCATGACCGACTGATTCTTGCAGGCACTATCAGTGATACATAGGGAATCATGGGGCGATGTTGCTAGACGCTTTACCATGATTCGATGGGTAAGTCCGAAATTGTGTTTTCGAAGTCACAAAATGTTGTGAGCCCATGACTAGTTGTATCCCTGAATCATTGAGGATCACACAAGCACTGGTTTTCCAATTCCCGTACGGATATGGTACTCAAAGTGTTGAGTATAGTAGGAGGATGGTTGGGAGTATGACTTCCTAAAAGTAGCTAACTGAGTAGGACTTCCATATTTAGCTAATGAGAGTAAACCTGCCATATATAGATTTAATGGTCCGAAAATTTGATTTTGCATCATAATGATCAGTTTTGTAAACAGAGTACATTTGTGATATCTGATCATTGATCGGGATTATGATGAGACCACAATCGAGGGAGTCGAAACGAATGTTCACTATTTGACTTGAACCGAATTTTCACTGTTTGAGTTGAACCGAATGTTAACTGTTCGACTTGATCCGAATGTTTACAGTTTGAGTTGAACCGAATGTTCACAGTTTGAGTTGAACTGAATGTTCACAGTTCGAGTTGAACCGAATGTTCACAGTTCGAGTTGAACCGAATGTTCACTGTTTTGTTCAAATCAAACTCTATCCCTCAATCTATAGATATGGCAATGAGGAGACACTTTCAAAAGTGAGAAAGAAAAACACCGAAAGCTATTCAGCAAACTCCTCCCCTCTCCCTTCTTCCCTCGCCGTCGCCGCAGTCGGAATTTGTTCCGACCATCTTGGCGAGAAGATTCCGTCCGTGAAATTTTTGTCGGTTTTCTAGTGCAAACCGGCGAAGGAGTTGAGATTCTTGTCGTGGATCGGATTAGGCGTCGATACAGCCGATCAGCCGTTGAGATCAGTTTCCATGCGGGAATCTTGAATCCAGTACTGGTGTGACCCTCAATGGTTCAGGGATACAGCTAGCCGTGGGCCCACGACCATTGTGGCTCCGAAATCACAATTTTGGACTTGTCCATCGGATCATGGTAAAGCGTCTAGCAACATCGCCCCATGATCCCTTAGGTATCACTGATAGTGCCTTCAAGAACCAGTTGGTCGTGGTTAGCGTACAATACGGTCCTTTCAATCCATATATCCCGATCAGATCAACGACCATTGGTAAATCGAGAGTCGCTAAAGATCCGATAGCTATGCATACATCTTGGAGATCGAATAGTGACATCGCGAGTGTAACTAGGTAAACACATTTACCTAAAACACTTCTAGTACTCTGGCCAGAGATTTATACACTATTATCCCCTCAGATAGCATAGGATATCACGCATGTCTGCGAGCGGTGAATC
>KV012517.1:15511-30697 GCA_001598015.1 Dorcoceras hygrometricum | reverse complement strand
TCATCGGGCCCACCATCTTCAAAAGTCCTCCCACTAAGTCTAGTAATTTACAATTAAATTCCATGTAAGGGAAGGGATACATTTTAAGGGGTGGGAACGGGTCACAAACAGACCCACTTTTATAAAATGATAATCAACAATATTAAAACCGATAAAAAACCATCATAAAATCGCATTTTATAAAATCGCATTTTGTCTATAAAATCAAATTTTAATCAACAAAATCATATTTCATTATAAAATCATATTTTACAATTAAAATCGTATTTTGCTATTTTAATTGCATCATATTGGGCCTAAAATAATTTTGGGCCCAAAAATCTCAAAATTTCAAAATCGACCAAATTGGGTCCGACATCGAATATCGGCCCAAAAACTAATCATAAAATCGCATTTTATAATAAAATCGTATTTTGTCGATAAAATCAAATTTTAATCAACAAAATCATATTTCATTATAAAATCATATTTTACAATTAAAATCGTATTTTGCTATTTTAATTGCATCATATTGGGCCTAAAATAATTTTGGGCCCAAAAATCTCAAAATTTCAAAATCGACCAAATTGGGTCCGACATCGAATATCGGCCCAAAAACTTTATGGGCTTCCTGGGACAGGCCCGAACTAAACCTAGAAGCAAAATTTAGCCGTCGCAAAATTCTGCCGGAGATCATCACCGGACGGCGGCTGCACGGCGGCGGTCGCCGCCAACAAATTTTGCGGCAGCATCCATGCGCACGGCCAGCCTCCAATCGACGCAACATTTGCACAATAAATAGCAATCGGCAGAGCAACAATTGCGCTGGGCAGCGGCCGTGGATCGCGCAAGCATCGCGCAAGGGAGCAGCAACCGGTCGGCGATTATTGGCGCAACGATTTGCGCACAATAGCAGCATGCATCGGCCAGCCGCGCAACAACTTGCACGGAGTAATGGCCAACCTTCCGGACGTGATGCGCGACAAGCGCACATCGCGCGGCCATCAGCCGCGATCATCGCTCGGCCGCGCGCGCTATCGCGCGCTCATGTTTGCGCGGCAGCACGCGGCGGCGGCCGGCTGCCCCGAACTAATTTTTTTTTTGTTTGTTTGTTCGATCTGCAATTTCAAGATTAGATACAATTATGGCAACAATTGTATTGAAGGATCCGAGCCATAGCTCTGATACCACTGTTGGGGAACGGTGGCGGATCCGGATCCCGTCTCCCGGCTGCGCAGCGGAAGTTTAAAATTTAAGCACCGGGAAACGTTCAATACAATAAAATCAACAAACCATTCATAGGGGGTTCTTTGATTGTTACCTTGTTGGCGTCTAGGCGCCTGGCTCCGACCAGTTTCACGAGGAAACCGGCACTTCAAACGGTAGGCGGCGGTAGATTACGTCTAATCAAGTCCACGACCGGAAGCAAGGTTCCTTCGTCAGCCTGCACTAGAAGGCCTTACGAGATCAGCACGGACGGAAACTCCTCTTCACGATGGCCGGAACAAGTTCGGCGAGGGAAGGCGGCGGCGGCGGCGCGTGGCAAGCACGGCGACGGCGTGAGGCTTGGAGAGGAGGGAGGCGGCCGAGAGGTGATCTTTGGAGGCTAGGGTTTTAGTATAGTTGTAATCAATTGCTTAAGCCCTAATCACATTAGTGTATATATTAAATATACTTGGGCTTGAACCGGCCCATTGGACTTGGGTCAGGCCCAAGTCCCTATATGAACATTCGGTTCGTTTAATTCATTACGGTTTCATCATAACTCCGATCGACGATCAGATCGGACCGATCGACTCAATTTCCAAAACTGAATATTATGATGCAAAAACGATTTTTCGATCACCTAGTCCAAATGACAGTATTAGATGTGTTTCATGATAGCCGTCATACCCACTATCACATCTAACATACACTATGGTGCATTCTAGGTCTTTATCCAACACAATTGTTAACATTATATAAACATAATGATTAAAGAATGCCAGTTAAACAAATGCGAATATCATATATAAAGACTATCATATACAAGAGTCTATAAACCCACACGCCACAAGTTGGCTAGTTGGGCATCTACTCTAACAGATCTGCGCTTGAGCCGTTCTGCACTTCATCTCTCTGCGCTTGAACTCTGCTCTTCTATGTCATCAAGCTGGTGAACCAGCTTGATGCTTCCTGCACTCTGGATTCCTACAGAACCTGCATAGCATCCCATGTTGGACCAGCTTGGACGTCCCCTCACCGTTCCAACTTAGATGTTCTTTGCTCGACCAGCTTGGGCGTCCCCTCACTGTTCTAGGTTGAACATCTCCCTGTTTCTTCAAACAAGTGCACTGCACATCGCACAAAAGCCATTAGTCAAATATAAGTAGGTTTTGTGTTAATTAAAACTTAGATTCTGATATGTAGAAACAGATCCAACAATCTCCCCCTTTTTGATTTACACAAAACCTGGATAAACATATGCACGTATGATTATGCTCAAATCTCCCCCTTTTTGTGGGAATAAAAAAGTTTTCGAAATCAAGTCTCCCCCTTTAATATTTAAAAAAAAACTCCCCTAAACAGAGCATAGGTTTATTTTTATTTTAAAATCTAAATCATTTTTTCGGAGGACGACATTTTGTGGAAAGACATATGCATGAGATTTTGAAGACCGAATCTATGCTACTCAAATGTTCTCATTTATTTAGACCTGAGGAGTAATAGAAGATTCAATTTACAAAATCTCTTCCATTTTTCCCTAATACTTAGCCTCGCCAACCCTAGAGATCTTGGCATCCACAGATCTCGCTCAATTTGTCAGCTCGTCGGAACAGATATTGTTTCACTTTCCTTTTGAGAAACTGCTCTGCAATTCAATAGACATTGCTCTCCCTATCCATATAACATGAGTTTTGAAAGACTTAAAAAAATTTGTAGCATAGACAAGCTTTCGAAAGACTATCAGAGCAGACAAAATTTTAAAAGCGTTCAAAAATTTTCGAAGAAAAATGCACTATTCAAGAATTACCTGCTTTGATATCAATTGATAGGATCGAATTTCGGGGGTTTTCATGAGACCGACCACAACTCACGTAGGCTCTCACACAGCCTAAACACCAAACCCATAAGTTATGTGCAATTTAAAGTTTTAAAAGTTGAAAAACAGCACGCAACTGCGAAACCATATTGGCGTCAAGCTAGACCAACAGCTCTGCGAGCTGGTCCGGATTACCAGAAGCTCTACAAGATAGTTTAGCACAGACGATCTTGTTCCTTAAATCTTGAGCTGCAATAGCTCAGTGTTGTTGAATATTTGTGCACCGAGATACAGATTGAGTAATGAATTAAAATCATGCGGAAATTACTCAAAATGAACTCTTATATTCGAAAGATCATTTAAACAGTTTTAAGCGTAGTAAACAAATATGCAATGCGTGAATGTAATGTTAGAGTAGGTGCCCAACTAGCCAACTTGTGGCGTGTGGGCTCTTGTTAACTCTATGTAAAACGATCTTTATTTATGAAATTCGTATTCTTTTATGGCATTATTTATCTTCATTATTATGATTATAATTGTTGGATAAAGACCTTTAATGCACTATAGTGTATGTTAGATGTGATAGTGGATTTGATGGTTATCATGAAACACATCTAATAGGCACTGTGTATTCTAAACATGTTCCTGGTCGATTGGGCCGTTCAAAAGAGGAAAAGGGCCGCCCGAGCTTGAGACTAGCATCTGCGATGCGAAGTACCACGTTCCATTGGTAGGGAACATAGTGATGTTCTAAGCATGCAGATGGATAGTGACCTGGTGATCTATCGAACTATCCTCGTTCGGACTTTCCAAGTGGTTATCATTTGTCGAGTGGATTAAGTCCAAGGTCTTGGCTTGTACAGATTAGTCCTTATTACTCGAAACATCATTGACTCTACATGATAGGTACCTCACTTTGACCCGTTTACCGACTCAGTTGGGGTCATCAGGTGGTGGGGTTGGGTGAGGTCCCGATGCATGTAGGAGTCGATTCTTCGTTGTCAAGGATTCACCGCTCGCCCTTGTGCATGGATATCCTATGCTATCTGAGGAGATAATAGTGTGACAAATCTCTGGCCAGAGTATTAGATGTGTTTTAGTTAAAGCATGGTTATTGGATCTCTAGCGACTCTCGATTTTTCAATGGTCATTGATCTGATCGGGATATTTGAGTTGAAAGGACCGTACTGTACGCTAACCATGACCGACTGGTTTTTGCAGGCACTATCAGTGATACATAGGGATCATGGGGCGATGTTGCTAGACGCTTTACCATGATTCGATGGGTAAGTCCGAAATTGTGTTTTCGAAGTCACAAAATGTTGTGAGCCCATGACTAGTTGTATCCCTGAATCATTGAGGGTCACACAAGCACTGGTTTTCCAATTCCCGTACGGATATGGTACTCAAAGTGTTGAGTATAGTAGGAGGATGGTTGGGAGTATGACTTCCTAAAAGTAGCTAACGGAGTAGGACTTCCATATTTAGCTAACGAGAGTAAACCTGCCATATATAGATTTAATGGTCTGAAAATTTGATTTTGCATCATAATTATCAGTTTTGTAAACAGAGCACATTGGTGATATCTGATAATTGATCGGGATTATGATGAGACCACAATCGAGGGAGTCGAAACGAATGTTCACTATTTGACTTGAACCGAATTTTCACTGTTTGAGTTGAACCGAATGTTAACTGTTCGACTTGAACCGAATGTTTACAGTTTGAGTTGAACCGAATGTTCACAGTTTGAGTTGAACCGAATGTTCACAGTTCGAGTTGAACCGAATGTTCACTGTTTTGTTCAAATCAAACTCTATCCCTCAATCTATAGATATGGTAATGAGGAGACACTTTCAAAAGTGAGAAAGAAAAACACCGAAAGCTATTCAGCAAATTCCTCCCCTCTCCCTTCTTCCCTCGCCGTTGCCGCCGTCGGAATTTGTTCCGGCCATCTCGGCGAGAAGATTCCGTCCGTGAAATTTTTGTCGGTTTTCTAGTGCAAACCGGCGAATGAGTTGAGATTCTTGTCGTGGATCGGATTAGGCGTCGATACAGCCGATCAGCCGTTGAACTGCCTATTTACTCGTGGAATTTGTCGGAGCCAGGCGCCTAAACGCCAACAAGGTAACTTTCTAATTATCCTATGAATGTTTAGATTATTGTTTAGGTGTATTGACCGTTCCCGGGCTCCAATTTTTAAATTATTTCGCTGTGTCCCGCGAGCGGGATCCGGATCCGCCGCTGCGCCAACAGTGGTATCAGAGCCTTGGCTCGGATCTGTCAATACACCATTCTGCATGAATTGCATCAAAAATCTCGTTTTTCAAAAAAAAAAAAAAATTTCACGCCGCCGCGCAACCATCGCTCCACCGTCGCGGGCGCCGCTGCCTACTACTGCACGCACGTCGCGCATGCCGCATGCGCCTGCTGCGCGCACATCGCGGCGGGTATCGCGGGGCCGATGCGTGCTTTGCACGCCTATCCCGCACTCCCCGCACGCACACCCTGGTGGGCGTTGCGCTCGCTGGCGGATACCCGTGCGAGCTGGTCGCACAGGTGGCCGCCCCCCTGTGCACGCACATAGCGCAAAGGGACGTGCAAAGCGTGCTGCACGCGTGCGGGCGACGGGGAATTGCCCGTGCGGCGGTGCCGGGGCGGAGATGCGGCGGTGGAATTTGAATCCTAGGGTTTTTCTGGGCCTGTCCCGGGCGGTCCGAGGTGTTTTTGGGTCGATACTTGTTATTGGACTTTTTGGTTGGACCAAAATTAATTTTTGAAAAAATTTGAGATATTGGAACTAAAATTGTTTCAAGCCCAAAATTGATGCAATTACAATGACACAATAAGATTTTATTTTTAAAATATGATTTTATGTTTAAAATATGATTTTATTGGATAAAATCAAATTTTATTTGATTATTTTATTTATGTCAATTAATTGAATTAATTGAATAGATAATGTTTGGGATGATCGAGAGTCATGCCTAATGTGTTAGGTGTATGCTAGGTTTTACAATTCTTGGTTGTACTATTGTTGAACTCATTTCAAAGTGGGTCTGGTTTATGGCCCGTTCCCACCCCTTTAAAATGTATCCTTATTTGTCATGGATATTTAAATGTAAATACTAGACTTAGCGGAGGATAATTTTGAAGATGATGGAGATGATGATCAAAGATATTGAAGATCGAAGACTTGTAAAACTGGAAGCTCATGTAATAGGATTGCATTTTCATACTGCATGTCATCTAGGATTGGACCTAGATCCATGCTTCGCAACCACGAATCGCATAGCTCTCCTTTATCGAACATCCCAATTGTATATGTGATATATATCTGTTGAATCCGTATTTTCAAATTTGATTTAAAATTATTGAGACCAAATTTCAAAATTAAAATCCCTCAATTTAAATTTGTTATATCAAGATTAAAGTTTCATGATTAAATTGAAGGAACTTAGTTTATTGATAATTATGAGAAAATGTGACAAAACGTTATCTAAGGGAGTCCTTTATAGACTGGCTTAAAAATGGCTTGTGCCGGCTAAGTCTCCCTGAAAGGCATTGCTTTGTCTAAGGAGGTTGGTTTTTAAGTGGGCCTTAGCCCCTCCAACCACCTACAAGCACTCTTAGAGAATGTTAGTCCATGACTTCTAAGTTGATCATAAAACATTATTCGATAAGATAATGAAGCTAAGGGAATTTAAATATTGTTTAAAATTTCCTACCTTCCATCAACAATGGGTGTACGTCGATGCTACCCGCATACATAGCACGTCTCATATTATTGGGGGGGTTCTATGTGCTGGAAAGTTGTACACGTCATTGACACTTGCTGTGAGTTGGTTGGAACTCCCTTTAACGTTGGCTCATATTATTGGGGACATTAAGGGGACCGTCCATCACGACTCAACATTGATGGGTCATCTTGACACGTGATAGTAATCAGCGTCATTTTATTGGGACCTTACTGGACGTGAGGTAAATACATGAAGGTTGCACCTGTTGCAATTGTGCTCTACCTTTTGAGGGTCATGATTGGCTGATATTATTTGGGACCATGATTTCTTGATTGGACTCTGTGTACCCACTAAGAAAACTAGTTTTCTCGATTTCATTAGAGGATGGTGAAATCGTTAAAATAGTGGGAGGGTAATTCATAAAACTAAAGGACCATATTTTATGTCTTAGCGTTTTTCATGAATAGTCAGTAATTCATGTATGTTTTTCTTTTCAGTATAAATTGCTTTCATTATGTCTTCGATCAAAAATCCACTTGCGGCTATACTGGATAGCAACAAGTTCACTCCTTAAACTACCAAGATTGGCTTCGAAACCTCAAGATTTTCTTGACTTCGGAGAAACTTCTCTACACGCTAGAGAAGAGTCCTCCGAAAGAAGCCACTGCCAATGCCAGTCCCGAGGAGCTGGCAAAGCTGGAAAAATGGTGGGATGATTAGCTTAAGGCACGATGCTATATGATAGCATCTATGTCCAATGAATTGCAGCGACGATTTGAGAAGACGGAGTATGCTGCTGGCATACACCTTCATCTCAAAAGGTTGTATGGGGAGAACTCTCATACTGAGAGGTTCACTACTGTAAAGGAGCTCATGACGAGTCGCATGCGTGAGGGGACTTCGGTTCGCGAGCATGGGGTCTGTATGACTGGGCTCATTGAGAAGCTAGTGGGCCTTGATGTCCCGCTTCCACATGAGCTGTCTGTGGATCTGCTTCTCCTCTCCCTGCCTACTGCGTTCGACCCCTTTGTGGTCAACTTCAACATGAACAAGTTGGAGACCACCCTTGAAAAGGTGGTAAACATGCTTGTCGTGTTTGAGGGGACCATAAAGAAGGATAAGTCCGTCCTCCTTTTGGGCTCTTCTTCCTCTGCGAAGAAGGGGCCCAAGCGCAAGGGTAAGAAGCGTTCTGCCCCTGCGAAGGAGGAGAAGCCCGCCAAGAAGCCAAAGGCAAGGGATCCGAAGCCGAACAAGTCTGAGGATGTTTGTCATCACTGCCACAAGCCTGGGCATTGGAAGAGGAACTGTCGGGATTACCTTGAGCAGTTACGAACTGCAAAAGGTATGTTCTACATTGAAATAAATATGTCTCTTAACTTGACTTCTTAGGTAATTGATACCGGATGTGGATCTAATATCTGCAATGAATTGCAGAAAATGACAAGAATTCGGCGTTTTAGGAAGGGTGGGACCCACTTGAGGCTTGGAAACGGAGCAAGGGTTGCAGCCGAAGCTATCGGAGATGTTTATTTATTTCTTTCTTCAAATTTTAAGTTGTTGTTGAGAAACTTTTTATTTGTTCCTGAATTAATAAAGAACATTATTTCCATTTCTATGCTTGATAGTGATGTATATTCTTGTAATTTTGCTAATTCGATTTGTAATATTTACAAGAATAAATGTTTGATTGGAATAGGGGAACGCGAAAACGATCTATGCACCTAAAAATTGAAATAAGTTCCAACTCGCGATGTGAAAATACATACAACAACAATAAAAAGGAAAAATGATAGTCTGAACCCGGCGCAACTTTTGCATGCTAGGCTAGGTCATATTTCCTTAAATAGGATGAACAAGTTGATTAGGAGCGACATGTTTGATATGTCTGATATTAACTCTCTACCAACTTGTGAATCTTGTCTCAAAGGAAAAATGACAAAATTTCCCTTCACGGGCAAGCCTGAACGTACTCAAGGCCTATTGGATTTGATCCATACTGATGTGTGTGGCCCACTTAAGCAACTGAAAACTAGACTCACACTCTTCAGTACAAACAAACTTCCTATCTTTCTGGGTCAACTGAGTCATCGGCCTAGCTATCAAAGAGAACTTCTCGATGAAACGTCTATAATAGCCAGCCAATCCTAAGAAACTACGGATCTCGAAAACATTCCTAGGTCGCTCCCAGTTAAGAGCTGCTTCGACCTTACTAGGATCCACCGAAATACCTTGCGCTGAAATGACATGACCCAAAAAGACAACTCTATCCAACCAGAATTCACACTTGCTGAACTTCGCATACATCTGTGAGTGTCTCAATCTCTGCAACACCAGTCTCAAGTTCTCTTTATGCTCTCTATAGCTCCTCGAGTACACTAGGATGTCATCTATGAAGACAATCACAAAATGATCAATATACTCACTGAAGACGCGATTCATCAGATCCATGAAGACAGCAGGAGCATTCGTCAATCCAAAAGGCATCACAAGAAATTCATAATGCCCATATATCGTCCTGAAAGCCGTCTTCGCTACATCAACGTCTCTAATCCGCAACTGATGGTAACCATATTGTAGATCAATCATAGAGTATACAGAAGATCCCTGCAACTGATCAAACAGATCATCGATTCTCGGCAATGGATACTTATTCTTAATCGTCGCTTTATTCAACTGCCGAAAATCTACGCACATCCTCATAGATCCATCCTTCTTCTTCACAAAAAGAAACGGAGCTCCCCAAGGCGAAATACTCGATCTGATGATGCCTTTCTCCAAAAAATCACGCAACTGATCCTTGAGTTCCTTCAACTAAGTCGGCGCCAACCGATATGGAGCTCTAGAAATCGAGGCTGTCCCGGGCACCAACTCTATGCTGAAGTCAATCTCTCTCTTTGGAGGGAATCCAAGAATCTCATCCGGAAACACATCAGGGAACTCAAGCAATAGGGACATCACTCAACCCTACTCCCGATTCATGAGAGACGTCCAAGGCATAGATCATAAACCCTAAATTCTCTAGCGAAAAAAAACTAAACATCTCCATGACGGACACCAATGGAATCTTAGGTCGCGAATCAGCACCATAGAAATCCCATTTCTCCTCAAATCGAGGCCTAAATCTCACCACACCATGGAAACAGTCAACAGTCGCTCTATACTCAGACATTACATCCATACCCAAGATGCAGTCAAAATCTCTAATTCCCAAAGTAATCAGATTAGTCACCAACACATGCTCATCAAACCTAATCAGGCAATCCAAAACCACATCACGGGAAAACAGACTCACGCCAGCAGGGGTAGATACGGAGAAAATATCACACAGTGGGGTAGAACTCAACCCACACTCATATACAAACAGTTCAGAAATAAAGGAGTGTGATGCTCCAGTATCAAATAAAACTCGTGCAAGAAAATCAAAGATAAAGCAAGTACCTGCAATCACTACCCCAGGTATCTTGTCAGCCTGCTCTCTCATCAAGGCGATCACCTGGGCCTGCTGCGGTCCTGAAAACTGGGGTCTCGAAGGTCCTCAAAACCTATACGGTTCACGGGGTTGGAATCTAGATCGTTGGGACTGAACAAAAGGTTGCTGTCTCTGCGAAGATCCACCAGCGGAACCTTGCTGCGACTGACTCACAGGCTGTCCACCCATCAGAGGACACACTCTGGCAAAATGTCCCGGTTGGCCACACTGATGGCAAATACCTCGAACTCCACGACACTGCGAAGTCATGTGCTTCCCTCCGCACTGTCCACAAGAAACACTACCAGAACCACTACCACCATAGTTCACAGAACCAGAGGAACTCGAATTCGATCTTTTCTTGAATTGCTTCCCTCGAGGCCTGAACCTCTGAAGATTCGATTGCTGTGACCCTTGAGGAGACTAAAACTGTTGAGTCACTTCAAGCACTGGTCGAAAGGCACGTCCAGCTATCGACTGAACCTGATTCTGTGCTTCTAACAGACTCTCCTCAATATCCACCGCTCTATCCACGGCCTCAGCATAAGTCGCAGGAGAACCAGCCAACACCATCCGGAACAACTGAGGCTTCAATCCTCTCAAATACTTGTTCCTCTTAGTCCTCTCCTGGTTAGCTACATGGGGAACATACGACAGAAGGGAAGAAAACTGCCTGGCATACTCGGCCACCTTAATGTCCCCTTGCTTCAGATTGTCAAACTCTAGCTCACGATTGTTGTAGTAGGACTCCTGTACGGCTCTCTGCTCACAATTAATCTTCTAATCTCATCTTATGGGTGTTTAGTTAGCATCTAATTTAATCTTCGAATTTAAGTAATGAACGCTGGAAAACCCATTTTTTTTTTTTATAGTTGGTCCCATCAGCTGGTCCTGGGTAACAATACAAGACTACGTTTGTTTTTCAAAAGCTATTTATTTATACAGAACAAACCAGTACAAACAAGTATTACATGTGACGTTTGCTAATACAAAAGCTGACCAGCAGCAATAAAACCAGCTTCCATCTTAACGCTAACTATATCAATGCTATGCTAACTGCTGATTTCTAACGGTTCTTCTTCATTGTTGTGTTTCGTTTAGTTAGCAGCAATAAAACCAGCTTCCATCTTAACGCTAACTATATCAATGCTATGCTAACTGCTGATTTCTAACGGTTCTTCTTCATTGTTGTGTTTCGTTTAGTTAGCCAGCTCCCACTACTCATGCCCCACCTCAGTTCAGCTCTCGTCTACCTGTTGTCATGCACACACACAAAACAAAACAATAGTCGAATAAACTCCGGTGAGAATCATCTTAGTATAATCAGCAGGCATGAATAATAGCAATAAAATGAATAACAGTTTATCAATCTGTAAGACAAATGCTATGTAATGAAATGATTCTAGTTCTCTTCTTCGATCTCAGAATTGATTCCATTTCAGTTCGACGCCATCAAGATTCGTATCTGATCTTGACATGAATATTCATCTATCGAAACCATCTCCGGCTTCGAAAATCATGCCAACTCAGTCCTGGGCATTAGAATCAATTCAATTCTCTTCAATATGCAATGTCATGCAAATATAAAAGATCCACTACCTGTGATGGATCGACACATACACAATTCAAGTCCTAATTCAAGAACAGTAATCAAATATGTATGTGATTTCAGCGGGATAACTCAAGAAAACTCATTCTTGAGTAATCTAATCCCTGACTCTACTGTCAAATTATACCTTCGTTCCTCTGTTTTCAAAATACTTCAGTCAGTGTTCTTAAGCTCTGTTCAGAACTCCTGAGATACTCGCAGAATCACAAATTGATATCTGTAATCACGATGTTCTCAATATTTCGAATTCAATCTTATTTATAGACAACGATCTCTGCGTTTCTGCAGCATTTCCAACGTGTTCAATTCGAGTTCCACGTGTCATGCTGAGTATTCAAACAGGATACTTCCACCGCTTCGAAAGTGGATAACGGTAAACAGATTCCTCAACTGTTGCTTATTCTCTGGTTATACAGCAGAAGCAACAACCAGCCGTAGTAGTAATCAGTTGCAACAAGAATCCAGTCGCAACACTTTGTAAATCAAAACGATGTCGTTACAATTAATTCCAACGACGTCGTAACGTGTCATAAGCTGGTATCACCTCTATTTAAAATAAACCAGCAGCTGGTCGCTCTCCTGTTCCAACGACTGATGCTGTTAAGTCATCCAATACGATATCGAAACGGTGTCGCATTGTTCCCTCGACTAAGTAACCAGCAGATACCACAAACCATCAATTGATTTCAGATCCCTCGACTGGTCACTAATTCATACCAAACGACTTCGTATCGAGGTTCCTGTTCATAAGTCAAAACGATGTCGCATTGCTCTCTCAACTGGAACCAAATTTCACATACTCGCCTCGCCTGGTCCGTGTTTATTACCAAAACGACGACGTCGCACCTACGTCATTAAAACCAGTCGATACAGCAATAAACCAGCAGATACATAAACCAGCAGGTGCGTAAGGAACTCTTGCTGCTGATTCCCACGTGCGTAACAATAACCAACACGTGGCGCTTCCTCGTTGATCCTTGTATTCGCACGTCTGCTTCCAGCTGCAACCCACACTAGCGCTTCGACTGAATTTCAAAATTCAACCAGTCGCAAGCTACAGTAGTGTTGACCCGCATTGACTTTGCTACAGTAACCTGCCGCTGAACGATTTTATCAAATCGCTTCGTCTGGTTCCCACACTTAGCACAATTCAACGATATACAGTTCCTTAATCACCCAACACTTCCAGAAGAAATCCGAGCTCATAATCAAGCTTCATCAAAATCTATTACTTGAAAATCTTAAATGTCGGACTTACTAATTCTCTTCTTAATCATTTCGGGCATTACATTTCTCCCCCTCTAAGATTCGAGTTCGTCCTCGAACTCATCAGCAGTCGCTATATGTATATGGAACATAAGGAGAAAATTGATTCTGAACAAGAGCTAACCTTATTGGAAGAGATAAGGGAATCGTTGTTTCATATCATCTTCCACCTCCCATGTTGCTTCTTCAACGCCATGTCGATTCCATTGAATCTTCACCAATGGAATCACCTTCGTTCGAAGTTGTTTGTCTTTCCGATCAAGAATTTGAATTGGTTGTTCAAAATAGCTCAGAGTTTCATCCAACTCAGCTTCTTCAGCAGGAATAATATGAGAAGCATCAGGGATATACTTTCTCAGCATAGATACATGAAAAACATCATGTATACTCGAAAGCGATGGAGGTAATGCCAGTCGATAAGCAAGATCACCTATCTTCTCCAGAATTTCATAAGGACCAATGAATCGTGGAGACAATTTACCTCGTTTGCCAAATCTTATCGTGCCTCTAAACGGAGAAATTTTCAAAAATACTCTGTCCCCTCTTTCAAAATGCAAAGGTCTACGTCTGGTATTGGAATATTTCGTTTGTCTATGCTGTGCCGTTCTCATTCTTTGCTGAATCAACTTCACTTTTTCAGTCATTTCTCTAATTAAATCTAGTCCCAACTCATGTACCTCTGATATATCATCCCAATACAATGGTGAACGACACTTCCTTCCATACAACGCTTCAAATGGAGCCATTTCTATACTGGTTTGGTAGCTGTTGTTGTATGAAAATTCCACCAGTGGTAATGAATCTTGCCACGAAATACTAAAATCCGATACTGCTCTAAGCATATCCTCAAGTGTCTGAATCGTTCTTTCAGATTGCCCATCAGTTTGAGGATGGTACGCCGTGCTTAGATGTAGTTTTGTACCCAGCGCTTGTTGTAAACTACTCCAGAAGTGTGAAGTAAAGCGGGATCTCTATCAGAGACAATTGATTTTGGTATTCCATGAAGTCTTACCACTTCTCGAACGTAAAGGTCTGCCATTTGATCATGTCGATAGGTCATTCGATAGGGAATAAAACACGCGGATTTTGTCAACCTATCGATAATTACCCAAAGTGCATCACAACCTCGGGATGATTTTGGCAATTTCGTTACAAAGTCCATGGAAATATGATCCCATTTTCATTCAGGAACTGACAGACTCTGTAGTAAACCAGCGGGTTTCTTTCTTTCCGCTTTCATTTGCTGGCAATTCAAACACTTTGAAACAAATTCAGCCACATCAGAATTCATTTGTTTCCACCAGTAGTGTTTCTTTAAATCATTATACATTTTCCTGCCACCAGGATGAATGCTGAATTTACTTCGATGGGCTTCACTCAAAATCTTCTGTTTTAAATCGGGAATATCGGGAACAACAAATCTGTTATTTACATACAAGTTATCAGCAGCATCTATGTGATATTCCGATGAATGTCCTGATTTTACCATCTCAACTGATTTTTGTATATTCCCATCTATTTTCTGTGCCTCTTTAATTCGAACTAACAATTCGGGTTCAACACTGATAGCACAAATTCTCATTGGCTTTCTTTCTGTTTCAAATACATATCCAGAAATGCAACAATTTTCTATCAAATTAGATACTCCGATCGTAGTCAAAGACAAAGCACAAATCTTCCTACTCAGAGCATCAGCTGCTGCATTCGATTTCCCTGGATAATACTTGATCTCACAATCAAAATCTTTCAATAAATCCAGCCATCTTCGTTGTCTCATATTTAATTCGGACTGCAAAAATAAATACTTCAAACTCTCATGATCAGAGAAGATTTCGAATTTCTCACCATACAGATAATGTCGCCAGATTTTCAATGCAAATACAATGGCTGCCAATTCAAGGTCATGAATTGGATATCGAATTTCATGCGGTTTTAACTGTCTTGAGGCGTATGCAATCACATGACCTCGCTGCATCAATACACACCCCAATCCTTGGTGAGATGCATCACAATACACAACAAATCCACCAGTACCCAGAGGAATTGTTAACACTAGTGCGGTAGTTAATCTCTTCTTCAATTCAAGAAAACTATTTTCACA
>KV012516.1:113452-123826 GCA_001598015.1 Dorcoceras hygrometricum | reverse complement strand
ATTGGCCGAAAACAATTTGCTGGCGAAACGTGGCGGCGGCGGCGGCGGCGGCGGTGCACTTGGGCGGCGTATGAGGAGTGGAGGGGAGGCGGCTATCAAGCTCTAGGTTTAGGGTTTTTTGTTGTCTAGTATGTTATGATTGAAGTTAAGTCTAATTAAATAGACTTGGTGATAGTCTTGGACCGGCCCAACGGGCCCGGGTCCAAAAGCATGAACATTACGTTCATCCATATCACCGTGACTTCATCGTAACTCCGATCGCCGATCAGATCGGACCGATCGATTCAGTTTACAAAACTGAATACTATGATCTGAAAAACCATTTTTCAGAACCCCAGTGCGAAATGACCGTTTTGCACCTCAACATCGGCAAATCACGATTTGACCTCTGTTTACTTTTTAGGAAGTCACACTCCAAAAATCCTCTTCGTATGCTCAACACATTGAGCTAAGTATCCGTGTGGGAATCTTGAATCCAATACTTGTGTGACCCTCAATGGTTCAGGGATACAGCTAGCCGTGGGCCCACAACCTTGTGGCTCCGGAATCACAATTCCGGACTTGCCCATCGGATCATGGTAAGAGCGTCTAGCAACATCGCCCCATGATCCCCTAGGTATCACTGATAGTGCCTGCAAGAACCAGTTGGTCGTGTTTAGCGTATAGTACGGTCCTTTCAATCCATATATCCCGATCAGATCAACGACCATTGGTAAATCGAGAGTCGCTATAGATCCGATAGCTATGCATACATCTTGGATATCGAATAGTGACATCACGAGTGTAACTAGGTAAACACATTTACCTAAAACACTTCAAGTACTCTGGCCAGAGATTTATACACTATTATCCCCTCAGATAGCATACGATATCCACGCATGTCTGGGAGCGGTGAATCCTCGACAACGATGCATCGACTCCTACATGCATCGGGGTATCACCCAATCCCGACGCCTTATGACCCCAAGTGAGTCAGCAAACGGGTCAAAGTGAGACGCCTATCATGTAGAGTCTCAATGACGTTTCGAGTCATGAGGACTAATCAGTACAACCAAGACCTCGGACTTATCCACTCGACAAATGGTAACCACTTGGAAAGTCCGAAGGAGGGTAGTTCGATAGATCACCAGGTCACTATCTATCTGCATGCTCAGAACATCACAATGTTCCCTACCAATGAAACATGGTACTTCGCATCACAGATACTAGTCTCGAGCTCGGGCGACCTTATCCTCATTTTGACGGCCCAATCGACTAGGAACATGTTCAGAATACACAGTGACTATTAGATGTGTTTCATGATAGCCGTCATACCCACTATCACATCTAACATATACTTTAGTGTATTCTAGGTCTTTACTCAACACAATTGTTAATCATCATACACACAATGAAAGTAATTAATGCCATATAAAGAAATGCGAATATCAGATATAAATATTTTCATATACAAGAGTCTATAAACCCACACGCCACAAGTTGGCTAGTTGGGCATCTACTCTAACACTGTGGTAGCTAGCCACTCGGCGCATAGGGGAAATGAGAGTGCGGAATCACCACTCTCCCTCGCATCCTGGTAAAACAACGAAGCAATGGCTGCAAAAGCTGAACGGAGATGCAAATGCGTGTATGCAACATGCTGGAATAACAAGCATATAAACATATGCGAAACAATAATAGCACAGCAACTATACACCACATAACCAACAGTCATCTCACAAAACAGCAGCCAGCAATAGCCATCTCACAAATTATCCAAGCAATAACATCGCTGTATTACAAGCTCCAATCCGTACCTTGTACTTCTGTGCAACAATTACTACAAGACAGGCCCGAGAGATCTGATCCAACACCTGCTAAACATACGCACAACAGATCTCAGGCAAGCTACAGGAAAATCACGGCCAATTACAGAAGCTCACGGCTGGGAGCTATGCTCAACCAAACCAGCGACTAATCTCAACAATACAACTCAACAGGGAGCTTAATTCAAGGCTAGGAACAGATCTCATCACGAAAGGAACGAAGTTCTACCTGTACGATACCACGCACAACCGAGCAGCAACTTCGTGTTCCTCAACTAGCCAATCACAGCCTCCCAAAGTTGTATGGAATGATAGAGCTTCGCAAGAGGAGTCCAACGCTACCTCGAACGTATCAAACAATGGCCAGCAATGATGGGAATTCACCAGAAAAGCTCACGGTGAACAGTACTAGGGTTCGAAGAACAGAGGTCGACAACCAAGATAGTATTTCGCTAAGTATGGGATCTGATATCTCAAATTGAAGACCAAGTCTTCCTTAAATACACGCTAGAAAACTGATATAAATTCCACCGACATAAACAGATATCGCAAGCTACTAACAGTAACGGAAACAGTGCAAAGCTGATGAAGAAATACCAACATATGAATTCTCAAACAACGCTAATGAAAACGGTGTCGCAGCGACTTAACAAAACGACGTCGCACCGCTTACGTCATCATATCTGCCATCAGCTGGTCTCCCCAAAACCAGCGACTGGATTTCTTAGCGCTGACCAAAAACGACGTAGGTTCGCACACATAAGCAAAACTGAAGACTAAACACCGATTAATTCCAACAAATTAATCTTAAACCGAAATCCAGGTCTCACATTTCTCCCCCACTTAAAAGGATTTCGTCCCCGAAATCAAACAACAATCTGGAAAAACAACTAAACAGCAAGATACACAATAGAACTCTGCCTAACTCAAGCCAAAAGTTCAAGATAACAGAGCAAACATTCAACAACAACTAGGAAAGAAATACAATCAGAACTAACAGCTACTGGAAGTATGGCTTAACAGCTACTCAAATAGATGCGGCCACTCGCGCTGCATATTTTCTTTCAGCTCTCAAGTAACTTCTTCCCTTCCATGTTTGCTCCATTGCACCATAACCAACGGAATGGTTTTATTCCTCAACTGTTTCTCTTTTCTGCCAAGGATCTGCAAAGGATATTCTTGATAGCTCAACATTTGATCTAGCTCAACCTCGTCAGTTCCAAGCACATGAGACGGATCAGGCTCATACTTCTTCAACATGAAAACATGAAAGACGTCATGAAGAGAAGACAACTCTGGTGGCAACAACAGTCGATACGCTAAAGGGTCAATCCTCTAAACAATCTCATACGGTCCGACGTAACGAGGGGCTAACTTTCCCTTGTGTCCAAAGCGCATGACACTGCGAAACGGAGAAACTTTGAGAAATACGCGATCACCAACCTGAAACTCTAGAGGTCGACGCCTCTTATTCGCATAACTGGCTTGGCGATATTGGGCATCTTTCATCCGCTGTCGAATTATATCAACAAGATCTTTCATTTGCTGCACAAAGTCAGGGGCAGATAGCTGCTTCTCCCCTACTTCTTCCCAACATACCGGCGATCTGCACTTTCTACCATACAAAGCCTCAAACGGTGCCATGCCAATCGTCACCTGATAGCTGTTAATGTACGAAAATTCCACCAAAGACAACGCGTCTTGCCAGCTACCTCCGAAATCCAACACAACAGCTCGCAACATATCCTCCAACGTCTGGATAGTTCTCTCAGATTGGCCATCTGTTTGGGGATGATATGAGGTGCTCATAGCCAATCTGGTACCCAAATTTGTTTGCAAACTCTTCCAAAACCTGGAAGTAAACCTCGGTTCTCGGTCGGAAACGATCAAAACAGGCACACCGTGCAGTCTAACCACAAAATCGACGTACAGCTTCGCCATTTTTTACAACGATAAAGTCATCCCATAGGGAATGAAATTTGCAGACTTCGACAAACGATCGATAACCACCCAAATAGCATCGCATCCTCTGCTGGAACGAGGCAGATGCGTCAGAAAATCCATAGCAATGTGCTCCCAATTCCATTGGGCACTTCCAAACTCTGTAACAGACCACCCGGTCTCATCCTTTCGGCCTTTACCATATGACAATTCAAACAACGAGCGACAAAACCAGCAACATCGCTCTTCAGGCCAGCCCACCAAAAGTGCGGCTTCAATGCATGGTACATCTTCCGTGCACCAGGATGAACACTATGTCTGCTACAGTGCGCTTCTCGAAGGATCTCCTCCTTCAAATCAATCAAATTGGGCACAATCATCCTGCCCCGGAAACGCAAACAACCATCGGAAGAGACAGAATAATCCTCAAATTCGCCAGCCCTGACCTTTAACATCAACTCGTGGATGGAAGGATCAGCCCTTTGAGCTGCTCGAATAGTCGAAACAATCTGTGGCTCCACTTGAAACGAAGAAACCACAACACAATCCTCAGCCGGGTAAAATCTCCAACCCATAGTGTTAAGATGCTCCTGATCCTTAGAGATGTACAATGACGCAAGTATCTCACTAGCCTTCCTGCTCAAAGCATCGGCCACTACGTTCGACTTCCCAGGCTGGTACTTGATCTCACAATCGAAGTCCTTTAGTAGCTCCATCGAACGACGTTGTCTCATGTTCAAGTCAGGCTGCAAAAACAGATACTGCAAACTCTTGTGGTCCGAGTACACCACAAACTGCTCGCCTTACAGGTAGTGACGCCAGATCTTCAGTGCAAAAACCACCGCTGCAAGCTCTAAATCATGGACTGGATAACGAGTCTCGTGCGGTTTCAACTTCCGCGAGGCATACGCAATGACTCGACCAT
The DNA here is from genome assembly GCA_001598015.1 of Dorcoceras hygrometricum. NCBI lineage: Eukaryota > Viridiplantae > Streptophyta > Magnoliopsida > Lamiales > Gesneriaceae > Dorcoceras > Dorcoceras hygrometricum. Next base: position 119,155 of record KV012516.1, on the reverse strand, counting down.
TCTGCATCAAAACACAGCCCAATCCATTTATCGAAGCGTCAGAACAAACAATGAAACCACCTGAACCGGACGGCAGATCCAACACAGGCGCAGTAGTCAACTTTTCCTTGAGCAGTTGAAAAGCATTCTCGCACTGCTCAGACCACACAAACCTCTTATCCTTCTGGGTCAATTGAGTCATCGGCTTTGTATACTAGAGAATACCTCGATGAAACGACGGTAATAGCCAGCCAGACCCAAGAAACTACGAATCTCAGACACATTTCTGGGACGCTCCCAGTTCAGAACAACATCAACCTTACTGGGATCCACAGAAATCCCCTCGGCTGAAATGACATGTCCCAAGAATACGACGCGATCCAACCAGAACTCACACTTGGAAAACTTTGCATACAACTGCTGGTCTCTCAGCGTCTGAAGGACAATACGCAAATGCTCCTTGTGCTCCAAAGGAGTCTTCGAATACGCCAAGATGTCGTCAATGAAAACAATCACAAACTGGTCAATGAATTCTCTGAAAACTCGGTTCATCAGGTCCATGCATCAACCTTACTGGGATCCACAGAAATCCCCTCGGCTGAAATGACATGTCCCAAGAATACGACGCGATCCAACCAGAACTCACACTTGGAAAACTTTGCATACAACTGCTGGTCTCTCAGCGTCTGAAGGACAATACGCAAATGCTCCTTGTGCTCCAAAGGAGTCTTCGAATACGCCAAGATGTCGTCAATGAAAACAATCACAAACTGGTCAATGAATTCTCTGAAAACTCGGTTCATCAGGTCCATGAAGACTGCAGGTGCATTGGTCAAACCAAACGGCATCACAAGAAATGAAAAATGTCCGTACCTTGTACGAAACGCAGTCTTTGCAACATATTGGTCTCTCACTCTCAGCTGATGGTACCCTGATCGTAGATCAATCTTCGAATATACCGCAGAACCTTGCAACTGATGAAACAGATCATCGATTCTCGGCAACGGGTACTTATTCTTGACAGTAGCTTTGTTCAGCTGGCGAAAATCAATGCACATCCGCATTGAGCCATCCTTCTTCTTCACAAACAAGATGGGCGCTCCCAACGGCGACATACTAGGTCGGATAAAACCTTTCTCCAGCAAATAATCTAACTGCACCTTGAGCTCTCTCGACTCCGCAGGCGCCAGACAATACGGGGCACGAGAAATTGGAGCTGTGCCAGGCACCAGCTCTATGCTGAAGTCAATCTCCTGCCTCGGAGGAAAACCAGGAATCTCCTTCGGAAACATGTCGGGAAAATGCCGCACCACGGGAACGTCACTAAGCTGCACACGGGAAGAAGAAGACGCATCCAAAGCGTAAATCAGGAAACCAGCATTTCCTAAGGATAACAAGCTGAACATTTCCATAGCTGAGACCAACAGGATCTTCGATCGAGAATCCTGGCCATAGAAGTCTCACTTCTCGCCAGACAAAGGCCTAAAGCGCACAATCCCATGAAAACAGTCTATGACTTCTCGCCAGACAAAGGCCTAAAGCGCACAATCCCATGGAAACAGTCCACAGAGGCCATATACTTGGACAGCACATCCATCCCAACTATGCAATCGAAATCCCACAACATCAATCGGATCAAGTTCGCTACCAACACATGCTCACCAAACCGTAACACGCCATCCAACAAAACCTCCTGGGAGAACAAGCTCACACCGCCAGGGGTAGACATGGAAACAACATCGCTCAACGAAATGGTACACAGACCATGCTCAACAACAAACGAATCAGAAACAAAAGAATGCGATGCACCGGTGTCAAACAACACACGCGTAGGAAAATAAAAAACAAGGCAAGTACCTACGATCACCCGACTCGGCGTCTCCTCAGCCTGCTCCCTCGTGATGGCATTAACCTGAGCATGCTGGGGTCCAGAGAAGAAAGGCTGAGACGACTGCCCAAAACACGAAGGTCCAGGCTTCTGAAAGGACTGAACTGAGTCTCACCCAACTGAGGCTGCTGAAACTGAGGGGAACGACCCCTAGACTGACCTCCATGACCCTGAGGCTGGGCCGCGGTCTACTGTGATCCAGCTGACGGACACACTCTAGAAAAATGCCCGTACTGACCACAAATGTTTCAGGAACCCTGCACACCAACACACTGCATGGACGGATGTTTTCCACCGCAAAAACCACAAAACTCAGCCCGAAACCACTGCTACTCGAGCTGCCCGAACCAGAAGAGCCAGAACTCGACTTCTTCTTGAACTGCTGACTGCGGGGTCGAAACCTTTGATGGCCAGACTGCTGAGACACCTGATGATGCTGATTCTGCTGCTGGGGCTGATGGGCTGACTGGGAGGATTGGGAAGACTTCGCTCCCTGAATAGCAGGATGAATAACCTGTGCCGCCTGCTGCCTGCGAGCACGACGACTCTACAAACCCTCCACTATATCAATAGCAGTGTCAACTGCTTCAGCATAGCTCTTGGGTTTGCTGGTCAATACCATCTGATACAACTCTTCGTTCAAGCCCTCAAGAAATCTAGTCCGCTTGGCTCTCTCCCGACCAGATACATGGGGAACGTACGCCAACAGAGAAGAAAACTTCCTAGCATACTCCCGAACAGTCATGGAACCCTGCTCCAGATTGTCGAACTCCCGCTCCCGGGCGTTCACATAAGACTCGGGTACATACTCCTGCCGGAAGGTCTCGCAAAAATTGTTGTCAGGCCTCGTGCTCATAACAGATAAACACATGCGGAAGCTATCAAAAAGATGGTAAAATTTTCGCTTTTAGGCCCGACGGTTTTAAACGTATAATTTAAAATACAACAATACTTAAAATAAGTTTCCCAAATCATAAACATTCAACAACAAAGCATACATAAGTCCAACATGTATCATATTTCCCCTACGGGTACAACAACAAAGCACAGGGCATCCCCCTGGCTAACTGATACATATTTATATATATGCTATATGCTACTGGGACACACTAGCCACCTCCTGGGGCACCCCAGCTGGGTTGAAACCACGACCAGCTGTAGAACCTGGGTTTCCTGAAAACAACGCAACAAAGAAACAAACCAAGCCCCGGAGGGACATGGGGTCAAACCCCAGTACGGAGAGCAATAATACAACAGAAATAACAGCAAGGATAAAATGCAGGTGCTATGCATGAGACGCCAAGGAACAAAGGAAAGCTCGACCCACAAGGGAGCTAAGGAACTCCAACATAGCTCCAAGAATCATTGACAACGTACAGTGGCCACGAGGTGTGTTCACAGTGTGGTAGTGAGCCACACGCCATGAAACTACACCCACTTACCGGATGCATCAAACGACTCAACCTACTGTTGCCTCGCCCATGAACTGTGGTAGTTAACCACTCGGGTCATGGAGGCTACGATCCCAGCAGGGAGATGAGAGTGCGGTATCGCCGCTCGCCCTCACATCCTGGTAAGAAAACAATAACAATGCAACAATGGTACAAAGACTACCAAAACTGGAAAGGAATACCATGCGTGTATGCAACATGCGGGGATGCAAGCATATAAACATATGCAACGCAGCAAATACACAAATAGCATACACAAATCTCAACAGAACACAACCAGCAGGCACGGCTATTCTACATACCAGCGACCATAATTCATCCAAGCCATAACTTCGCTGTAAAACAAGCTCAAATCCGTACCTTATACTGAGCAACAACTAACCCTGCGAGAAATCCCGAAGACTCTGGTAAAAGCCTGTTAAACACACGTAGTTCTACCAAATCGACGCAACACTCGAACGGCAGCAACTTCGCGTTCCTCGACTAGCCAATTACAGCTTCTAAAACTGGTATGAATTGGAAGAGCTTCTCAAGAGTAGTCCAACGCTACGTCGCACGAGCCAAAACAACCACCGGAACGACGGGAAATCGCCGAAAAAGCTCACGGCTGAACAGTGCTCTAGGGTTCGAAAGATAAGGAACGAAAGGCTGGAAATATTTGCTAAGTATGGGATTGATACCACAATTCGAAGACCAAGTCTTCCTATAAATAGCATTTGCTACGACTGGAAATCAATAACAATTATTGTCCACCGAAAAAACCAGTCGACACTAACAAATTTCCCAAACCAGCAGACGCAAGAACCAACAGCTGATCTATACAACAATCGCTAAAATGACTAACGGCTGGTTCTCAAAACGGCGTCGCACCAACTTACTCAAACGACGTCGCAAACTAAACCAGCAGCTGGGTATCCAGTCGCAAGACAAAACATCGCAACGCTTCTCTCTCTCTGCTGGATCCAGTCGCAATCTCAAAACGCAGCGTTGCAACTAATTCAAACGACGTCGCTCCACTGACGTCATCCAGTCGCAAACTCTCGCGAAATACCAGCAGCAAGCAATAGCGTCCAAACTCACTCGCAGCTGGACTCCCAGTCGCAACAACGAAACGACGACGCATACTCTTCGAGCTACAGGAAAGTTGACCCTCGTTGACCTCTACATCTGCTGATCGACCAGCAGGAACTCAAATGCGATCTACCAGCTGGTACCAGACGCAACATCCAAAAGACGTTGCGCCAACTAATCTAAACGCAGTCGTTTTAACCCTCAACGCAACTACGCTAAAGCATCTGTTGATCACAACAAACGCAACCAGACTTCACTCAAACGACGGCGTTTCAAGAATCTCGAGCTAAAGCACGCTTCGACTGGTTTTGCCACCGACCAGTCGCTAGCTCTCCAAACCAGCTGACACGTCATCCAGCAGGTACCTCAAATATGCGAAAAAAATACAAAATCTCCAGAATTGTTCAACCCACGAAATGGAACCCGAAAATGCAACTCAAACACTCAAATAGAGATCTTAAACCAGCAGAACCTCTATTTAACAATTCATTCCAACGAAAAATCTCAATTACAAATCCAGGTCTCACATTTCTCCCCCACTAAAAAGGATTTCGTCCTCGAAATCAAACAACAATTCTGAAAGCACAATACAGCAACTGCAACTCGAAGCAACAACAAGAAGCTAAACAGAAACTTGTCCAACACAAGGCCAACAGTTCAAGATAACTGAGCAAACAAACACAACAACTAAGGAAGGAAAACAGCAAAACTACTAGCTACTGGAAAACATAGCCTAACAGCTACTCAAACAGATGCGGCCACTCGCGCTGCATCTTCTCTTCCAGCTCCCAAGTAGCTTCTTCCCTACCATGCTTGCTCCATTGCACCATTACTAAAGGAATAGTCTTATTCCTCAAATGTTTCTCTTTTCTGCCAAGGATCTGCAAAGAATATTCCTGATAGCTCGACGACTGATCTAGATCTACCTCGTCAGTTCCAAGAACATGAGACGGATCTGGCTCGTACTTCCTCAACATGGAAACGTGAAAGACGTCATGCAAAGAAGATAACTCGGACGGTAACAATAAACGATACGCCAAAGGGCCAATCCTCTCGACAATCTCATACGGACCAACGTAACGAGGGGCTAACTTTCCCTTGCGTCCAAAGCGCATCACACTACGAAACGGAGAAACCTTGAGAAATACACGATCACCAACCTGAAATTCAAGAGGTCGACACCTCTTATTCGCATAAATGGCTTGGCGATCCTAGGCAGCTTTCATCCGCTGTCTAATAAGATCCACGTGATCTTTCATCTGCTGCACAAAGTCAGGGGCAGATAGCTGCTTCTCCCCCATCTTCTTACCCAAC
>KV012516.1:86279-106324 GCA_001598015.1 Dorcoceras hygrometricum | reverse complement strand
ACACCCACTTACCGGATGCATCAAACGACTCAACCTACTGTTGCCTCGCCCATGAACTGTGGTAGTTAACCACTCGGCTCATGGAGGCTACGATCCCAGCAGGGAGATGAGAGTGCGGTATCGCCGCTCGCCCTCACATCCTGGTAAGAAAACAATAACAATGCAACAATGGTACAAAGACTACCAAAACTGGAAAGGAATACCATGCGTGTATGCAACATGCGGGGATGCAAGAAAATAAACATATGCAAGGCAGCGCCCATGAACTGTGGTAGTTAACCACTCGGCTCATGGTGGCTACGATCCCAGCAGGGAGATGAGAGTGCGGTATCGCCGCTCGCCCTCATATCCTGGTAAGAAAACAATAACAATGCAACAATGGTACAAAGACTACCAAAACTGGAAAGGAATACCATGCGTGTATGCAACATGCGGGGATGCAAGAAAATAAACATATGCAACGCAGCAAATACACAAATAGCATACACAAATCTCAACAGAACACAACCAGCAGGCACGCCTATTCTACATACCAGCAACCATAATTCATCCAAGCCATAACTTCGCTGTAAAACAAGCTCAAATCCGTACCTTATACTGAGCAACAACTAACCCTGCGAGAAATCCCGAAGACTCTGGTAAAAGCCTGTTAAACACACGGCATTCACAACGTAAATCTAACAGGTTGCTAATCAAGCTCACGGCTGGGAGCCTCACTCGACCAGCTACTCCAATTACCTCAACAATTACATAAAAACTTAAGCACTAAGGCTAGAAATAAGGTCTCACCGAAAACCAGAACGTAGCTCTACCAAATCGACACAACACTCGAACGGCAGCAACTTCGCGTTCCTCGACTAGCCAATTACAGCTTCTAAAACTGGTATGAATTGGAAGAGCTTCTCAAGAGGAGTCCAACGCTACCTCGCACGAGCCAAAACAACCACCGGAACGACGGGAAATCACCGGAAAGCTCACGGCTGAACAGTGCTCTAGGGTTCAAAAGATAAGGAACGAAAGGCTGGAAATATTTGCTAAGTATGGAATTGATACCACAATTCGAAGACCAAATCTTCCTATAAATAGCACTTGCTACGACTGGAAATCAATAACAATTATTGTCCACCGACAAAACCAGTCGACACTAACAAATTTCCCAAACCAGCAGACGCAAGAACCAACAGCTGATCTATACAACAATCGCTAAAATGACTAACGGCTGGTTCTCAAAACGGCGTCACACCAACTTACTCAAACGACGTCGCATACTAAACCAGTAGCTGGGTATCCAGTCGCAAGACAAAACATCGCAACGCTTCTCTCTCTCTGCTGGATCCAGTCGCAACCTCAAAACGCAGCGTTGCAACTAATTCGAACGACGTCGCTCCACTGACGTCATCCAGTCACAAACTCTCGCGAAATACCAGCAGCAAGCAATAGCGTCCAAACTCACTCGCAGCTGGACTCCCAGTCGCAACAACGAAACGACGACGCATACTCTTCGAGCTACAGGAAAGTTGACCCGCGTTGACCTCTACATCTGCTGATCGACCAGCAGGAACTCAAATGCGATCTACCAGCTGGTACCAGACGCAACATCCAAACGACGTCGCGCCAACTAATCTAAACGCAGTCGTTTTAACCCTCAACGCAACTACGCTAAATCATCTGTTGATCACAACAAACGCAACCAGACTTCACGCAAACGACGGCGTTTCAATAATCTCGAGCTAAAGCATGCTTCGACTGGTTTTGCCACCGACCAGTCGCTAGCTCTCCCAAACCAGCTGACACGTCATCCAGCAGGTACCTCAAATATGCGAAAAAAATACAAAATCTCCAGAATTGTTCAACCCACGAAATGGAACCCGAAAATGCAACTCAAACACTCAAATAGAGATCTTAAACCAGCAGAACCTCTATTTAACGATTCATTCCAACGAAAAATCTCAATTACAAATCCAGGTCTCACAATTGTCCCAAGAGATCCCAACACCGGTCTCTAACAAGGTACTCGAAGCGCCTCGCCACCAGCGCTCTGCAGCTTTTCTAAGCAAGAGGGTCGCTAAACTCAGCCGAAGATCATCATCATACTGCACCAGATCAAAAAAACCAATAATATTCCTAAGCCAAGAGTCCGCATCCTCACTGGACTCATCACCATTAAAGACTGGCGAGTTCATCCGTTGAAACCGTGCTATCACCACATCCATCCGCTCCACCGGGGGAGGCAAGTCACCAAATTCCTCCTCCTCATCATGCCCAACACGGCTACGACTACGAGCACTACGCTGATCCACGTTCTGTCCCGCCGATTCCTCAAACTGTCCCTACCTCTACCACGACGTCTAGGCGGCATCTACGAAAGCAATCAACAAGATCAAGCAAAACAGAACAGATACAGCATAGATATCACAACAAGATGCAGCACATAATCACATAGTCAAGCACAAGCAACACACAACATTGTGCCTAGACTCAAGTGTGATCAAGGAAATTGAGCTTATCCCAGCTTAAGATCTGATACCAAAAATGTCAGGCCTCGTGCTCATATCAGAGTAAAAAACACAAAAACATGCGGAAGCTATTAAAAAGCGGGTCAAATTTTTGCTTTTGGCCTGACAGTTTAAAACAATATAATTTAAAATAATGTGATACTCAAAATAGATATCCCAGTTTAAGAAATCAACCACACGCGGGCTACCAGCCAACAACGAACAATATAGCATAACATCAACAAGTATCAGACTCCAACAACGAAAAACAACAACAAAGCACAGGGCATCCCCTGGCTAAGAATACTGATACCTATAAATATGCTATACGCCACTGGGATACTCTAACCACCTCCTGGGGCACCACCAGCTGGGTTAAAACCACGACCAGCTGTAAAACCTGGGTTTCCTGAAAACAACACAAACAGGGAAAACAACCAAGCCCCAGAGGGACATGGGGTCAAACCCCAGTACGGAGAGCAATTATAAAACAGCAGTAAACAGCAAGAATAAAATGCAGATGCTATGCATGAGAAAGGAAACAACAGCTCAACGGAATCTGCAACAGAATATGTGGCCCCGGTGAGTGTAGGACATGTTGGTGCTACCCACTCACCCCTACTCGCCCACCCTTACTAGATGCATCAACAACCCAACCTATGAACTGTGGTAGCTAGCCACTCGGCGCATGGGGGAAATGATAGTGAGGAATCACCGCTCGCCCTCGCATCCTGGTAAGTGATCAGAACAATAACAACGAAGAAATGGCTGCAAAAGCTGAACGGATATGCAATTGCGTTATTGCAACATGCTGGAATAACAAGCATATAAACATATGCGAAACAATAATAGCATCAGCAAGTATACACCACATAACCAACAGTCATCTCACAAAACAGCAGCCAGCAATAGCCATCTCACAAATTATCCAAGCCATAACATCGCTGTATTACAAGCTCCAATCTGTACCTTGTACTTCTGTGCAACAATTACTACAAGACAGGCCCGAGAGATCTGATCCAACACCTGCTAAACATACGCACAACAGATCTCAGGCAAGCTACAGGAAAATCACGGCCAATTACAGAAGCTCACGGCTGGGAGCTACGCTCAACCAAACCAGTGACTAATCTCAACAATACAACTCAACAAGGAGCTTAATTCAAGGCTAGGAACAGATCTCATCACGAAAGGAACGAAGTTCTTCCTGTACGATACCACACACAACCGAGCAGCAACTTCGTGTTCCTCAACTAGCCAATCACAGCCTCCCAAAGTGGTATGGAATGATAGAGCTTCGCAAGAGGAGTCCAACGCTACCTCGAAAGTATCAAACAATGGCCGGCAATGACGGGAATTCACCGAAAAATCTTACGGTGAACAGTACTAGGGTTCGAAAAACAGAGGTCGACAACCAAGATAGTATTTCGCTAAGTATTGGATCTGATATCTCAAATTGAAGACCAAGTCTTCCTTAAATACACAAGAGAAAACTGATATAAATTCCACCGACATAAACAGATATCGCAAGCTACTAACAGAAACGGAAACAGTGCAAAGCTGATGAAGAAATACCAACAGCTGAATTCTCAAACAACGCTAATCAAAACGGTGTCGCAGCGACTTAACAAAACGACGTCGCACCGCTTACGTCATCATATCTTCCATCAGCTGGTCTCCCCAAAACCAGCGACTGGATTTCTTAGCGCTGACCAAAAACGACGTAGCTTCGCACACTTAAGCAAAACTGAAGACAGCACGCTAACGCTAAACACTTAGACATCAATTGCTGGCAACAGATCTCTCCGCAAGCGTTCACCAAAACGACGCCGTTGTAACTTATCTAAACGACATCGTAACACACTCAACACAAAACACGCGAGCAGATCGCTACAGGAACTTTGCTGTCAACAGCTAACTCAACCAATACTTCAACAGCAAAGCTTAAGTCAGCAATTATTACGCCAACGCACAACAACAGAAACATGACGTCACCATGTCTTCTGACAGACATCTCCCCATACTTCACAAATACGACAACCTCAAAAATTGTTCTAAGTGAGGAATTTGACCCGAAACTACTACTTAAACATTCAACCAGAGATCTTAAACCACCAAGAATCTCTAAACACCGATTAATTCCAACAAATTAATCTTAAACACAAATCCAGGTTTCACACTTAGTGCAGTTCAACTTCATCGTAGTTCTTAGCTCGAGAAAACTGACCACTCTGTTTGTTTGCTAAAGAGTGCAAAGAAGAAAAATTATGAAGAACAACTTAATTTGGTCACAATTCAAGAGAAGTCAGAATAGCAGAGCCCCAAAACAGTAGCCACCTAAATGAGAGGACTCTCCAACTTATCAGACATTTCACGATTTCGGAGCCTATGCGGGATCATAATAAGAGCCCAAGGGCAATGTAGATATATATATTCATAGGGATCATAATAAGAGCCCAAGGGCAATGATAGATATATTCCACAAAGATATAATCTTCCACAACCTGAATATCTATAAGAATTTTTGTCACACCCACCAAATTCCCGGAGACAAAAAGTTCTATAATTCTCACAGAAAGTCAAAATTTTTGGGCAAACAACAACTGTTTTTAGCATCACTATAGGAATTTTTGGTTCATACTACTTCAATCCAGGTTCTCTTACCAAAGAGAATAAGATCATACAATTTAGTGATGGAAAAAAGTATGGTATCGTAGTGAAAATTACCTACAAGTATTAGTTGTAGTAGAGCTCGAGGCCCATGCCATCGTGGATGTCATAGTCTTTGAGGGTGATATGATGCTTGTATTTGGTGTACCACTTATGAATTTGTATTTTGTCAGCCCTACTGCCCGTCTGAGCGGCCACCAGTTTCTTCAAATCGCCGATCGTATCATCTTCGTTGCACTTCACGCGGACTTTCTTCCCCAATCGATCGTTCAGCACAACCTCGATCATCCTGTATGAAACTAGATTTCTTTGTTCACCTTGTCCACTTTCGGCCTTTGATTCCTCACCGTGTAGATAAAAGGGGAAAATGAGGAAAAAAGGAGTGATAGACAGATTAATTCGATGGAAGGGAGCGAGAGTTCTTTTACGTTTTTACTCTTATACCCAATCACATTTTATTTGTTAAGTCATCTAATAATCACCGATTACATTTTTAAAAACCTGATTAGTAACTTAAAAATATCAACAAATTTGAAAAAGTAAAAAATGATAAACGCTACACGACTTTTGAAAAATGTAACACCTCCTCCCTTACCTCTCGACGAAACCCATAATAAACATAGCACAGCACGCGGCTATTCATCTTCTTCGACGCATAAACGAATAGCTCTTCAGTTTTCTTTCCCTTCACCCGACTAAACCTACCAAAAATAAAAATATCTCATCGTCGATTGTCATTGTTTGAGTTGCAAAATGGTGAAACGCAAAGCAACCGAAGCAGTGGAGATGGAACTACAAGAATGAACTTTCGGCAATAACCGCGTGGTACGTACCCTTCTCGGCACTTAGCCTAAATGATTTCGGCAATAAACACAAAGTTTATGTTATTGTTATTGCTTTCGACATTTCATGTTTTGTGTTTTGTTATTAAATGATTTGAGTGTTTGGGTCGCGATTAGTGAGTGTTCAGTATGTGCATGTTGGTGGTCTGTCGATGAATATGGATCTCGATGGTTTGTGTTGCTATATGGTTCTCGACGTAGTGGGTCGCGAATAGGTAGACAGGCGTGGGTCGCGAATAGGTAGACTGATGTGTGGGTCGCGATCTGTAGACTGATGTGTGGGTCGCGATAGTAGACTCATGTGTGGGTCGCGATAGTAGACTCATGTGTGGGTTGCGATCATATGTAGAGTAATGTGTGGGTCTCGAATTTGTATACCATTGTGGGTCGCGAATAGTTTTTTACTGTCGCGACCCATGTTTTTTCTTGCTAATTTTCTTTTCTGTTAAACTGTCTTGTAGATTTATTGTCCAACAAAACTCGAGAAAGAGCAAGTTTTTGACTGCAAATTAACATTGGGATCACAATTCCATGAAGTTTGTCAAAGAATTCTCGAATTTTTGAATGAACGTGAGCTTCAAAGAATGGTCCAAGATGGGCAGTTTGGAAATCTGATTAGATATGCCTCTTGTTAGGATAAAATTTATTAAGTTTTGGTGATAACAAAATAATATAAGTACTGAAATTAAGCTAAGATCTGGACAGACAGACGATGATATCAACTACGTATTTGGAACAAAGCATATTTCAGTCGACGGGTTGATTTTCAGCCGATGGTTGTTAAGTGGAAGTATTCAGATGTTGCGTTGAGATTTTCAGATGCTAGATAACAGATGTTGATTGTGACGCCCAGACCGAAGGGAGTCAACAGAGTGGGAAAAATTCAAAATTTAAAACAAATGAAAGGACCAAATTCGAATATATAAACTGAAATAAAACTGAATGAAACTGATTGGCGCCAAAGGACAAAATATGAAATAACAGGTGTCAAACTGATTTCTATTCATAATGCAACTGCGATGTTACAACTACTGGACTTTACATAAGTTCACAATTGTTGTAACAAATCTTAATATAAATGAAAAAAGATCCAAAACAACAAAAGCTATGCCTCTGCGGAAGACGCCGGCCATTGACAAACACATTTCCCCCAATCCGAATCAACTTGCACCTCCCGCCTGCTCCTGAGATGCCTCACATGCATTGAGAAAACTAGTGAGCCTAGAGGCTCAACAAGTAAAACTGGAAATAACAAAAAGATAATGCAGACGACTGAACTGAAACTCGCTAAACAAAGACAATTCAAATCTCGAATCTGAATTGCTTATACTGAATAATTATGAACTAGAGGCTCTCTGTTGGTCCTCGTGCATGAAGCATGATAACTACTGATCAGTAATTCTCTGTGAAGGGATTACAATATTTCCATAATCTTGTCCCTTCCATGAAGGGATTACTGTCCTACAGTAATCCTGTCCCTTCACCAAGATCGGGTCCTCAATAAATCTGAAGTCTGAGCTTTACTTCTTTTTGAAATAGCTATATACTGGCTCTTGATCGAAAGTCGATCACTGAAATCTGGTGGAATCACTGCCATGAAACTCATTTTATTTTAAAATTGCTACTGAGTGTACAGCTACTTGGGTTGAGAACCAGCTCTAAGGAAAAGACTCGAAAGTGCTAAAACAGGCGAAGTTAAGAAGCAGACGTTGGTATGAACTAGTCCAAGAGACACAGGAACCAGTTGCAAGAGAAACCAGTCGCAAGCAAACTAGTCGCAAGAGAAACCAGTTGCAAGAGAAACCAGTCTCAATGAATAGGAACCAGTCGCAATGAATAGGATGCGTCTGCTGGTTATGAACAGTGCGTCTGCTGAATATAATAAATAAAAAAGGCAACTGCTGATCCTAGAAGGCAACTGCTGTCTTTTGCAACAATCGACTACTGAATTGCGAACAATGTAACTGCTGATGGCCACTAACCATGCTTCGACTTAGACAGAATCCGAACAAACTAACTTCTCTTATTAAATCAGGACTTGCTCCTGATTGAACCAGCGTTGTTTATTCGTTCAAATCAATGTCGAGAGTCTTCATGGAACTGCAGAAAACAAGAACTCTGGAATTTGAACAACTCAGTATTATTTAAAGTACACCATTTCTGGTTAACTTCCTGGTGAGTTTCCTCAAAACTAAAGTGTCAAGGCAGTGAATCCATATCTTATACTCAACATTTCTGAAGCTAAATTGAACTGAACTGGCAAGCACACATAGAAAACAACGATCAATATATGTTTTACTCAATACAGCAAGAATCGAAGTTACTTGCCTGAAATGAAGGTCGCAACTTGCAGATGATCGCGGTTGGAAGTCTCCACAAGCACACCGAAAAACTACTTAACTTTAGAGAAACTAAAAGTTTAAGTGCAACCAAATGATTTTATACAGGGAGAATGATTTGTAGTAGGTGGAAATACTCGAGTAGGCATGGCTGCCGTGCCAACTCTTGTCCTTCTTATAAAATATTTATAAAAACTCCCCACTACTATTTTGATTTGTAATTTGATACATTTAAAAACAAAACTCCTTGTTCAAAGGCCTTGTTTTATTTTCAAAAGGAACAAAGTCTGGATTCCATCAAATTGTGCTTGGGTGAAATCCTTCCGGGACCTTCTGACCATTGATCTAAAGCTGAAAAAGAGAAATAATCTGATTGCTCAAACTCGAATCAGCCCTTGGAAAAGAAAGGCTAATCATCTTGTGGTTCTTTAGGATTTTGGGGCGCTACAATTCTACCCTCCTTACTGAAATTTCATCCTTGAAATTTACTTACCAAATAACTCTTGGTAGAGACTACGCATATCTTCTTCTGTTTCCCAAGTTGCTTCTCTCTCAGATTGGTTCGACCACTGGATCTTTACCATTAAGATACTTAGATTTCTTAATTTCCTATTCTTCCTATGAAGTATCCTTTCTGGTCGCTCCTCATAGCTCAAATCTGGGTCTAGTTGGATTGGTTCATGGCTCAAGATATGCGTCGGGTTGGAAACATATCTCCTCAAAGCTTATATGTGAAAAACGTTGTGCATCGAGGACAAATGTGGGGGTAAAGCTAGTCTATAAGCCAGTGTTCCTACTTTGTACAGTATCTCAAATGGACCAATGAACCTTGGGCTTAGCTTACCTTTCTTCCCAAATCTCATCACGCCTTTCATGGGTGCTATTCTCAAGAAGACATGGTCTCCAGATTTTAAGGGCAAAAACCACGGCTGTTAACTCCAAATCGTGCGTGGGATAGTTCCTCTCATGAGTCTTCAATTGTCTGGAGGCATAAGCTATCACCTTTTGATTCTGCATCAAAACAGCCCCTAATCCTAAGAAGCATCAGTGAAGTCACAAAATTTCCTTGTCCAGAAGGCATGGTAAAAACTGGAGCCTCTATCAACGCTTGCTTCAACCTCTCAAAACTCTGCTGACAGCTGGGAGTCCATTCAAATTTAACTTGCTTCCTGGTCAGCGTTGTTAATGGAACTGCTGTCTTTGAAAACCTTTGAATAAATCGTCTGTAATATCCAGCCAGTCCCAAAAAGCTCCTCACTTCTAAAACTGATCTTGGCACAGGCCAGTCTCGTACAGCTTCTACCTTGGCTGGATCGACTTCTAAACCAACCTTTGAAATTATATGTCCAAAAAACGCAACTTTCTCCAGCCAGAACTCACATTTGCTGAATTTAGCAAACAATCTCTTATCCTTCAAAACTTGCAACACTATACGAAGCTGACTAGCATGTTCGGAGCTGGTCTTGGAATAAACTAGGATATCATCTATAAACACTATTACAAATTGATCCAAAAAGGGCTGGAAAACTCTATTCATCAGATCCATAAAAATAGATGGAGCATTTGTTAACCCAAAAGGCATCACTAAGAACTCGTAGTGACCATATGGGATCCTAAAAGCCGTATTATAAACATCGGACTCTTTAATCTTCAATTGGTGATATCCAGATCTTAAGTCTATCTTGGAGAACACCGCTGCTCCCTTCAGCTGGTCGAACAGTTCTTCAATTATGGGCAAAGGGTATTTGTTCTTAATGGTTAGATTATTTAGTTCTCGGTAATCTATACACAATCGGAAGCTCCCATATTTCTTCTTAACAAACAAAACTGGTGCTCCCCAGGGGGATGTACTAGGTCGAATGAATCCTTTATCCAACAAGTCTTGAAGTTGCTCTTTTAGCTCTTTCATTTCAGCAGGAGCGAGCCTATAGGGAGGTCTGGAAATTGGATATGCCACAGGCACTAAGTCGATGGCAAACTCGATCTCCCTATCTGGCGGCAAACCACTGATATCCTCTGGAAACACCTCTGGAAACTCACGCACTACTTCCACGCCTGAAAGCCGAGGTTTACTAGAAACAGCTAGGGAAGATAAACTTACAAGAAATCCTACTCCATCTTTTCTTAAACAGCGCTGCGCCTTCAAGTCTGAAACTAAACGAGGAACTCCCTGAAGGTGGTCACATCTGAATGAAATCTGGGATCCTGTGGACAGATTCACAACTACTGTCCTAAGCTTAAAGTCAATCACTACTCCATATTTTTATAACCAATCTATTCCCAAAATCAATTCGAATTTGGGCATGGGTAGAACAATTAAATCGGCAGTAACTACGTGCCCTTGAAGTTCTAGCTCTAAGTCACGATAGATGTCACGAGATATCAGCACCTCTCCTGATGGCATAGTCACGCAGTAGCCTATGGTCAATCTCTCTGGTTTACACAATAACTTCTTAGCAAAGTCCACGGCTATAAATGAATGGGTCGCACCTAAATCTAACATGGCATAGGAAGACAAACCAGCAACCACAATCTTACCCATCATCACCGTGGAATCTGGTTTAGCTTGTTCAGCTGTCATGACATAAGCCCTGCTGGGCACCAGCTGCTTCGACTGGGGACAGAACTTGGATATGTTGCCTTGAGCACCACACTTGTAACATCCACTTTGACCAGCTTTGCACTGTCCCGGGTGATTCTTGTGACATTTGGGACAAACTTGCTTGCTATTACCAGCTGGTACAGCAATGATTGGTTGGGCTGGAATAGGCCTGAGCTCTTGAAGTCGCTGCTGGTTACTATTTTGTTTCTTAGACGGCCTCAAATCTGCCTGTTGAAAGGATTGCCTCCTCTGCTGTCTCTCCTGATCCACATCTTTCCAATATTTCTCCACTCATAGAGCCTTGTCTACTGCTTCCCTATAAGATCTGGGTCCTGCTAACCTAACATTCAGCTTGAATGTAGGTCTCAACCTTTCCACGAAGTGGCTCAGCTTCTCCTCAGGGTCCCTTCCTATAAGAGGTACGAAATAACATCCTCTCTCAAACTTCTGGATGTACTCTTGCACAGTTAAACTCCCTTGCTTCAAGGTCAAGAATTCTCGCTTCAACTCAGACCTCTTATCCGTAGTAAAATACTGCTCATAGAATACTCTTTTGAACTCTTCCCACGAGAGATTCACCAAGTCTACAGACAACTTCGCTCCCTCCCACCAGATCATTGCGTCACCCCTTAACATATAGATGGCACACCTTGGCCTATCCAAGTCTGGAGTCTGAAGGAACTCGAAAATTACTTCCATGGATTTAATCCAGCTCCAACAACCAGCGGTTCTGTAGTACCACTAAACTCCTGCGGTTTCTGTCTTCAAAACCTCTCCTGGGAATCATCATAATTTGGTCCCCTGCTACAAGAAGATTGGCCGTTTCCTCGGGCGGATTGCTCTATCATTAGTTCTAAGAGTTGGGCAATTCGATCATTGCTATCTGGATTTGTTTCATCATCTAGGTTGCTTCTTATACCTCTCCCTCTTCTTGACATCTTAATCTATAGCCCGCAATCCACCACAAAATAAGATCAGAACTTGAAAGAGAAAGAACTCTTATCATAAAATAAAAACTCACAAACCAGGAGATGCGGACGATGAAAGCTGCTCCAGACTGGGAGGATGTGATTATCTCAGAACCGTCGCTCTGATACCAAGTTGTGACGCCCATACCCAAGGGAGTCAACAGAGTGGGAAAAATTCAAAATTTAAAACAAATGAAAGGACCAAATTCGAATATATAAACTGAAATAAAAACTGAATGAAACTGATTGGCACCAAAGGAAAAAATATGAAATAACAGGTGTCAAACAGATTTCTATTCATAATGCAACTGCGATGTTACAATTACTGGACTTTACATAAGTTCACAATTGTTGTAACAGACTTAATAAATGACAAAAGATCCAAAACAACAAAAGCTATGCCTCTGCGGAAGACGCCGGCCATTGACAAACACATTTCCCCCATCCGAATCAACTTGCACCTCCCGCCTGCTCCTGAGATGCCTCACCTGCATTGAGAAAACTAGTGAGCCTAGAGGCTCAACAAGTAAAATTGGAAATAACAAATACATAACGCAGGCGACTGAACTGAAACTCGCTAAACAAAGACAATTCAAAGCTCGAATCTGAATTGCTTATACTGAATAATTATGATCTAGAGGCTCTCTCCTCACAAAATGACCGGGTCCTCTAAGCCATAAAACTGAAATCTGAACTTTACTTCTTTCTGGAATAGCTTTAAACTGGCTCTTGATCGAAAGTCGATCACTGGAATCTGGTGGAATCACTGCCATGAAACTCATTTTATTTTAAAATTGCTACTGAGTGTACAGCTACTTGGGTTGAGAACCAGCTCTAAGGAAAAGACTCGAAGTGCTAAAACAAGCAACGCTAAGAAGCAGACGTTGGTATGAACTAGTCGCAAGAGACACAGGAACCAGTCGCAAGAGAAACCAGTCGCAAGAGAAACCAGTCGCAAGCAAACCAGTTGCAAGAGAAACCTGTATCAAGAGAAACCAGTCGCAAGTAAACCAGTCGCAAGAGAAACCAGTCGCAATGAATAGGATGCGTCTGCTGGTTATGAACAGTGCGTCTGCTGAATATAATAAATAAAAAGGCAACTGCTGATCCTAGAAGGCAACTTCTGAAATTTGCAACAATACGACTACTGAATTGCGAACAATGCAACTGCTGATGGACACTAACCATGCTTCGACTTAGACAGAATCCGAACAAACTAACTTCGCTTATTAAATCAAGACTTGCTCCTGATTGAACCAGCGTTGTTTGTTCGTTCAAATTCAATGTCCAAAGTCTTCATGGAACTACAGAAAACAAGAACTCTGGAATTTGTACAACTCAGTATAATTTAATGTACACCATTTCTGGTTAATTTCTTGGTGAGTTTCCTCAAAACTAAAGTGTCAGGGCAGTGAATCCATATCTTATACTCAACATTTCTGAAGCTAAACTAAACTGAACTGGCAAGCACACATAGAAAACAACGAGCAATATATGTTTTCTCAATACAGCAAGAATCGAAGTTACTTGCCTGAAATGAAGGTCGCAACGTGCAGATGATCGCGATTGGAAGACTCCACAAGCACACCAAAAAACTACTTAACTTTAGAGAAACTAAAAGTTTTAAGTGCAACCAAATGAATCCAGAGACTCGCGTAAATCATTTTATACAGGGTAGAATGATTTGTAGTAGGTGGAAATACTCGAGTAGGCATGGCTGCCTTGCCAACTCTTGTCCTTCTTATAAAATATTAATAAAAACTCCCCACTACTATTTTGATTTGTATTTTGATACTTTTAAAAACAAAACTCCCTGTTCAAAGGACTTATTTTATTTCAAAAGGAACAAAGTCTGGATTCCATCAAATTGTGCTTGGGTGAAATCCTTCGGGGACCTTCTGACCATTGCTCTAAAGCTGAAAAAGAGAAAGAATCTGATTGCTCAAACTTGAATCAGCCCTTGGAAAAGAAAGGCTAATCAACTTGTGGTTCTTTAGGATTTTGAGGCGCTACATTGATATTCGGGATTATTTCAGAGGTTTAATTATTACAGGTTATCAGTTTCTGGTACTGGATCAGTCGTTGGAATTCTTCGATTAGATTTTGGTATTCAATCAGTCGTTGGGATAAATTCAGCCGTTGGTTAGTAATCAGCAGTTGTTTTAGTTTCAGACGCAAGTTGTTGAGTGTTAGCGTATTTCGTTGAAGATTGCAAAACGACAGCGTTTGGATAAGTTGAAACGACAGCTTATTTGATTAGCGCTAGAATTCAGCCGATGGGTTTTGCATATAATCATCTACTGGTATATCAGTCGTTGGTATTTCAGCTGTTGGACAAATCAGGTGATGAAGTGTTCAGGCGTTGTAACCAGCCGTTACGTCATATTCATACATAAAGGGAGATATTTCAAGCTATCAGCTGGTGCATACTTTCAGATGTTCAAGTCATCAGCTGGTGTACAAACAATGAATTAATTCAAATTCGATCATTGATGGATCTGTTTACACAGATCCAGTTCTGAGTTTTGAATTACACAAAACCTGTTATTGTGTTTCTAATGTCTCTACTAAGTGTGTAGATGTTAGCTGGATTTACAACAGAAGAAGCTAAAGCCGATACCATAGCAGACCAAGAGCTGAAAAGAATACTAACGGATTCGGGTCCATAACCATGGTTTCCAATGCACGAGATCTTGTAGCACTTACCAATGAGGCCCTATCAATTAGTATTACACAGAAGAAATCAATTCTAGACACTAATACAATTAGATCCGCTCTTCATAGACAAACTTGGGATTTGCGATCCCAGGTAAGATCGGTTCAGGATCATGGGATCCTTTTCTATCAGATAGGAAGGGCTGTAGCACAAAATGTACTTCTAAGTAATTGCCCCATAGATCCTATATCTATCTATATGAAGAAGAAATCATGTAACGAAGGGGATTTGCAAAACGATGTCGTTTACATAAGTTGGTACGACAGCGTTTTGCATTCGCGATGAAATTCAGCAGATGGTTCTTGCAACGATGGATTCAGCAGAAGTGCAAAGACAAAGATTCAGCAGATGCTATTTGGAGATTAGCGATTGCAAAACGATGTCGTTTACATAAGTTGGTACGACAGCGTTTTGCATTCGCGATGAAATTCAGCAGATGGTTCTTGCAACGATGGATTCAGCAGAAGTGCAAAGACAAAGATTCAGCAGATGCTATTTGGAGATTAGCGATTGCAAAACGATGTCGTTTACATAAGTTGGTACGACAGCGTTTTGCATTCGCGATGAAATTCAGCAGATGGTTCTTGCAACGATGGATTCAGCAGAAGTGCAAAGACAAAGATTCAGCAGATGCTATTTGGAGATTAGCGATTGCAAAACGATGTCGTTTACATAAGTTGGTACGACAGCGTTTTGCATTCGCGATGAAATTCAGCAGATGGTTCTTGCAACGATGGATTCAGCAGAAGTGCAAAGACAAAGATTCAGCAGATGCTATTTGGAGATTAGCGATTGCAAAACGATGTCGTTTACATAAGTTGGTACGACAGCGTTTTGCATTCGCGATGAAATTCAGCAGATGGTTCTTGCAACGATGGATTCAGCAGAAGTGCAAAGACAAAGATTCAGCAGATGCTATTTGGAGATTAGCGATTGCAAAACGATGTCGTTTACATAAGTTGGTACGACAGCGTTTTGCATTCGCGATGAAATTCAGCAGATGGTTCTTGCAACGATGGATTCAGCAGAAGTGCAAAGACAAAGATTCAGCAGATGCTATTTGGAGATTAGCGATTGCAAAACGATGTCGTTTACATAAGTTGGTACGACAGCGTTTTGCATTCGCGATGAAATTCAGCAGATGGTTCTTGCAACGATGGATTCAGCAGAAGTGCAAAGACAAAGATTCAGCAGATGCTATTTGGAGATTAGCGATTGCAAAACGATGTCGTTTACATAAGTTGGTACGACAGCGTTTTGCATTCGCGATGAAATTCAGCAGATGGTTCTTGCAACGATGGATTCAGCAGAAGTGCAAAGACAAAGATTCAGCAGATGCTATTTGGAGATTAGCGATTGCAAAACGATGTCGTTTACATAAGTTGGTACGACAGCGTTTTGCATTCGCGATGAAATTCAGCAGATGGTTCTTGCAACGATGGATTCAGCAGAAGTGCAAAGACAAAGATTCAGCAGATGCTATTTGGAGATTAGCGATTGCAAAACGATGTCGTTTACATAAGTTGGTACGACAGCGTTTTGCATTCGCGATGAAATTCAGCAGATGGTTCTTGCAACGATGGATTCAGCAGAAGTGCAAAGACAAAGATTCAGCAGATGCTATTTGGAGATTAGCGATTGCAAAACGATGTCGTTTACATAAGTTGGTACGACAGCGTTTTGCATTCGCGATGAAATTCAGCAGATGGTTCTTGCAACGATGGATTCAGCAGAAGTGCAAAGACAAAGATTCAGCAGATGCTATTTGGAGATTAGCGATTGCAAAACGATGTCGTTTACATAAGTTGGTACGACAGCGTTTTGCATTCGCGATGAAATTCAGCAGATGGTTCTTGCAACGATGGATTCAGCAGAAGTGCAAAGACAAAGATTCAGCAGATGCTATTTGGAGATTAGCGATTGCAAAACGATGTCGTTTACATAAGTTGGTACGACAGCGTTTTGCATTCGCGATGAAATTCAGCAGATGGTTCTTGCAACGATGGATTCAGCAGAAGTGCAAAGACAAAGATTCAGCAGATGCTATTTGGAGATTAGCGATTGCAAAACGATGTCGTTTACATAAGTTGGTACGACAGCGTTTTGCATTCGCGATGAAATTCAGCAGATGGTTCTTGCAACGATGGATTCAGCAGAAGTGCAAAGACAAAGATTCAGCAGATGCTATTTGGAGATTAGCGATTGCAAAACGATGTCGTTTACATAAGTTGGTACGACAGCGTTTTGCATTCGCGATGAAATTCAGCAGATGGTTCTTGCAACGATGGATTCAGCAGAAGTGCAAAGACAAAGATTCAGCAGATGCTATTTGGAGATTAGCGATTGCAAAACGATGTCGTTTACATAAGTTGGTACGACAGCGTTTTGCATTCGCGATGAAATTCAGCAGATGGTTCTTGCAACGATGGATTCAGCAGAAGTGCAAAGACAAAGATTCAGCAGATGCTATTTGGAGATTAGCGATTGCAAAACGATGTCGTTTACATAAGTTGGTACGACAGCGTTTTGCATTCGCGATGAAATTCAGCAGATGGTTCTTGCAACGATGGATTCAGCAGAAGTGCAAAGACAAAGATTCAGCAGATGCTATTTGGAGATTAGCGATTGCAAAACGATGTCGTTTACATAAGTTGGTACGACAGCGTTTTGCATTCGCGATGAAATTCAGCAGATGGTTCTTGCAACGATGGATTCAGCAGAAGTGCAAAGACAAAGATTCAGCAGATGCTATTTGGAGATTAGCGATTGCAAAACGATGTCGTTTACATAAGTTGGTACGACAGCGTTTTGCATTCGCGATGAAATTCAGCAGATGGTTCTTGCAACTATGGATTCAGCAGAAGTGCAAAGACAAAGATTCAGCAGATGCTATTTGGAGATTAGCGATTGCAAAACGATGTCGTTTACATAAGTTGGTACGACAGCGTTTTGCATTCGCGATGAAATTCAGCAGATGGTTCTTGCAACTATGGATTCAGCAGAAGTGCAAAGACAAAGATTCAGCAGATGCTATTTGGAGATTAGCGATTGCAAAACGATGTCGTTTACATAAGTTGGTACGACAGCGTTTTGCATTCGCGATGAAATTCAGCAGATGGTTCTTGCAACTATGGATTCAGCAGAAGTGCAAAGACAAAGATTCAGCAGATGCTATTTGGAGATTAGCGATTGCAAAACGATGTCGTTTACATAAGTTGGTACGACAGCGTTTTGCATTCGCGATGAAATTCAGCAGATGGTTCTTGCAACTATGGATTCAGCAGAAGTGCAAAGACAAAGATTCAGCAGATGCTATTTGGAGATTAGCGATTGCAAAACGATGTCGTTTACATAAGTTGGTACGACAGCGTTTTGCATTCGCGATGAAATTCAGCAGATGGTTCTTGCAACGATGGATTCAGCAGAAGTGCAAAGACAAAGATTCAGCAGATGCTATTTGGAGATTAGCGATTGCAAAACGATGTCGTTTACATAAGTTGGTACGACAGCGTTTTGCATTCGCGATGAAATTCAGCAGATGGTTCTTGCAACGATGGATTCAGCAGAAGTGCAAAGACAAAGATTCAGCAGATGCTATTTGAAGTTGTCTTTTACAAAACGATGTCGTTCGAATAAGTTGGAACGACAGCGTTTTGCATTCGCAAAGAAACCAGCAGGATGGTCTTTGCGATGATATGACCAGCAGGGAGCTACAGTGGTTTGTGACCCAGACGCAACACAAAGA
This sequence comes from Dorcoceras hygrometricum, assembly GCA_001598015.1. NCBI lineage: Eukaryota > Viridiplantae > Streptophyta > Magnoliopsida > Lamiales > Gesneriaceae > Dorcoceras > Dorcoceras hygrometricum. The sequence goes on along the minus strand of KV012516.1, from coordinate 87,947 downwards.
ATCCAGACGCAAGAGAAGAAGAGAATATCCAGACGCAATCTAATGAAGATATCTAGTCGCAGTGAGGAACCAGCAGCGAAGCAGTTGACAATTTACGAAGAGTTATCAAAGTTGGATGTCAACTGCTGAGCTCAATTCAAATGGCGAAAACGAAAAGAAGCCTGCAAATAAAAGGACGAAAGTACTGTTCTCCTGTTGGTACTTTACAGAGGAGCGTTGCACTAAAATAGAAAGAAGACAAGATAGCCTTATGAAGCGCTGAACAGTTTTGGAAGCTTTCCAACGGGAAGAAATTCTGTCCAACGGGATTAATTTGAACAGGGGCTTATATTTTCGAGGAGCTCCATTGAAGAAAAAGACTGCGTGAGAGATGTTTGTGCGACTACAACACTGTTGTTGAAACTCATTGATTACACAGTGCACCAACAGAGGGAAAATGAATCTGAAGTGAAGCTGTCAATTACCATTCGAGAGAGAGCGTTATTGCAGATTGACAGTGGAGCTAGAATTAGCTTGTTAGAGCATTTCCCTAGTGTGTGAGAAAAACAGAGAGTTGAGAGTTTCATTGTATCAATCTCACACACCGAGATTCATTCACAAATAGATGTGAATGAATCTCGAAATATTTTCACAGTTTCCATCCAAGCACGATGACGAAAAACTCTTGTGTATGTAGTCAGTCACACAGTTGAGGCTGGTGTGCAATTTGTGGAGTCTAGGAGTCCATACAAGTGCTGCTTGTGTGGGTGGGTCTGTACACGCAGTTGTAAGATCAAATCTTCTAGTAGTGGATCCTTCCGAGGTGGAAGAAGGGGAGACGTAGGACATTGAAGTCCGAACTTCCATAAACAAATCATTGTGTATTGTATTCTGTTATTCATCAGCACCTGCATATTTACTTTAGCATAACGGCATGCACTTATATTCTCGCATCGCATACAGTTAGCACACAAGCACATTGAATAGTCTTAAACAGATTTATGTTATACATAAATCTGTTTGAGTTTGTTTTAAAATATAGGATTCAGTTCTGGTATTTTCCGCATGATTTTTAAATCATACCAGATCTGTCTTCGGTGCTCTTCTCGTGTTGTTTTTAGATGTTCAAGAACAAGAGGTATTGCACCTCAAGTGTTGTAGCAGCGCGCAAAATTTATAAAGTCTTTTAAAAAGCGCGGCTGCTGATCCTATTTTCGGACCAACAATTGGTATCAGAGCAGGTTGTTCTTGAACGAGCACTAATTTTAAAACACATGTGCTATGTTTTTAATGTTTTAAATAGTTTTGAGAAGCTTATTTTATGAAGGCCAGATTTGTTTTAATATAGAACCGGTTTTTCGCTTGATGAACTGTCGGGATGCGCGAGTCTCGGACAGATGCCAAGCTTCTATTTTCGTTGTGCTGTAAGATCACTTGGAGCGAGGCTCAGTGACAAGCACATGGGGCGAGATAGAAGAAAGAAAAAATCCGAGCTTTTATCTGTACTGGTGCTTCATACATTTAAGCAACTCAGTAGCACTTGTTATTTGAAACAATATTTCGATGCTCTGATTTGTTTTAAAGTGCTCTGTTTTGCGGATTTCCAGCTGATGCAAAATTTTGATTTTGAAATGATTGAGCTCATGTTATAAAAGACAGGGAGAGTGGCGTCACTGTCTTTGACTAACT
>KV012516.1:59465-86205 GCA_001598015.1 Dorcoceras hygrometricum | reverse complement strand
ATTTCCCTAGTGTGTGAGAAACAGAGAGTTGAGAGCTTCATTGTATCAAATCTCACACACAGAGATTCATTCACACTTTATTGGTGAATGAATCTCAAAACGTTTCTCAGTTACCGTCCAAGCACGATGACGTAAAACTCATGTGTATGTAGTTAGTCACACAGTTGCGGCTGATGTGCATTTCTGGAGTCTAGGAGTTCTCACAGCTGCTGGTTGTGGGATTGGGTCTGTACACGAGTTGTAAGATCAAATCTTCTAGTGGATCCTTCCGAGGTGGAAGAAGGGGAGATGTAGGACATTGAGGTCCGAACTTCCAGAAACAAATATGCTGTGTATCGTATTCTGTTATTCATTCAGCACCTGCATATTTTACTTAGCATTCTTGCATCGCATAACATACAGCACGCACTTATACTTAGCATCGCACGTTAACAGTTTAGCACTTGCATAGTCTTAAACAGATTTATGTTATACATAAATCTGTTTGAGTTTGTTTTAAAATATAGGATTCAGTTCTGGTATTTTCCGCATGATTTTTAAATCATACCAGATCTGTCTCCGGTGCTCTTCTCGTGTTGTTTTTAGATGTTCAAGAACAAGAGGTATTGCACCTCAAGTGTTGTAACAGCGCGCAAAATTTCTAAAGTCTTTTAAAAAGCGCGGCTGCTGATCCATTTTCGGACCAACAATCATATACTCAAATTGGAAAAGATCGATGGCCACAACAGAATCGTACAATTGCATGGAATTAAGGAGACAACGACGGTACTATTTTGGGTGAATAGTACATATTTACAGAGGTTGTTATACGGTGATTGCTCAAATATGGAAAACGACAATCTGGTTCTGACGATGTGCAATTTACCATTTGGTGGAGCAGGATATACGGTTACAGATTATCAGAATTTCAAAAGGGATTTTATTCCTTAATCAAATCAAATGACCGTTGAGTGAAGAGTATAAATAGCAGAAGTTTGAATTGAAGAACGCCTTCGCTTTTGATACTTACCGTCACTCAGCCAATTTTACGAGCGCGTTGCAATTTGAAGTTATTCTCAAAAAGCTCACAACTCGAAGAACTTTCAAACAAGCCTTCATAGATTTACCTTCGAGTTTATTCTCTGGTTCAATCTTTTGAATCGATTTTCGTTGTTTACAAACCAGAGAATTTACAGTCTCAAAATATTGTATTTCACTATCATATTCTATTGAGTATGTAACGAACTGGCTTTGTGAAGCAGTTCGAAAAACATATCATTCTAAGTGTTGTAAAACCAGCAGCTGCGTCTGCGTGATTGTTTGTGGAGTTTCTAGGAGTTCACCTTGAGCGAGGCTCGGTGATCGGGTGTTTGTAGAAGGCCTGCACGCATCAAATCTTCTAGTGAAACCTTCCTGAAAAGGAAGAAGGGGAGACATAGGATATTTATATCCGAACATCCAGAAACAAAATATGTCCCTTAACTTTTACATTACGCATTTACTTATTTGTTACACTGTTCACTGATCAATTGGCTTTATTCCGCACATATTTGTTAGCCAAGAGATCAGCAATTAAACTTAGATATCTTAAGTCTGGTAACTCGGACTTAAGTTAAGCAGTGCTTGTAAAAATAGTTTTACAAGGAGTTCATTCAACCCCCCCCCCCGTTCTGAACTCCTAGACCCGTTTTTGTGCCATATTGATCCTATCCATTGGTATCAGAGCTTGCGCATATCAGTTATTGAAGAGTTCATATTTGTGCGTTATTATATCTCAATATGTATACCTCTCACAACAAGATTCCCATGTTTTCCAAGGAGGACTACGATGATTGGAAGATTCGCATGCAGGCGCATCTGGCTGATCTAGATGATGAAATGTGGGCAGTTATCACTGAAGGGCCGCTGAAGATAATGAAGCCGAATCTAGCTTTTGCTATATCCAATGGCAAGCCTCAGTTCCTAGAGAACAGCAGACTTGAGTACACCAGTGAAGACAAGAAGAAAGCCAATCTGGACAATGTGGCCAGGGACATTCTATACAAGACGCTGGACAAGGACAAAAACATGTTTAGCAAAATCAATACCTGCGCCACAGCTAAAGATATTTGGGAAAAGCTAACTCAAATATGTGAAGGAAGCGATGAAACGAAAGAGAACATGCTGACGGTCGCTCAACAGAAGTATGAATCCATCAAGATGAAGGATGGAGAGACGATGACTGAGTTTGATGAAAGGTTCAGCGCTGTGGTAATAGAGCTGACCAGTATTGGAAAAGAGTACAGTAATCACGAGCTGGTGTTGAAGGTCATGAGAGCATTACCCTGGGAGTGGGACGTGAAGACTATGGCAATGAGGGAGTCCAAAGATTTGAACAAGCTGGAGCGGCACGACTTGTTTGCCAACCTAAAAGCCTATGAGTTCGAGTTGGAGACAAGAGCAGAAGCTGGACCCTCGACATCCCAGCCGACAAAAGCATTAGCTGCTACAACTACTGAACAGTGCTCTCCAAGCACAAGCAAGACAGCTGATCAACTCAGCGATGAAGTCATGTCCCTCTTCGTCAAGAAGTTTGGGAAATACTTGAGAAGATCCTATAACCCTTCTGCTCCTTACAATAATCATAAAAATGATAAAGCTGTATCTGATATGAAATGTTTTAACTGTGAACGTCCAAGGCATTTTGCAGCTGAGTGCAACAGACCCAAGAAAGACGATAGATACAAGCGAGATGACAAGAGAACTGATGATAGATACAAGAAGGAGGATCGATACAACAGAGATGACAAATCAGATGAAAGAGTTGTGGACAGATCGAAGGAGAGATCCAAAGATAGACGGATGAGGACGAGAGGTGACAAAAGATCCAGTCACAAGCATGATCGCAAAGTACTGGTGGCTGAGGAAAGCACCAAAAGCTGGGCGGACACTGATTCAGAATCTTCATCCAGCAGCTCATCATCCAGCGATAGTGAACAGGAGGAGGTTCACTGTCTAATGACTGACCAAACATCAGATGACGAGGTATTTGACTTCTCTAATGTTGAATTTACACGAGAAGACCTTGTCAGTGCACTAAATGACATGGTCAAAGAGTACAGGAAGCTTTCTCACTCATTCGAGGAAGTTAAGGCTGAAAACAGTGATTTAAAAAATAGTTTAGCTGAACCAAGTGCTGTTGAACTTGGTGAAGTTGACAGTTTGAAAATCGAGCTGAGTAAGCTGACAGCTGAGAATGAATTGTTGAGAGAAGAGTCTAGTGAGCTCAAAGCTGAAATTGAAAGTCTAAATGAGCTTGTGAGCTCCTGGAACCCGTCTTCTCATTCTCTACATAAGCTGCAAGAATGCCAAAAGCCAGCCAATGATAGAACTGGTTTGGGTTTCAATAGTAGTGACAACAGTGAAGGAGAAACGAGTACTCAATCACAGCTGGCACATGACAAGTTCAATAAGATGAGCTTTTTCAAAGCCAACGTGATATATGATCCATGTGAGTCGATGACATATAATGACCAGATCCCTCAGAAGTTGAACCATAAAGTAAAATCTGGTCTCGGCTTTCAAAAACCTGAGAACTCCAAGCCAAGCTGGCTAAAGAACAAACTGGACAAAGACAAAGCAAAAGCTGGTCGAAAGTCATTTGTTCCTAACCAGTCATGGCGTAGTTCAAAGAAGGTAAAATCTGGTTGGAAAAAGGTTCAGCAGAAAAGAGATCTAAGTGGTCAGAGTATGAAATCAAAGCTCAACTGATCTCACAGTACTTATGAACAGACCCTTATGGACTATCACACTAGGAAAGCTGTCAAAGTAATTCAAGTATGGGTCCCGAAAGGGGTAATCCTATCTGGACCATAGTAAAATTGGGTACCAAAAGCTGGTTTTATGATTACAGGACAACAGGTACGAACCAGCTGATGAATCAACATTGTGGTATCTGGATAGCGACTGTGCGCGACATATGACAGGAAATCAAAAGCTACTATCAGACGTCATTCCACACAAAGGCGCAAAGATATTCTTTGGTGATAACGCATACGGTAACACTGTGGGTAAGGGTAAGCTTATCCACGGTAACATCTCTATCTCAGACGTCCTAGTTGTTGATAACCTTCGTTATAACTTGATTAGCATTAGTCAGCTGTGTGACAAAGGTTACATAGTCCAGTTTCAACAACACACATGCACGGTTCAGAGTCCAAGTGGTCTGACCGTATTGGTAGGAAAACGTTAAGAGAATACCTACATAATCAATTGGTCAGATCAGCTGGAATCTGAGCAGTTGTGCCTTGCAGCTGGCTCTTCCAAGAGCTGGCTGTGGCATCAAAGAATGAATCATCTTGCATTCAAAACACTTGCTAAATTGAGTCAATGTGATATGGTTTCTGGTCTGCTAAAAATCAGTTTTTCTAAGGATAGGATCTGTGCAGCCTGTCAGCTAGGTAAGCAAATTAAATCGACTTTCAAAAATAAAGGCGGAAAACGTTCTACCCGTTGCCTTGAGCTCTTGCATATGAATCCTTTTGGTCCTATTTCCGTAACGAGCTTAAGGGGAACGAATTACACCCTTGCAGTCGTTGATGATTTTACAAAATATACTTGGGTGTTGTTTTTAAAAGCAAAATATGAAACCGCCGATCAGCTGATACGTCTTTTAAAATGTTTACAAAATAAAAGATCATGTTCAGTCAACCGGATAAGAAGTGATCGCGGTACTGAGTTTCTAAATTTTAAATTAACTTCCTAACTGGAAGACTTGGGGATAAAGTGTTGGAGAACTGTGGCGGATCCGGATCCCGTCTCCCGACGGCGCAGCGGAAGATTAAAATAAACGCCGGGAAACGTTCAATACAATGAAAACAGCACTATAAACCATTCATAGGGCGTTTCTCGGGGTGTTACCTTGCCGGCGACAGGCGCCTGGCTCCAACCAGAATCACAGGGAGACTGGCTCTTCACGGTAGGCGGCGGTAGATTACGTCTAATCAAGTCCACGACCGGAAGCAAGGTTCCTTTGTCAGCATGCACTAGAAGGCCTGATGAGATCAGCACGGACGGAAACTCCTCGAAAAGTTGGCAGCAACAAATTCCGGCGAGGGGCGGCGGCGGCCGCGGCGATGGTGGTGGCCGGCGGCGGCGGTTTTGGGAGAGGAGGGGCGGCCGAAACCTTAGAGTTGGAGACTAGGGGTTTTTTTTTAATTCTTGAGTTGTGCAACCCTAGGCTCAAGACTATGTATAGGTGTGATGGGCTTGAACCGGCCCATTGGACCTGGGGCGGGCCCAGTCCAACGTATGAACATTCGGTTCATCTGCATCACCGTGGTTTCATCATAATTCCGATCGACGATCAGATCTGGCCGATCGAATCAGTTTCCAAAACTGAATATTATGATGTGAAAACAAATTTTCAGATTACATAGTCCAAAATGACACTTTTGCCCCTCAACAGCGGGAAATCGCAATTTGACCCCTGTTGACTTTTAGGAAGTCGCGCTCCCTAAAATTTTCCTCATATGCTCAACACATTGAGCTCAGTTTCCGTGCGGTAATCTTGAATCCAGTACTTGTGTGACCCTCAATGGTTCAGGGATACAGCTAGCCGTGGGCCCGCAACCATTGCGGCTCCGAAATCACAATTTCGGACTTTCCCAACGGATCATGGTAAAGCGCCTAGAAACATCGCGCCATGATCCCCTAGGTATCACTGATAGTGCCTGCAAGAACCAGTTGGTCGTGGTTAGCGTACAGTACGGTCCTTTCAATCCATATATCCCGATCAGATCAACAATCATTGGTAAATCGAGAGTCGCTAGAGATCCGATAACTATGCATGCATATTGGAGATCGAATAGTGACATCGCGAGTGTTACTAGGTAAACCCATTTACCAAAAACACTTCTAGTACTCTGGCCAGAGGTTTATACACTATTATCCCCTCAGATATCATAGGATATCCACGCATGTAAGCGAGCGGTGAATCCTCGACAACGAAGCATCGACTCCTACATGCATCGGGATCTCACCCAATCCCGCCGCCTAATGACCCCAAGTGAGTCGGCAAACGGGTCAAAGTGAGACGCCTATCATGTAGAGTCTCAATGACGTTCGATTCGTGAGGACTAATCAGTACAACCAAGACCTCGGACTTTTCCACTCGACAAATGGTAACCACTTGGAAAGTCCGAACGAGGGTAGTTCAATAGATCACCAGGTCACTATCTATCTGCTTGCTCAGAACATCACAATGTTCCGTACCAATGAAAAATGGTACTTCGCATCGCAGATACTAGTCTCAATCTCGGGCGGCCTTATCCTCATTTTGACGGCCCAATCGACTAGGAACTAATTCAGAATACACAGTGACTATTAGATGTGTTTCATGATATCCGTTATATACACTATCACATCTAACATACACTATGGTGCATTCTTGGTCATTATCCAACACAATTGTTAACATTATATAAACATAACGAAGATAAAGAATGCCATAAACAAATGCGAATATCATATATAAAGACTGTCATATACAAGAGTCTATAAACCCACACGCCACATGTTGGGCATCTACTCTAACAATCTCCCACTTGCCCTAAAGCCAACTACTCATCAGAAGCAGTCCCATTGTTTCGCGATGTTTTTCAAACAACGGTCCTGGCAAGGGCTTCGTAAGTGGATCAGCAACGTTGTCCGCAGAGGCGACTCTCTCAACTGCTATGTCACCTCTAGCCACAATATCCCGGATTATGTGGTATTTCCTCAGTATAGGTTTGGATCTTTGGTGAGACCTAGGCTCCTTTGCTTGCGCAACGGCACCCGTGTTGTCGCAGTACACCGGGACTGGACCAACTCCATCAGGAATGACGCCCAAATCTTGGACGAAATTCCTTATCCAAACCGCCTCCTTAGCAGCAGCTGATGCTGCGATATACTCAGCCTTAGTGGTTGAATCCGCGATGGTGTCTTGCTTGAAACTCTTCCAAGAGACAGCACCACCATTGAGCATGAATACAAATCCAGAGGTTGACTTCGAATCATCCACGTCACACTGGAAGCTAGAATCAGTGTAGCCTTCCAGATTCAGTTCACCTCCCCCATAGACCATGAACATATTCTTAGTCCTTCGCAAGTACTTAAGAATATCCTTCACAGCCTTCCAATGTAATTGGCCGGGGTTGGCCTGGTCGCAGCTCGTGACACTTAGAGCATATGCGACATCCGGTCTAGTTGAGATCATGCCATACATAATACTACCTATTGCCGAGGAATATGGCACATGTGCCATGCTCTCTATCTCCTCATCAGTCTTCGGACACATATACTTAGATAGAGTGACCCCGTGGCACATAGGTAGGTGTCCTCTCTTGGACTCTTCCATAGAGAACCTCTTAAGTATGGTATCGATGTAGGTGGCTTGGGTGAGTCCGAGCATCCGTTTAGATCTATCCCGATAGATCTGTATTCCAAGAATATAGGATGCTTCACCCATGTCCTTCACCGAAAATCTACTAGACAACCAGACTTTAGTTGATTGCAGCATTCCTACATCATTCCCAATGAGTAGAATGTCATCAACATAAAGTACGAGGAATGTCACAGCGCTTTTAACTACCTTATTATAAACACATGGCTCCTCGGGATTCTTGATGAAACCAAATTCCTTAATTGTTTCATCGAATCTCAGGTTCCAACTTCGCGATGCTTGTTTGAAACCGTAGATCGATCTCTGAAGCTTGCATACCTTATGCTTGCTTTCAACAAATGTGAAACCCTCAGGCTGCGTCATATAGATCTCTTCCTTAATGTTTCCATTAAGGAACGCAGTTTTCACATCCATTTGCCATATCTCATAGTCGTACCATGCGGCTATGGCTAATAAGATTCTAATTGACTTGAACATCGCGACTGGCGAGAAGGTTTCATCATAGTCAACACATTGCCTTTTGAGTGTAACCTTTCGCGACCAGTCGTGCCTTTTAGGTCATTACCTTACCATCAGGCCCAAGTTTCCTCTTGTATACCCATTTACACCCAATAGGAAAAATTCCTTCGGGAGGGTTAACAAGAGTCCAAACTTGGTTAGCATGCATTGAGTCAAACTCAGACTGCATTGCTTCAAGCCACAAATTTGAATCAGCATCGGAAATCGCCTCCTTGAAAGTTCTTGGATCAGATCCAACAACTTGATCACCTTGATCATCTTCAAGGAGAAAACCATATCTCTCAGGAGCCCTAGGAACCTGTTCGGATCTCCTAGGTGCGACCATTTCTGGTACTGGCTCTGGAGGTGCAGGAGATTCACCTGGTACTTCAGTTGGTTCTCGAACCTCTTCGAGTTCTACTATTCTGCCATTTCTATCAAGTAGAAATTCCATTTCCATAAAGGTGGCATTTCTAGAAACAAACACTTTTGTTTCGCTCGGATAGTAGAAGTAGTATCCAATGGAATTCCTTGGATACCCAATGAAGTAGCATAAGATGGATCTCGTATCCAGCTTATCTCCCACTGTCTGCTTCACGTAAGCAGGACATCCCCAAATCCTCATGAATGAGTATTTGGGTGGTTTGCCCATACACATCTCATATGGAGTCTTATCCACTGCCTTAGTGTGGACATTGTACAACAACATTACCGTCGTTTCGAGCGCATAGCCCCAAAACGAGGTAGGAAGTTCAGTGAAACTCATCATAGATCGAAACATATCCAACAAGGTCCGATTACGACGCTCCGCTACACCATTGAGCTGTGGTGTGGCCAGAGGGGTCCACTGTGCGAGAATCCCATTCTCTTTCAGATAGTCTTGAAATTCAGCACTCAAGTATTCACCACCTCGATCGGATCGAAGTGTTTTAATACTTTTGCATAGTTGATTTTCTACTTCAGCCTTGAATTCTTTGAACCTTTCAAAGGATTCAGACTTGTGCTTCATTAAGTACAAGTACCCATACCTAGAGTAATCGTCGGTAAAGGTGATGAAGTATGTGTGACCATATTTAGTACCAATACTAAATGGACCACAAACATTAGTATGGATCAAATCCAATAGGCCTTGAGCACGCTCACCCTTGCCCTTGAAGGGTTTCTTAGTCATCTTTCCTTTGAGACAAGACTCACAAGTCGGTAGAGAGTTAATGTCTGACAGATCAAACATGTCACTCCTAACTAACTTGTTCATCCTACTTAGAGAAATATGACCTAGCCTAGCGTGCCAAATTTGTGCTGGGTTCAAGTTATCGTGTTTCCTTTTAATCGTTGTTGTATGTGCTTCGACATCACGAGTTGGAACGTCTTTTAATTTTAAGGTGTATAAATCGTTTTTCCGTTCCCCAATTCCATTTAAACATTCATTCTTGTAAATATTGCAAATCGAATTAGCAAACATACAAGAATATCCATCACTATCAAGCATAGAAACAGAAATAATGTTCTTTATTAATTCGAGAACAAACAAAACGTTTCTCAATAACAACATAAAATCGGAAGACAGAAATAAGTAAACATCTCCTATAGCTACTGCAGCAACTCCTGCTCCATTGCCAAGCCTCAAGTGGGTCTCACCCTCTCTAAGACGTCGGCTTCTTGTCATCACCTGCAAATCATTGCAGATATGAGATCCACATCCGGTATCATGTATCCAAGAAGTCGAATTAAGAGACATATTTATTTCGATATAGAACATACCTTTCGCAGTTTGCAACTGCTCGAGGTACTCCTTGCATTTCCTCCTCCAATGCCCAGGCTTGTGGCAGTGATGGCAAACATCCTCAGACTTTTTCGGCTTGGAAGCCTTTGCCTTTGGCTTCTTAGTGGGCTTTTGCTCCTTCGCAGAGGCAGAACGCTTCTTACCCTTGCGTCTGGACCCCTTCTTCGCAGAGGAAGAAGAGCCCATAAGGAGGACGGGCTTGTACTTCTTTATGGTTTCTTCGAACACTACAAGCATGTTAACCACCTCTTCAAGGGTGGCTGCCAGCTTGTTCATGTTGAAGTTGACCACAAAGGGGTCGAATGCAGCAGGCAGTGAGAGGAGAAGCACATCCATAGACAGCTCGTGTGGAAGTGTGATATCAAGGCCCGACAGCTTTTCAACGAGCCCAATCATACGATCCCTATTCTCGCGGACCGAAGTCCCATCACGCATGCGGCTCGTCATAAGCTCCTTGATAGCCGTGAACCTCTCATGTCGAGAGTTCTCCCCATACAGTTCCTTGAGATGAAAAAGTATGTCAGCAGCATACTTTGTCTTCTCAAAGCGCCGTTGCATTTTGTTAGACATCGATGCCATCACATAGCATCGAGTCTTAAGCTCGTCGTCCCACCATTGCTGAAGCGTCACCATCTCCTCAGGGCTGATATCAGCAGGGGCTTCCTTCGGAGGGCTCTTCTCTATCGTATAAAGACGTTTCACCGAAGCCAACACAATGTTGAGGTTTCGAAGCCAGTCTTGGTAGTTCAGACCGGTGAACTTGTTGCTATCCAGTATAGCAGCGAGTGGGTTTTTGATCGAAGACATTATAAATGCAGTTATACTGAAAAGAAAACAGACAATAATCACTAACTATATAAAATAATCGCTAAGACATAAAACAAGGTCGTTTAGTTCTATGAATTACCCTCCCACTATTTTAACGATTTCACCACCCTCTAATGAAACCGGAAAAGCAAGTTCCCTTAGTGGGTACACGGAGCCCAATCAAGCGATCATGGTCCGGAATAATATCGGCCAACCACGACCCCCAAAAGGTAGTTTCGATTGCAATCGGTGCAACCTCCATGTATTCACCTCACGTCCAGTAAGGGCCCAATAATATGACGCCGTTTACTATCACGTGTCAAGATTACCCATCAATGTTGAGTCATGAAGGACGGTCCCCTTAACGTCCCCAATAATATGAGCCAACGTTAAAGGGAGTTCCAACCGAACTCACAACGAGTGTCAATGGCGTGGACAGCTTTCCGGCATACATAGCCCCCTCAATAATATGAGCCGGGCCATGTATACGGGTTGCATCGGCGTACACCCATTGTAGATGGAAGGTAGGGATAATTTAAACAAATTTAAATCCCCTTTGGTTTATCGAATAAACTTTTATCTTGATATTAGTTTTAAATCGTATTTAAAACGATGGATTTTATTTTCGAAAAGTTTGGTCTCATGCAATATATTTTAAATCATATTTAAAACATTCGGATTCAACTAACTATATATCACATATATAAACATTGGGATGATCGATCGCGAGAGCTATGCGGTCCGTGGTTGCCAATCACGGACCTGGGTCCAATCCTAGGTGAAATGCAATATGCAATGCAATCCTATTACAATTGCTTCCGGTTTTACAGATCTTCGGTCTTCAATATCTTTGATCGTCATCGGTAATCAATGATATTAAATACAACCGAAATCGCAAAACCTAAAGCATACACCTAACACATTGGGGCATGGCTCTCGATCATCCCAATCATGCAATCAATCTAATTATTATGCATTAATTAAATAATCAAATTATTTATCGCAAAATCATATTTTAATCATAAAATCGCATTTTATAATAAAATCGTATTTTGTCGATAAAATCAAATTTTAATCAGCAAAATCATATTTAATTATAAAATCATATTTTACAATCAAAATCTTATTTTGCAATTTTAATTGCATCATATTGGGCCAAAAACAATTTTGGGCCCAAAATCTAAAAAATTTCAAAATTGACCAAAATCGGCCCGATAACGAATATCGGCCCGAAAACTTCATGGGCTGCCCGGGACAGGCCCGAACTAAACCTAGTAGTAAAATTCAGCCGTCGCAACAATCTACCGGAGATCGTCGCCGGACGACGGGCGCACGGCGGCGGCCGTCGGCAACATGTTGCGCGCGGCAACAGGCCGCACGCATGCTGCCGATCGACGCGCACGGTCGCGCTACCAATTGTGCAACGTCGCTTGCAATGGCCGGCCACCATCGCGCTACAGATTGCACGGCGTCCAGCAGCCAGCGGTCGATCTCCATGCGTGAAGCGGCGCCAAGCATCCGGCCACCATGCGCAGCCAGTGCGCATGGCATCGCGCGGCTTGCGCGATCGCGGGCAGTGGTTAGCTCCGCCGCATATATTTTATTTTCGTGATCAAAATTTTGAGATCTGATGCAATATGGCAACAATTTTATTGAAGGATCCGAGCCCTGACTCTGATACCACTGTTGAAAAAGCGGTGGAGGATCCGGATCCTGTCTCCCGGCGGCGCAGCGGAAGTTTAAAATTAGCGCCGGCAAACGTTCAATACAATAAAACAATTCAACAAACCATTCATAGGGGGTTCTTTGATTGTTACCTTGTTGGCGTCTAGGCGCCTGACTCCGACCAGTTTCACGAGGAAACCGGCACTTCACGGTAGGCGACGGTAGATTACGTCTAATCAGGTCCACGACCGGAATCAAGGTTCCTTCGTCAGATCGCCGATCAGATTGGACGGATCGACTCAGTTTCTGAAACTGAATGATATGATCTGAAAAACCATTTTTTAGAACCCCATTGCAAAAAGACCGTTTTGCCCCTCAACAGCGGGAAACTCCGGTTTGACCCCTGTTGACTTTTAGGAAGTCGCACTTCCCGAAATCCTCTTCTCGTGCTCAACACATTGAGCTGAGTATCCGTGCGGGAATCTCGGATCTAGTACTTGTGTGACCCTCAATGGTTCAGGGATACAGCTAGCCGTGGGCCCGCAACCATTGCGGCTCCGAAATCACAATTTCGGACTTTCCCAAAGGATCAGGGTAAAGCGCCTAGCAACATCGCGCCATGATCCCCTAGGTATAACTGATAGTGCCTGCAAGAACCAGTTGGTCGTGGTTAGCGTACAGTACGGTCCTTTCAATCCATATATCCCGATCAGATCAACGATCATTGATAATCGAGAGTCGCTAGAGATCCGATAACTATGCATGCATCTTGGAGATCGAATAGTGACATCGCGAGTGTTACTAGGTAAACCCATTTACCTAAAACACTTCTAGTACTCTGGCCAGAGATTTATACACTATTATCCCCTCAGATAGCATAGGATATCATGTAAGCGAGCGGTGAACCCTCGACAACGAAGCATCGACTCCTACATGCATCAGGATCTCACCCAATCCCGCCGCCTAATGACCCCAAGTGAGTCGGCAAACGGGTCAAAGTGAGACGCCTATCATGTAGAGTCTCAATGAAATTTCGAGTCGTGAGGACTAATCAGTACTACCAAGACATCGGAATTTTCCACTCGACAAATGGTAACCACTTGGAAAGTCCGAACGAGGGTAGTTCAATAGATCACCAGGTCACTATCTATCTGCATGCTCAGAACATCACAATGTTCCCTACCAATGAAACATGGTACTTCGCATCGCAGATACTAGTCTCAATCTCGGGCGGCCTTATCCTCATTTTGACGGCCCAATCGACTAGGAACTAATTCAGAATACACAGTGACTATTAGATATGTTTCATGATAGCCGTCATACCCACTATCATATCTAACATACACTATGGTGCATTCTAGGTCTTTATGCAACACAATTGTTAACATTATATAAACAAAACAAAGATAAAGAATGCCATAAACAAATGCGAATATCATATATAAAGACTGTCATATACAAGAGTCTATAAACCCACACGCCACAAGTTGGCTAGTTGGGCATCTAATCTAACATAAAGCATGAGCTCTCAGCAGCTAGAACTCCTCAGCAAAACGGGTTAGCTGAAAGGAGAAACCGCACTTTGAAAGAAGCTGCTAGATCTATGATTGCATATTCCGGTATTTCACAAAAATTCTGGGCAGAAGCAGTTAACACAGCATGTTATACACAGAACAGATCAATGATTGATAGGATGCAAGATAAAACCCCATATGAGATCTGGCATGGCAAGAAACCTGATATCTCTTGCTTCAGGGTGTTTGGCTGTAGATGTTTCATTCATAACAATGGCAAGAAGCATCTAATAGCCTTTGAACCTAAATATGATGCAGGTATCTTCTTAGGATATTCAGCTGAGAGCAAAGCGTATCGTGTTTTCAACAATCGAAGCTTGACAGTTGAGGAATCAGCACACGTGGTGTTTGATGAAACCAGTTTCAAATCAAATTCTGCTACAAGTCTACATGATTTGTGTTCACATCTGGAGTCAACAAGTCTTGAAGAATCAGACGATGACGTGCCACAAAGATATTCAGCTGAAGAACAACCAGCAGTGGACACACCGAATATTAATGCACAACAAGATCTTACAGGTAACCCAGTCGTCATTGATTTAACTAACAATGATTCTATACAGGATCAGATATTCCCAAGTGTACCAGCTGCTGGAAGTGTAGCGACAAATGTTCAACCAGATGACGATCAATAAGATGTTGCTCCAACAGACGTTGATAAACCAGACGTTGCGCAAGCATTTCTCCATTGGTTTCAAGATCAACGCCTGAAGCACCAGCTGCTAGCACAAATTATCAATTGGTATCTAAACCACTAGCTGGAAAACAAGGCGTGAGCACATCATATCATTCGGTATTAAGACCAACGTCTGGACAACCAATCGCAAGTGATCATCAGCTGGTATCCAGACCATCAACTGAAACAAGAGCTGATCCTAGCTCACATCTGGAACAACGATCACAACAGCTGGAAGCAGACGCACAAGCCAACAATGCTCAACATCAATTGGCGTCAGCTGATCCAGTAGTTGCAAACCAGCCAGCGACACAGGGGGAACAAGGATCAAATCCAATTGGACTTGATCTCCGGTGGAATAAAAATCATCCACCCGAGCAAGTCATAGGTAATTTCAAATCTCCTGTTCGCACACGAGGCCAGCTAATGCATGATCATTTTGATTCTGCTTTAATCTCGCATATAAAGCCTAAGCAGATAGATGAGGCCTTAGCTGACCCCAGCTGGATAGAAGCAATGCAAGAAGAACTTAATCAGTTTAAACGTAACAATGTTTGGACACTTGTACCTAGACCTTCTAACCATTCAGTCATAGGAACTCGATGGGTCTTTAGGAATAAACTGAATGAAGATGGCATAGTTACTAGAAACAAAGCTAGGCTGGTAGCGCAAGGATTTAGGCAGATGGAAGGCATAGATTTTGATGAGACCTTCGCACCAGTAGCAAGATTAGAAGCCATCCGCATGTTTCTTGCATATGCTACATTCATAGACTTTAAAGTCTTTTAGATGGATGTTAATAGTGCCATTCTTAATGGCGTCTTAACCGAGGAAGTGTATGTTGCACAACCTTTTGGCTTCGTAAGTCATACACATCCAGATTTTGTTTACAAATTGGATAAAGCTCTGTATGGGTTGAAGCAAGCACCCAGACATATGCTACATTCATAGACTTTAAAGTCTTTTAGATGGATGTTAATAGTGCCATTCTTAATGGCGTCTTAACCGAGGAAGTGTATGTTGCACAACCTTTTGGCTTCGTAAGTCATACACATCCAGATTTTGTTTACAAATTGGATAAAGCTCTGTATGGGTTGAAGCAAGCACCCAGAGCTTGGTATGATACACTGTCGAAATTTATCATTGAGCATGACTTCTCAATAGTCACAGTTGATAAGACACTGTTTAAATTTGTTAAAACTGACAATGTTTTATTAGTTTAGATATATGTTGATGATATTATCTTTGCGTCAACTAACCCCAAATTGTGCCAGAAGTTTTCCAAGTTGATGCAGGAGAAATTTGAGATGAGTATGATGAGGGAGCTGACGTTCTTTCTGGGATTACAAGTTAGACAGCTGGAGAATGGTATATTCATTAACCAGGCGAAATATACGAAGGAACTGCTGAAGAAATTTGGCATGGACAATTGCTCAGCAGCTGCTACCCCTATGAGTTCTTCAATCAAACTGGATAAAGACGAAGCTGGAACTGCCATTGAGGTATCTCTTTATCGTGGTATTATAGGCTCTTTGCTTTACTTAACTGCTAGATGACCAGACATCATGTTTGCTCTCTGTATGTGTGCTAGATTCCAAGCAGAGCCAAAGCAATCACATTATATAGCTGTAAAGCGAATATTGAAATATTTAAAGGATACTTCAAACGTGGGTATTTGGTATCCCAAAGACTCAGGCTTTCAACTAATTGGTTATAGTGATGCAGATTACGCAGGATGCAGGATTGATCGCAGGAGCACAAGTGGGACTTGTCAATTTTAGGGGATCGACTGATTTCCTGGTTTAGTAAGAAGCAGACGTCCATCGCAACGTCAACAGCTGAAGCGGAGTATCTTGCAGCTGGTAGCTGCTGTGCTCAAATCCTTTGGATACAACATCAGCTGAAGTACTATGGAGTTGATTCTTCTGAAGCGCCTATTCTCTGTGACAACACTAGTGTGCTCGCGATCACCCAAAATCCAGTAATGCATTCAGGAACAAAGCACATCGACACCAAGCATCATTTTATAAGGGACCACGTGCTAAAGAAAGATGTCCGGCTGGAGTATGTGTCGACTGAGCAGCAAGTAGCTGACAACTTCACAAAGCCTCTACCAGACGCTAAGTTTTCTTATTTTAGAAACATATTAGGTCTCCTTGAATTGCCTTGACTGTCTGTGAGCTAAAGAATTTTTGCAGGTTGTCAGCTGTTGCTTAAATCTCTTTTGTTCAGGGGGAACTCTAAGAATTTCAGCTGAGGGAAGTCTCTCGCGTAGGGAGATTATCAGACGTGGGGGGAAACATGAGCTGAATTGTTAAGCGTGACGTCAACTGAATATGTTACGACTGGACACACTCAGTTGTTACATATACACAACTGATGCTTATTTGTGATCAGCTCCTGCCACCTTCAACGATACATTAAAAATCAGCTGTGATGTTGTTAAATCAGTCGCAACAGTTGTGACGTATATACATTTTGGCGCGTGTTTTCAATCTTTTCCCTGTACGGGTAAAATCTTTCCAAATTATTTTCAAAATACTGTACGCACCATTGGATGATTGACACGTGTTTGTCATCATTCCACTCGTCACATCTACACCGTTTCCTATTCTTTCACCTTTTCGCATTCCTTATATATTTACAGTGTTTTCCTCTTTGCTAACGCTTACCTTGAAAACTTTGCTCTCTGGTATTCTCGTATTCTCCTGTGTTTTTCTGCGTATATTTTTCAGGCAATCTCTCGCAATCTTTATACTATTGACAATGGCATCTTCGTACTACACCAACACTCTTCATGTCAACTTTGCATCTGTTTTGGCCATGGACGACCCAGGTATGGTGTCTATGTTTCAAGCCCTAATGGCATCTGGCCTAGAGCGATTTTTGGGTTGTCCCGCAGTAATCTATGAAGCTTCTTTGGTCGACTTCTTTGCGAATGCTTCAGTCCGTGATGGTATGGTTGTCAGTACAGTGCATGGGGTTACAGTGGAGTTTTTCGAACAGTTGTTTGCTGAAACGTTTGAACTTCCGGTAGAAGGTTTAACTGATTTAACAGAGATTCCCAAGGATCTAGTATTTGATGCGAGGAGCATCGTTTCTTTCCTGGTGATCCGTTAAGCATGTCTGGGAAGAAGAAGGAAATGAAGTTTGAGTACCGTCTTCTCTGTGATATTATGGCAAAGACGATATCGGTAAAGGCAGGGTCCTTTGACGCACTCACCATGGAAAAATTTCTGATGTTGACTGCGATTATTAGTGAAGTGAAGATAAACTGGAACAGGGTATTGTTCAATATCTTGAAGGATATGGTGACTGTGGGGTCGAGGCAAGCAAAAGGCTATGCCATTCAAATTAGCTTGCTGCTGGAGAATATTCCAAATTTGGAACTGGGAGAATCGTCTGAGTTTCCCTCTTCAAAGATTTTAACAGACAAGATAGTTCATCGCTACATTGTTCTGAATGAAAAAGTTGGTGCAGAAGTAGTTGCTGCTGCACCACAAGTAAAGAAGGCACCCAAGAAACAGGCTGCGTCTAAGAAAAGACCAGCTGCTGCTGCTGTTGGAGAGCCAGTCCTGAAGAAGAAGAGGACGATGAAGAAGAAATCTGGCTCTTCACAAGAAAATTTGGAGATAGTGGTAGTTGCACAGGAAGCGGTTCCCATTCAAATCATTGAGCCAATTCCTGCTGCACCAATCGTGGAGCCTAGCGTGGAGGAACAAATGGAAGCTACATCAGCTGTCCCTATTGATGAAGATATATCTGCTGTAGAGCAACCAGCTGATGTGGAGACAATTGTTGAAGAGTTTGATGAACCAACAGTAGAGGTTACTGCTGAGGAGATAAGAACCCCATCTACTGATGATGTGGACAACATCATAGAGCAAGTGTTGGCTGAAACTACTCATATTGAAGCTGATGAGGAAGATCATGGAGTTTGTACATCTGGTGTTGGAGATCAACCAGTTGGGACAGATGATGATTCGGTACCTTGGTTTAATCTTCCATATGAAGTGATGATTGCTCGTGATTCTGAGCGAGTCTTTGAAACGGCCAGTGACATGAAAGATTAGGAGATGGAAACAATTGATGTTGGGGACCAGCAGTAACAGACTGTTGATGTGGCTATCAGCAGGGCAGATGCTGAAGCTGATTATTTGGTGGAAGAGCCGGTGGAGGAAACAGAGACAGAGGCTGGTGAACTATCAGCAGATGAGGCGAAGTCTATAGAAGATATCTTAATGACAATTCCAGTAGACGTTCCTTTGCCTTCTGCTTGTGTGGAAATAACTAAGATTAATTTGGGGAAGGACATCAAAATTCCTGGAGTTGATGAACGAAACTGGTATTTGGCCAGTCTTCCACAGATTCGAGTTGATGACAAAGGAAGGACCCCCTTATGAAGAAAGACCCTGTTAAGGGCAATCCGGTGAAGGAACAAGTTTTGTTGATTCTTGCTGATATTGAGTGCCTTGTACAGTTGCGGGAAAAGATTATAGATGACGTTGACAGATTATTTAATTAGTTTAGCTTTAAGAAACTAGCCAGTTTGAAAGTGGAAGACCTTTCTGCTAAGGAGGAACTCGTTTTATCGTGGGGAGAAGCAGAGTCGACAAGAGTAGCCCTCAACAGGAGGAAGTATATTTTAACCAAGTACAGAGAACTGTTGATCAGAAAATTCTTGGAGGCCAGAAAAATAAATTTTGCCCCCGGAGATGGTACGTCTAAGTGCTGGATTAGAACTATGATTCTGTTGATGGAGTTTGGGTTGTTGAACCATGAAGTGATCACTGGGTGAAGATCCCTAAGCCGATTGTACATAATGAAGTTCCACGGCAACTGTCTTATGTAGACACTCTTCCAGCAGTCAGTACATTTTTCAAGTTGATGAAAAAGAGATGGGCGGATGTGTGTTTAGCGGTTTGTGAATTCTCTGTTTCTGGGAAATTGCTTCCAGTAGGTTCAGTAAATATTTGCAGAGACCTATCAGTTGTTGAACCGCTCTCCAGTTTTGTTTCTCTTCAGCCGACAGTATTCTCTTTGCAATTATCTCAGCTGTGTACAGTTTTCTTTCAGTATAGTTTGTACAGTGGTTTGGGTTCAGCTGATATTAGTAGTTATGTGTCAACTATTGTTATGGAGAGAAAAATTTTCAGGAATGTACAGTTAGAGTTCAGTTGTTGAGGATGAGGATAACCAGATGGACATCGATCAGCGATTAGCCTCTTCTACCACCACAACTGGTTCTTCCATGAACTTTAGTGACAATGACATTCTTTTGGGAGATGATGCAATTCCAAATCAGCCTTCGCTACCGACTGTCGCTACAAATATTTCTACTTATCTTGATGATTTCAGAACCCTTTTATGGCAGCGCCTTGATGCTCAGTCAGAGGATATCAGGCATATTGGTGATTCTCGATGTTTTATCCAGGCTCACTACACTTGACAAGGGCCTTCGGGACGCTCTGCTACAACAAGGAGAAGACCTTCGAAAGTTGATTCAAAATGTTCGACAAGATGGCCGCACTCTCGATGATGTCCAGACCCTTCATTTCAATGAGTTTAGAAAAGGTTTTCTGGCTCACAGTGCTGCTGTCACTGCTGATTCGATGGATTTTCGAAAGGAATTTAGAGCACTTAATGCCAAAGTTACTTCTTTGGATGAGCAGGTGGCAGCTACTCGCAATGATTTATTAGAATTTAGTGCTCAGGCACAGGAAACCCTCAATTACATCACCGACCAATTGAGCGAACTTATTTCTTATATCAACCGTGGTGTTAATGACAAAAAGGGGGAAGTGAGTAGCAGCCGCCCTCAACCACCTCCTGATGATCAAAACAGAGGCATTGGGAATACAGGTGGTGGTAGTGGTGCTAGAACAACAGATATTGTGGACATATTTAGTGGTAGCTTGAGCAGAGAAGGTCGAGGCAGAGGCAGTGGTGGTAGTAAGAGTAGAGGACATTCCAAGAAAAGATATCCTAGCAGTGGTGGTGGACAGTTCAGAAGGTCGTTTGATGATTGGCTAGGATAGAATGGTTGTTGATTCTTTGTACAAATCTTATGTATAGTTCTTCAGTAATGAAATTTTGAATTTCAGCAGTCCTTGTGCAATTTATTTTTGCCTATTAATATATCTCGACTGCTAAGTTTTGTCATCACCAAAAAGGGGGAAATTGTTAGGATCAAATTTATAAAGTTTTGGTGATAACAAAATAATATAAGTACTGAAGTTAAGCTAAGATCTGGACAGACAGACGATGATATCAACTACGTATTTGGAACAAAGCATATTTCAGTCGACGGGTTGATTTTCAGCCGATGGTTGTTAAGTGGAAGTATTCAGATGTTGCGTTCATATTTTCAGATGCTAGATATCAGATGTTGATATTCGGGATTATTTCAGAGGTTGAATTATTACAGGTTATCAGTTTCTGGTACTGGATCAGTCGTTGGAATTCTTCGATTAGCTTTTGGTATTCAATCAGTCGTTGGGATAAATTCGTCCATTGGTTAGTAATCAGCAGTTGTTTTAGTTTCAGACAAGTTGTTGAGTGTTAGCGTATTTCATTGAAGATTGCAAAACGACAGCGTTTGGATAAGTTGAAACGACAGCGTATTGGATTAGCGCTAGAATTCAGCCGATGGGTTTTGTATATAATCATCGTGCAATTTACCATTTGGTGGAGCAGGATATACGGTTACAGATTATCAGAATTTCAAAAGGGATTTTATTTCCTTAGCCAAATCAAATGACCGTTGAGCGAAGAGTATAAATAGAAGAAGTTTGAATTGAAGAACGCCTTCGCTTTTGATACTTACCGTCACTCTGCCAATTTTAGGAGCGCGTTGCAATTTGAAGTTATTCTCAAAAAGCTCACAACTCGAATAACTTCAAACAAGACTTCATAGATTTACGTTCGAGTTTATTCTCTGGTTCAATCTTTTGAATCGAGTTTCGTTGTTTAGAAACCAGAGAATTTACAGTCTCAAAATATTGTATTTCACTGTCATATTCTATTGAGTCTGTAACGAACTGTCTTTGTGAAGCAGTTCGAAAAACATATCATTCTAAGTGTTGTAAAACCAGCAGCTGCGTCTGCGTGATTGTTTGTGGAGTTGCTAGGAGTTCATCTTGAGTGAGGCTCGGTGATCGGGTGTTTGTAGAAGGCCTGCACGCATCAAATCTTCTAGTGAAACCTTCCTGAAAAGGAAGAAGGGGAGACATAGGATATTTATATCCGAACTTTCAGAAACAAACTCTGTACCTTAACTTTTACATTACACATTTACTTACTTGTTACACTGTTCAATGATCAATTGGCTTTATTCCGCACATATTTGTTATCCAAGAGATCAGCCATTAAACTGAGATATCTTAAGTCTGGTAACTCGGACTTAAGTTAAGCAGTGCTTGTAAAAATAGTTTTAAACGATTTCGAAAATTTAAAATACCAAGGAGTTCATTCAACTCCCCCATTTGAACTCATAGGCCTGTTTTCGTGCCATATTGATTCCATCACCTCTGATTATCTGAACTCAAACCAATTATTATGGTTCTTGATGAGCAGGCAGACCGTGGACTATGGGACCTAATTTTGGATGGTCATCCACAAGAGGCCGCTCCGGTTTTCTTTGCTGGGGTATGGGCTTATAACTGATCTTAACTGTTCAAGTACTTATCCTGTGATTCCAAAGGAGGATGAATTCCGTAGAAGACATTTTCGTGGGATGAGTACTGTTACATTGGTTGATTTGAGGGCCCGTATTGATGAATATGAAGAAGAGATTGGAGTTGAGGTTGATGAGGTTGACCTGGAGAAAATTAAGCTGGCTAGCTTATACTTTGCCTCCGCAGTATTGGGTCCTCGGAGGAAAAGGAAGAAGGAAGTGGTTGATCCAGATTGGATGCGGCTGCTAGATGATATGGATAGTTTTAATACCTACCCATGGGGTAGGTTGGCCTATAAGGAAGTTCTATTTGGTCTTCGAAAAGACCTCCGAGCTAGATTTGAAGAGGTTACTACTTTAGCGAAGAAGAGGAAGCGGGATCCGAACTTCAGTGGATTTGGAAGCCTCCACCTTAGTGGGTTTGTTCAGCCATTGCAGGTATATTTATGTTTATATGTTTGTATAGATTAATTTTTTAAATAATACGTTTCATTTAAATAATATGTGGTTTATTCTTTTTTTTAAGATATTGGCCTACGAAGTTTATAATGGTGTTGCTGAGTCTCAGGCCTCGTGCAAAACACAGAGTCAAAACACGCAAAACATAGCGGAAATACTTAAAAAGTGGCTAAAATTTTTTCGTGTTTGGCCTGACGAAGAAAACATAATCTAAAACACTGTCATACTCAAAATAATCCCAGTTAACACATAATCAAAATAACATAGTATCATTATAACGAATACAACACTGCCCAACGGCCAAATACAACAGCTGAAAACCACAAGTCACAGACAGACTAATAACTATATAAGCCTAAGCACCACCCGGGACATCCCACCCACGGCGATACCGGTGCAATAGATACTATACATAACTGGGACACTCTAAACACCTTCTGGGGCATCTCTAGCTGGATCATCTCCACGACCAGCGGAACAACCTGGGAAGCCTGAACAACAAGTAGGCAAACAAAACAAACCAGCCCCAGAGGGACATGGGGTCAAACCCCAGTACCAGGAGCAGTATAATACAGCAAAAGGATACAGCATGCAATGTATAATGTCATGCAAATGCATGAGCGGTACAAAGAATCAGTGGTAACAATCGGAAGTCCAAACGAAACGGTAACAACAACAATGTGACACATCACCGAGCTTCGGAAGCTACCCGATCGCACCCAGTGGAAAATAGAGTGGCTCATCGCCGCACCTGCACGGAAGCCACCCGCCAGGTCGCACGGAATTTCAAGTGGACACAACCACCCACCAACCTCTATCCAGGTCACTGCAACTGAGGACTGGGAACAACTCAACCAACATCCTCCAGCTGCTGCAACTGAGGACTGGGAACAACTCAACCAACATCCTCCGGCTGCTCTCAATCGTGGTTATGCAACACCGCACCGCACCACGAGAGAAAAGCTCAAACCAGAGCAACATATCACGGCTACCAAAGGGCTCGGAGGCTCAATATGCTATGCAGATGCAGTATCATGCTCACATGATGCATGTACGTGAAATGCCAATAAACACATCAAAGGCATTTAAATAAACGCATGCACAGCAATTCATCAAATAAGAAATCAGGCATACTGGAACCACCTTAAACCGCAACAGGTAACACACCAGGCAATTACAGACAATAGACATACAGAACACATACCACCATGCCTCCGCACAAAATACCAGGCATAATTATACCATGCACATAGTACATTCCCATGCCTATATCTCAGCTGAAATACAAGCTCAATTCGTACATTTACAAGGCAACTACCTCACGCAGATTTCTCCAAGAAACGATACCAACAACCTATTCAACTATGCTTCCTCACGGGCCTTATGCAAAACTCCACAAATCTTCCCGGAAGCTCGAATCTTCTAAGGCACCTGGCAAATCAGGTCAACAACTGAATTTCTAAACACCACAATCTACGGCCCGAACAGAAATCTGGTCCTAACACCCAACGAGGGCTTAACAACAAGAACCATACTTAAAATCGTACGAAACCACTTACCCAGAAGCTCAAACAGAGCTGGCGAACTATCGACTGGAATCGCGAAGGCACACGAACCTGCAACTACTTCTCCTCTCTTCCAACCATCGTTCTAAAATTCCAAAATGGTGTTAATTGAAAGCTCTATGCAGGACGAACCCAGCGCCATAAGTCCTGCTCCCTACGGAAGCATAAAATGACGGGGATCTAACGAGAAGGGTTCCGCATGAACAGTAGCTAACGAGGGTTATCGGGGAAGACAATGGAAAATATAGGGTTCAAGAAAAATATGCTAAGTGTTCGCAAACACTGGTATATAAATATCCTCGGTCACCGCTTCTGTTAAGGTCAAACACAGATGAAAACAGATCTCTACAACAGATCTCAGCGCCAAGGTACCAATCCACAAATCTGAATCCAACACTCTCACACATCGAATATCCAGCGCTCACGCTAGCACGTGCACAACTAAACAAAACGACAGCGTATCGATGGCCCCGCTAAATAAATCAAAACAGCGTCACAACGATAAAACAGACCTCTCTTACCAGCTAACTCAGTCGCGTTGACCAATCGTTGACATCTGGACTTACGCTAGGAGCCAAATCCCTCACTAGCGAAACACCCAAACCAGTAAAACAACAAAGCATCGGCGAAACAGATCCATGGACCAGAAATATTGCTAACAACACTAAGCCAAACCGGTCAACGCAAAATGTTGACATCTGATCAACAACTCTCGCGCGTTAACATATTTCATCTTCGAGCGAGACATCCGAATCACTACGAAACAACGACGCATCGCAACACTCAGACTCCACACACTTCTGAAGACTAGCGCTAAACAGCGATTTATCAAGTAAACGACGATGTTGAGACTTCTGGACACGTCAGCAAATCTGGTCGAAACAATGCGCTACAACGGATCCCACGCCACGTCATCAAATCTGGTTACTACCGCAAGAGACATCCGCATACCCTCTATACACTGTTGTTCACCAGCGATCACGCTACAGGAAAGGTTGACTCGCGTTGACATCCGATTCACCAACAACCAGATTTCATTTCCAAGCGAGACATCTGAACTCGAAAATGACGGCGTTTTGTACCTCAATACATAACCTGTTAGAGTAGATGCCCAACTAGCCAACTTGTGGCGTGTGGGTTTTATTGACTCTTGTGTATAACGATCTTTATTTATGATATACGCATTTCTTTATGGCATTATTTATTTTCATTATGATTATAATGTTAACAATTGTGTTGGATAAAGACCTAGAATAAACCATAGTGTATGTTAGATGTGATAGTGGATGTGATGGCTATCATGAAACACATCTAATAGTCACTGTGTATTCTGAACACGTTCCTAGTCGATTGGGCCGTCAAAATGAGGATAAGGCCTCCCTATCTTGAGACTAGCGTCTGCGATGTGAAGAACCAGGTA
Source organism: Dorcoceras hygrometricum (assembly GCA_001598015.1). Classification (NCBI taxonomy): domain Eukaryota; kingdom Viridiplantae; phylum Streptophyta; class Magnoliopsida; order Lamiales; family Gesneriaceae; genus Dorcoceras; species Dorcoceras hygrometricum. Next base: position 60,684 of record KV012516.1, on the reverse strand, counting down.
GGGAACATTGTGATGTTCTGAGCATGCAGATGGATAGTGACCTGGTGATCTATCGAACTACCCTCGTTCGGACTTTTCAAGTGGTTACCATTTGTCGAGTGGATAAGTCCAAGGTCTTGGTTGTACTGATTAGTCCTCACTACTCAAAACGTCATTGAGACTCTACATGATAGGAGCCTCACTTGACCCGTTTACCGACTCACTTGGGGTCATTAGGTGGCGGGATTGGGTGAGGTCCCGATGCATGTAGGAGTCGATGCTTCGTTGTCGAGGATTCACCGCTCGCTTTCATGCGTGGATATCCTATGCTATCTGAGGAGATAATAGTGTGATAAATCTCTGGCCAGAGTATTGGATGTGTTTTAGGTAAATGGGTTTGCCTAGTAACACTCGTGATGTCACTATTTGATCTCCAAGATGTATGCATAGTTATCGGATCTCTAGCGACTCTCGATTTACCAATGGTCATTGATCTGATCGGGATATATGTGTTGAAAGGACCGTACTGTACGCTAACCACGACCAACTGGTTCTTGCCGGCACTATCAGTGATACCTAGGGGATCATGGGGCAATGTTGCTAGGTGCTTTACCATGATCCGTTGGGCAAGTCCGAAATTGTGATATCGGAGTCACAATGGTTGTGGGCCCACGGCTAGCTGTATCCCTGAACCATTGAGGGTCACACAAGTACTGGATTCATGATTCCCGCATGGAAACTGAGATCAATGTGTTGAGCATAGGAGGAGGAATTTAGGGAGTGCGACTTCCTAAAAGTCAACAGGGGTCAAATTACGATTTCCCAAAGTTGAGGGGCTAAACTGCTATTTTGGTCTAGGTGGTCTGAAAATTGTTTTCACATCATAATATTCAATTTTGGAAAAATGAGTCGATCGGGATTATGATGAAACCGCAGTGATAGGATTGAACCGAATGTTCATATGTACCTGGGCCTGACCCAAGTCCATTGGGCCGGTTCAAGCCCATCACTTATTTATTAAAGGAGAGCTAGGGCTACACACACACACTTGAACTCTCATAACCCTAGCCTCCACCTAGCTCGCGCCGCCCCCCCTCTCCCTCGACCACCTCACGGCCGCCGCCCCTCCACCGTCATGCCGCCGCGCCGCCGCCGTGATCGGACTTGTTCCGATCGTCTTTTAGAGAAGTTTCCGTCCGTGCCAAATTCGTCAGGCCTTCTAGTGCAGGCTGACGAAGGA
>KV012516.1:45996-59297 GCA_001598015.1 Dorcoceras hygrometricum | reverse complement strand
TCAGTTTTGGAAACTGAGTCGATCGGTCCGATCTGATCGTCGATCGGAATTGTGATGAAGCCACGGTGGTACGGTTGAAACGAATGTTCATACGGACCTGGGCCCGCCCCAGGTCCATTAGGCTAGTGAAAGCCCATCATTGGTCTACTTATGCTAGACCTATGGCTTCACACAAAATAACACTTCACACCCTAGCCTCCACTTGGCCGCCGCCCCTCTCCTCTCCACAAACCTCACTCCGCCGCCGAGCGCCACGCGCCGCCGCCTCGTGATCGGACTTGTTTCGTTCACCGCGACGAGGAGATTCCGTTCGTGTCGAATTCTTCAGTCCTTCTAGTGTAGGCTGACGAAGGATTCGTGCTTCCGGTCGTGGACCTGATTGACGATGTACCGCCGCTTACCGTTTGAAGTGCCGGTTTCCTTATGAATCTGGTCGGAGCCAGGCGCCTAGACGCCAGCAAGGTAACGATTCAAACATCCTATGCATGGATTATAGAATTGTTTTGATGTATTGAACGTTTCTCAGGGCAAAACTTTTAAACTTCCGCTGCACCCCCGGGAAACGGTATCCGGATCCGCCATTGTCGCCAATAGTGGTATCAGAGCCTGGGCTCTGATACTTCAATACAATTATTTCCTGAATTGCATAGGTCTCGATTTTTGAAATCAAAACAAAAAAAATTTTTAAGTTGCGCACGGCTGCCGGCGCCGCCGCGCAAGGCGGCGCCATCTCGCGCAACACCGCGCGCCGGCCAGCGCAATGTGTTGCGCACTGGCCGGCCACCGTGAGCTAGTGTAGCGCACGGTGATGCGCGGTGTCCACCGTGCATGGAACGGCAAGGCCGCGCATGTCGCGGGCGAGCGTGCGGCCGTGTGCCGCACGCTATATGTTGGTGGCGGCCACCGTCGTGCGGCCACCGTCCGGCGAATCTCCGGCAGTGATGCGACGACTAATTTATTCTAGATTTTGTTCGGGCCTATCCCGGGCAGCACATGAAGTTTTCGGGCCGATATTTGATATTTGGCCAATTTTGGTTGGATCGAAAATTGATTTTGAAATTTTTGAGATTTTTGGCCTAAAATTGTTTTAAGCCCAATTTGATGTAATTAAAATTGACAAAATGTGATTTTATTTATAGAATATGATTTTATAATTAAATATGGTTTTGTTGATTAAAATATGATTTTGTCGACAAAATTCAATTTTATTTATAAAATATGATTTTATAATTAAAATATGATTTGTTAGGAAATTATCAAATTTGATTTGATTATTTAATTTATGTCAATTAAAATATTGATTGCATGTTTGGGATGATCGAGACTCGTGCCCAATGTGTTAGGTGTATGCTCTAGGTTTTGCGATTTTGGTTGTATATATATTGTTGATATCGTTTATAAAGTGGGTCTGTTTGTGGCCCGTTCCCACCCCTACAAATTTGTATCCCAATGTGTCATGACAATTTAAATGTATATTACTAGATTTAGTGGGAGGACAATTTGAAGATGGTGGAGATGACGATCAAAGATATTGAAGACCGAAGATCTGTAAAATCGGAAGCAATTGTAATAGGATTGCATTGCATATTGCATTTCACCTAGGACTGGACCCAGGTCCGTGACTGGCAACCACGGACCGCATAGCTCTCGCGATCGATCATTCCAAAGTTTATTTATTTATATATGCAATATATAGTTTATTGAATCCGCATGTTTTAAATCGTGATTTAAAATATTAGTGAGACCAAATTTTTAAAAAATAAAATCCCTCGTTTTAAATATGATTTAAACCTGATGTCAAGATTAACAGTTTATTCGATATACTAAGGGAATTTAAATCTGTTTAAATTTTTCCTACCTTCCATCAACAATGGGTATACGTCGATGCTACCCGCATACATGGCCCGGCTCATATTATTGAGGGGGTTATGTATGTCGGAAATCTGTACACGCCATTGACACCTGTTGTGAGTTGGTTGGAACTCCCTTTAACGTTGGCTCATATTATTGGGGACGTTAAGGGGACCGTCCTTCATAACTCAACATTGATGGGTCATCTTGACACGTGATAGTAATCGTGTGAGACCTGAATCTGTTAGTAAGATTAATAGTGTAAATTAATCGGTTGATTTGAGGTTTGTGGTTTAGACTCTCTGTTGGTGTTTAAGTGGCATTTTCGGGTCGATTTCATTCCTTAGAACGATTCTGGTGATTTTCGTATTTTTGAATTTGGGTGCCTGCTGGTGACAGTTTGCTGACGTCACGTTGTGTGAGGGCATCGAAGGCGCTGACGTAAGCCTTGCTGTTATCAGTTCAGAGTATAGGAATCAGTTGCTGGTTGAATTAGCGTGTTTTTGTATCGGGCGAGATACGATGTCGTTTGAGTTTTATACCTGCTGATAAAAGATATGTCGACGTAAGCATTACTGTTGAGCGTTGTGTGGATGACGTAGACTTTACTGTCGTCAGTCGATGGGTGTTATCGCGTTATTTGTTTGCCTGCTGGTTGTCAATGCGGGTCAACTTTCCTGTAGCGCGAAGAGGATGTGACGTCGTTTGAGTTAGTTGCAACGCCGCTTATTGATGTTGCTGCTGTTAGCAGCAGGGGGTAGTGTTTTATGTTGTTTTGGTCTTGCGAGTGGATGTCCAGCTGCTGGCAGTAGGAACAGTGGATTTTAGGCTACGTCGTTTAGTTTAGTCGCTGCGACGCCGTTTTGGCTTTGCGTTAGAAGCCCTTTTGTTATTGTTGCTGCTGGCAGTCAAGGGTCGTTAATTGTGGAGAATACGTCTACTGTTGCTCCTGCTAGTTTAGTCGGTGGAAATGCGCTCCTGCTGGTAGCAGCAGTTAAGGGTTTTATAAATAGCAAGACTTGGTCTTCGTTCTGGATTATTAGTTCCCATACTTAGAAATATTTCCCCGATTGTCGACCCGTGTTTCTCAAACCCTTGTTACTATTCACCGTGAGCTATTCCGATGGATTCCCGTCGTTTCCGGTGGTTGTTTTGCTCGTGCGAAGTAGCTTTGGACTCCTCTCGAGAAGCTCTAATATTACACACCAGTTTTAGAAGCTGTAATTTGCTAGTCGAGGAACGCGAAGTTGTTACCGTTTGAGTGTTTCGTCGACCGGGTAGAACTACGTTCTGGTTTAATGTGAGACCTTGTTCCTATCCATAGTTTTAAGCTTCTCGTTTAACTATTGAGGTATATTGGGCAGCTGCTTGAGTGTGACTCCCGGCCGTGAGCTTGTTTAGCATCCCGTTAGATTTATGTTGTGTATGCCGTGTGTTTATCAGGCTTTTACCAGAGTCTTCGGGATTCCTTGTGGTAACCAGCGTGTGCTAATTATAGCTCAGAAGAATTAAGGTACGAATCTGAGCTTGATGTAGCTTTGAATTGGCATGAGATATTATGCGTGGCTGCTGGGATATTTCGGTGAACCTATCTGTGTATTTCTTGCTGAGCTTTGGTGTTTATGCTGGCTGTTTGTATGTGAATTTCATACACGCATTTGTTCACGCACATTTCAGATCCCTTGCGCATCGTATTTTGCAGCCTTGTATCTTGTATTGCTAATGTTGAATCTTACCAGGATGCGAGGGCGAGCAGCAATACCGCACTCGCATCTCCCTGCTGGGATCGTTATCCACCATGCGCCGAGTGGTTAACTACCACAGTTCATGGGCGAGGCAACAGCAGGTTGAGCTGTTTGATGCATCTGGTATTTGGGTGTAGTGTCATGGCGAGTGGCTCATTACCACACTGTGAACACACCCCGTGGCCACTATTCGTTGTTGATGATTCTTGGAGCTATGTTTGAGTTCCTTAGCTCCCTTGAGGGTCGAGCTTTCCGTTGATATCCGGTGTCTCATGCATAGCATCTGCATTTTATCTTATGCATTTCCTTAGCTGTTTCTTTTGCTCTCCGTACTGGGGTTTGACCCCATGTCCCTCTGGGGCTTGGTTTGTTTCCTTGTTTGTGTTGTTTTCAGGAAACTCAGGTTTTACAGTGGGTCGTGGTTTTAACCCAGCTGGTGGTGCCCCGGGAGGCGGTTAGCGTGTCCCAGTTGCGTATAGCATATTTATATATATGTATCTGTTAGCCAGGGGGATGCCCTGTGCTTTGTTGTTGTATTTCGTTGGGGAGTCTGGTACATGTTATTTGTGTCTGGTTGTTATGCTAGCATTCGTGGTTTTGTAACTGGGAACTTATTTTGCGTATCGTTCTATTTTAAATTATATGTTTTAAACCGTCGGGCCTAAAATCGAAAATTTTACCCACTTTTTGTTAAGATTCCGCATGTGTTTGGGTTTTTACTCTGTTTAAAGCACGAGGCCTGACATTTTTGGTATCAAAGCTTAAGCTGGGATAAGCTCAATTTCTTTGATTACACTTGAGTCTAGGCCCAGTGTTGTGTGTTGCATGTGCTTGACTTATGTGACTACGTGCTGCATATTTGTGTTATATGCTTCCTATGCTATATCTGTTCTGTTTTTCCTTATCCTGTTGAGTGGATTTTAGATGCCGCCTAGACGTCGTGGTAGAGGTAGGGGGCAATTCCAGGAGTCAGGTGGTCAGAACGAGGATAGGCATAGTGCACGTACTCAGACTCGCGATAGTTCTGAGAAGGAGGAGGTTGAGGTTCCGCCGCCTCCGGTAGAGAGGATGGATGTGGTTATAGCTCGGTTTCAGAGGATGAACCCTCCTGTCATTAATGGCGACGAGTCGAGCGAGGACGCAGATTCGTGGCTCCATAATGTAGTTCATCTCTTCGATCGGGCTCAGTATGAGGATGTCCGGTTGAGATTAGTGACCTTGTTGCTGAGGAAGGCCGCAGAGCGTTGGTGGCGAGGTGCGTCTAGTACCTTAGCGGAGACTGGAGTTGGTATCACTTGGGACACTTTCTGTGAGACCTTCAGGCAGGAGTATATTCCCGATTCGTATGTGGCTGCCCGTGAGCGGGAGTTTGAGTTTTTGGAGCAGGGCTCGATGACTGTGCGCGAGTATGCTCGCAAGTTTTCTACGTTGTGTCGTGCTTGAATTAAGAGTTGTACAAGAATGTTTTGACGAGCAAGCCCAATTCGTATGCTGAGGCAGTTGATACTGCTATCCACATTGAGGAGGGCATGAGGAGCCGTCGTACACGTAGAGCGCAGGTAGCGCAGGCGGTGCATGGTGGTATACATGTTGGTCAGGGAGCTCAATCGTCTCAGAGTTCTCAGTCCGCTCATTTTCCTCAACAGCAGCAGCAGATGGCTCAGCAGTCCGGCCGGCAAAGGTTTCGACCCCGCGGTCAGCAATTCAAGAAAAAGTCTGGTTCAGGGTCTTCCGGTTCAGGCAGTTCGAGTAGCAGCGGTTCTCGGACTGAGTTTTGTGGGCTTTTGCAGTGGAAAGCATCCTTCCACACAGTGTGTTGGTGTGCAGGGTTCCTGCAACCTTTGTGGTCAGTACGGGCATTTTGCGAGAGTGTGTCCGTCACCTGGATCACAACAGACCACGGCCCAGCCTCAGGGTCGTGGAGGTCAGTCTAGGGGCCGTTCTCAGCAGTTTCCGCAGCCCCGTTTGGGTGAGACTCCTTTTAGACCGTTTCAGCAGCCTGGCCCATCGCGTTTTGGACAGTCGTCTTAGCCTATCTTCTCAGGACCCCAGCATGCTCAAGCCAACGCCATGACGAGGGAGCAGGCGGAGGAGACACCGAGCCGGGTGATTGTAGGTACTTGTTGCGTTTTTAATTTTCCTGCGAGGGTGTTGTTTGACACCGGCGCATCGCATTCATTCATATCTGATGCATTTGTTGTTGAGCATGGTCTGTGTACCATCCCTTTGCGCGATGCTGTTTATGTTTCTACCCCCGGTGGTGTGAGCCTGTTCTCCCAGGAAGTTTTGTTGGATAGTGTGTTGCGGTTTGGTGAGCATGTCTTGTTAGCGAATTTGATCCGTCTGATGCTTTGGGATTTTGATTGTATAGTTGGGATGGATGTGCTATCCAACTACAGGGCCTCCGTGGATTGTTTCCATGGGATTGTGCGCTTTAGGCCTTTGTCTGGCGAGAAGTGGGACTTCTACGGCCAGGATTCGTGATCGAAGATTCTGTTGGTTTCCGCGATGGATATGTTTAGCTTGTTGTCTCTAGGAAATGCTGGCTTTTTTATCTACGCTGTGGATGCGTCTTCTTCTTCAGGTGTTCAGCTTAGCGACGTTCCCGTGGTGCGACATTTTCCCGACGTGTTTCCGGAAGAGATTCCTGATTTTCCTCCAGGACGGGAGATAGACTTCAGCATAGAGCTGGTGCCTGGCACAGCTTCGATTTCATGTGCTCCGTATCGTCTGGCGCCTGCGGAGTTGAGAGAACTCAAGGATCAGTTAGATGATTTGCTGGAGAAAGGTTTTATTCGCCCTAGTATGTCACCGTGGGGAGCGCCCATTTTGTTTGTGAAGAATAAGGATGGCTCAATGCGGATGTGCATTGATTTTCGCCAGTTGAATAAAGCCACTATTAAGAACAAGTACCCGTTTCCGAGAATTCGATGTATCTGTTTAATCAGTTGCAGGGTTCTGCGGTGTATTCTAAGATTGATCTTCGTTCCGGGTACCATCAGTTGAGAGTGAGAGATCAGGATGTCGAGAAGACTGCGTTTTGTACGAGGTACGTACATTTTGAGTTTTTGGTGATGCCGTTTGGGTTGACAAACGCGCCTGCAGTCTTCATGGATCTGATGAACCGTGTTTTCCGAGAGTTCATAGATCAGTTTGTGATTGTTTTTATTGACGACATCTTAGTTTACTCGAAGACTCCGAGGGAGCACAAGGAGCACTTGGAAATGGTTCTTCTGAGGTTAAGAGAGCAGCAGTTGTGTCTGAGATTCGCAGTTTACTTAAGGTACTGGCTGGCTATTATCGTCTTTTCATTGAGGGATTCTCTAGTATAGACGAAGCCGATGACCGAATTGACCCACGAAGGACAGGTGGTTTGTTTGGACTGAGCAGTGTGAGAATGCGTTTCAACTGCTCAAGGAAAAGTTGACCACTGCGGCTGTTTTGGCTCTACCGTCTGGTTCAGGTGGTTTTGTTGTTTGTTCTGACGCTTCGCTCAATGGGCTGGGTTGTGTATTGATGCAGAATGGCCGAGTCATTGCGTATGCCTCGCGGCAGTTGAAACCGCACGAGACTCGTTACCCAGTTCATGATTTGGAGTTAGCAGCGGTGGTCTTTGCGTTAAAGATCTGGCGTCACTACCTGTATGGCGAGCAGTTTGTGGTGTACTACGACAACAAGAGTTTGCAATATTTGTTTTCGCAGCCTGACTTAAACATGAGACAACGCCAGTGGATGGAGTTGTTAAAGGACTTTGACTGTGAGATTAAATACCAGCCTGGGAAATCGAACGTAGTGGCCGATGCTTTGAGCAGGAAGGCGAGTGAGATTTTGGCATCGTTGTACATCTCTAAAGATCAAGAGCATCTCAACACTACGGGTTGGAGATTCTACGCGGCTGAGGATTGCGTTATGGTTTCATCATTCCATGTGGAACCGCAGATTGTTTCTAGCATTCGAGCAGCTTAGAGGACCGATCCGTCTATCCACGAGTTGAAGTTGAAAGTCAGGGCTGGCGAACTTGATGACTATTCTGTTTCGTCCGATGAATGCTTGGGGTTGCGTGGCAGGTTGGTTGTGCCCAATTTGATCGATTTGAAGGAGGAAATACTTCGAGAGGCGCATTGCAGCAGACATAGTGTCCATCCTGGTGCACGAAAGATGTACCATGCTTTGAAGCCGCACTTTTGGTGGGCTGGCCTGAAGAGTGACGTTAATAGTTTTGTTTCCCGTTGTTTGAATTGCCAGATGGTAAAGGCCGAGTGGATGAGACCCGGTGGTCTGTTGCAGAGTTTAGAGGTGCCCCAATGGAATTGGGAGCACATTGCTATGGATTTTGTGACGCATCTGCCTCGCTCCAGCTGTGGATGCGATGCTATTTGGGTAGTTATCGACCTTTGTCGAAGTCTGCGCACTTCATTCCCTATGGAATGACCTTCTCGTTGAAGAAGATGGCGAGGATGTACGTTGTATTTGTTGTTATATTTCACGGTGTGCCTGTTTCGATCATCTCAAACAGAGATCCGAGGTTTACTTCCAGGTTTTGGAAGAGTTTGCAAGCAGCTCTAGGCACTAGATTGGCTATGAGTACCGCGTATCACCCCCAGATCGATGGCCAATCTGAGCGAACTATCCAGACGCTAGAGGATATGTTGCGTGCTGTTGTGTTGGATTTCGGAGCAGTTCTGTTTCTGTTGATCGTATGTTGATTCAGAGTTGTTGTTTGATTTCGAGGACGAAATCCTTTTTAGTGGGGGAGAAATGTGAGACCTGAATCTGTTAAGTAAGATTCATTGTGGAAATTAATCGGTTGATTTGAGGTTTGTGGTTTAGACTCTCTGTTGGTGTTTAAGTGGCATTTTCGGGTCGATTTCATTCCTTTGAACGATTCTGGTGATTTTCGTATTTTTGAATTTGAGTGCCTGCTGGTGACAGTTTGCTGACGTCACGTTGTGTGAGGGCATCAAAGGCGCTGACGTAAGCCTTGCTGTTATTAGTCGAGAGTATAGGAATCAGTTGCTGGTTGAATTAGCATGTTTTTGTATCGGGCGAGATACGATGTCGTTTTTAGTTTTATACCTGCTGATAACAGATATGTCGACGTAAGCATTACTGTTGAGCGTTGTGTGGATGACGTAGACTTTACTGTCGTCAGTCGATGGGTGTTATCGCGTTATTTGTATGCCTGATGGTTGTCAATGCGGGTCAACTTTCCTGTAGCACGAAGAGGATGCGACGTCGTGTGAGTTAGTTGCAACGCTGCGTATTGATGTTGCTACTGGTAGCAGCAGTGGGGTAGTGTTTTATGTTGTTTTGGTCTTGCGAGTGGATGTCCAGCTGCTGGCAGTAGGAACAGTGGATTTTAGGCGACGTCGTTTAGTTTAGTCGCTGCGACGCCGTTTTGGCTTAGCGTTAGAAGCCCTTTCGTTATTGTTGCTGCTGGCAGTCGAGGGTCGTTAATTGTGGAGAATACGTCTACTGTTGCTCCTACTAGTTTAGTCGGTGGAAATGCGATCCTGCTGGTAGCAGCAGTTAAGGGTTTTATAAATAGCAAGACTTGGTCTTCGTTGTGGATTATTAGTTCCCATACTTAGAAATATTTCCCCGATTGTCGACCCCTGTTTCTCAAACCCTCGTTACTATTAGGTGGATTCCCGTCGTTTCCGGTGGTTGTTTTGCTCGTGCGAAGTAGCTTTGGACTCCTCTTGAGAAGCTCTACCATTCTACACCAGTTTTAGAAGCTGTAATTGTCTAGTCGAGGAACGTGAAGTTTCTGCCGTTCGAGTGTTGCGTCGACCGGGTAGTACTACGTTCTGGTTTTCGGTGAGACCTTGTTCCTAGCCATAGTTTTAAGCTTCTCGTTTAACTGTTGAGGTATATTGGGCAGCTGGTTGAGTGTGACTCCCGGCCGTGAGCTTGTTTAGCATCCCGTTATATTTATGTTGTGTATGCCGTGTGTTTATCAGGCTTTTACCAGAGTCTTTGGGATTCCTTGTGGTAACCAGCGTGTGCTAATTATAGCTTAGAATAATTAAGGTACGGATCTGAGCTTGATGTATCTTGGAATTGGCATGAGATATTTTGCGTGGCTGCTGGGATATTTCGGTGAACCTATCTGTGTATTGCTTGCTGAGCATTGGTGTTTATGCTAGCTATTTGTATGTGAATTGCATACACGCATTTGTTCACACATATTTCAGATCCCTTGCGTATCGTATTTTGCAGCCTTGTATCTTGTATTGCTGTTGTTGATTCTTACCAGGATGCAAGGGCGAGCGGAGACACCGCACTCTCATCTCCCTGCTGGGATCGTTAGCCACCATGCGCCGAGTGGTTAACTACCACAGTTCATGGGCGAGGAAACAACAGGTTGAGCTGTTTGTTGCATCTGGTATTTGGGTGTAGTCTCATGGCGAGTGGCTCATTACCACACTGTGAACACACCCCCTGGCCACTATTAATTGTTGATGATTCTTGGAGCTATGTTTGAGTTTCTTAGCTCCCTTGAGGGTCGAGCTTTCCGTTGATATCCGGTGTCTCATGCATAGCATCTACATTTTATCTTATGCATTTCCTTAGCTGTTTCTTTTGCTCTCCGTACTGGGGTTTGACCCCATGTCCCTCTGGGGCTTGGTTTGTTTCCTTTTTGTGTTGTTTTCAGGAAACCCAGGTTTTACAGCGGGTCGTGGCTTTAACCCAGCTGGTGGTGCCTCGGGAGGTGGATAGCGTGTCCCAGTTGCGTATAGCATATTTATATATATGTATCAGTTAGCCAGGGGGATGTCCTGTGCTTTGTTGTTGTATTCCGTTGGGGAGTCTGGTACATGTTATTTGTGTCTGGTTGTTATGCTAGCATTCGTGGTTTTGTAACTGGGAACTTATTTTGAGTATCGTTCTATTTTAAATTATATGTTTTAAACCGTCGGGCCTAAAAGCGAAAATTTTACCCACTTTTTGATAAGCTTCCGCATGTGTTTGGGTTTTTACTCTGTTTAGAGCAGGAGGCCTGAAAAATCGGCGTCATATTATTGGGCCCTTACTGGACGTGTGGTAAATACATGGAGGTTGCACCGGTTGCAATTGGGCTCTACCTTTTGAGGGTCTTGGTTGGCTGATATTATTCGGGACCATGATCGCTTGATTGGGCTCTGTGTACCCACTAAGGAAACTTGCTTTCTCGATTTCATTAGAGGGTGGTGAAATCGTTAAAATAGTGGGAGGGTAATTCATAAAACTAAATGAACTTGTTTTATGTCTTAGCGTTTTTCATATATAGTTAGTAATGCATGTCTGTTTTTCTTTTCAGTATAAACTGCTTATAATATGTCTTCGATCAAAAATCCACTCGCTGCTATACTGGATACCAACAAGTTCACTGGTCTGAACTACCAAGACTGGCTTCGAAACCTCAATATTGTATTGGCTTCGGAGAAACTTCTCTACACGTTAGAGAAAAGCCCTCCGAAGGAAGCCCCTGCCGACGTCAGCTCTGAGGAGCTGACTACGCTTAACAAATGGTGGGATGACGAGCTTAAGACTCGATGCTATATGATGGCGTCGATGTCCAACGAAATGCAACGGCGCTTTGAGAAGACGGTGTATGCTGCTGACACACACCTTCATCTTAAGGAACTGTATGGGGAGAACTCTCGACATGAGAGGTTCACCATTGTCAAGGAGCTTATGACGAGCTGCATGCGCGATGGGACTTCGGTCCGCGAGCATGGGGTTCGTATGATTGGGCTCATTGAAAAGTTGGTGGGCCTTGATATCACACTTCCACATGAGCTGTCTGTGGATTTGCTTCTTCTCTCATTACCCGCTGCATTCAACCCCTTTGTGGTCAACTTCAACATGAACAAGCTGGAAGCCACCCTTGAAGAGATGGTGAACATGCTTGTAGTGTTTGAAGGGACCATAAAGAAGGAAAATCCCGTCCTCGTTATGGGCTCTTCTTCCTCTGCGAAGAAGGGGCCCAAACGCAAGCGCAACAAGCATTCTGCCCCTACGAAGGAGGAAAAGCCCACCAAGAAGCCCAAGGCAAAGGCTTCCAAGCCAAACAAGACTGAGGATGTTTGCCACCACTGCCACAAGCCTGGGCACTGGAGGAGAACTGCAAGGAATACCTCGAGCAGTTGCGAACTACGAAAGGTATGTTCTATATCGAAATAAATATGTCTCTTAATTCGACTTCTTGGGTACTTGATACCGGATGTGGATCTCATATCTGCAATGATTTGCAGGTGATGACAAGAAGCCGACGTCTTAGAGAGGGTGAGACCCAATTGAGGCTTGGCAATGGAGCAAGAGTTGCCGCAGTAGCTATAGGAGATGTTTATTTATTTCTATCTTCAAATTTTAAGTTGTTATTGAAAGATGTTTTATTTGTTCCTGAATTAATAAAGAACATTATTTCTTTTTCTATGCTTGTTAGTGATGGATATTCTTGTCATTTTGCTAATTAGATTTGCAATATATACAAGAATGAATGTTTGATTGGAATTGGGGAACGCGAAAAGGACTTATACACCTTAAAATTAAAAGCTATTCCAACTCGCGATGTGGAAACACATACAACAACAATTAAAAGGAAAAACTATAGCTTGAACCCAGCAAAACTTTGGCACGCTAGGATAGGTCATATTTCTCTAAGTAGGATGAACAAGTTAGTTAGGAGTGACATGTTTGATTTGTCAGACATTAACTCCCTACCGACTCGTGAGTTTTGTCTCAAAGGAAAGATGACTAAACAACCCTTCAAGGGCAAGCCTGAACGTGCTCAAGTCCCATTGGATTTGATCCATACTGATGTGTGTGGCCCACTTAGTATTGGTACTAAGTACGGTCACACATACTTCATCACCTTTACCGATGATTACTCTAGGTATTGGTACTTGTACTTGATGAAGCACAAGTCTGAATCCTTTAAAAGGTTCAAACAATTCAAGGCTGAAGTAGAAAATCAGTTAGGGAAAAGTGTTAAAGCGCTTCGATCCGATCGAGGTGGTGAATACCTGAGTGCTGAATTTCAAGACTATCTCAAAGAGAATGGGATTCTCTCACAGTGGACCCCTCCGGCCACACCACAGCTCAATGTTGTAGCGGAGCGTCGTAATCGAACCTTGATGGACATGGTTCGATCTATGATGAGCTTCACTGAACTTCCTACCTTGTTTTGGGGCTATGCGCTCGAAACGGCGGTAATGTTGTTGAACGATTTCCACACAAGGCAGTGGATAAGACTCCATATGAGATATGGACTGGAAAACAACCCAAATACTTATTCCTGAGGATTTGTGGATGTCCGGCTTACGTGAGGCAGACAGTGGGAGATAAGCTGGATACTAGATCCATCTTATGCTACTTCATTGGGTATCCAAAGAATTCCATTGGATACTACTTCTACTATCCCAACGAAACAAAAGTGTTTGTTTCTAGAAATGCCACCTTTATGGAAAGGGAGTTTCTACTTGATAGAAAAGGCAAGATAGTAGAACTCGAAGAGGTTCGAGAACCAACTGAATTACCAAGTGAATCTCCCACACCTACAGAGCCAGTACCAGAAATGGTCGCACCTAGGAGATCCGAAAGGGTTCCTAGGGCTCCTGAAAGATATGGTTTCCTCCTTGAAGATGATCAAAGTGATCAAACTGTTGGATGTGATCCAAGAACATTCAAGGAGGCGATTTCCGATGCTGATTCTAATTT
>KV012516.1:5535-34203 GCA_001598015.1 Dorcoceras hygrometricum | reverse complement strand
CACTATCAGTGATACCTAGGGGATCATTGGGCGATGTTGCTAGGCGCTTTACCATGATCCGTTGGGCAAGTCCGAAATTGTGATTTCGGAGTCACAATGGTTGTGGGCCCACGGCTAGCTGTATCCCTGAACCATTGAGGGTCACACAAGTACTGGATTCACGATTCCTGCACGGAAACTGAGCTCAATGTGTTGAGCATAGGAGAAGGGTTTTAGGGAGTGCGACTTCCTAAAAGTCAACAGGGGTCAAATTGCGATTTCCCAAGTTGAGGGGCTAAACTGCTATTTTGGTCTAGGTGGTCTGAAAAATTGTTTTCACATCATAATATTCTGTTTTGGAAACTGAGTCGATCGGTCCGATCTGATCGTCGATCGGGATTATGATGAAACCGCAGTGATAGGATTGAACCGAATGTTCATATGGACCTGGGCCTGACCCAACTCCATTGGGCCGGTTCAAGCCCATCACTTATTTATTAGAGGAGAGCTAGGGCTACACACACACACACTTGAACTCTCATAACCCTAGCCTCCACCTAGCTAGCGCCGCCACCCCCCTCCCTCGACCAACTCACGGCCGCCGCCCCTCCACTGCCGCGCCGCCGTGCCGTCGCCGTGATCGGACTTGTTCTGATCGTCTTTTCGAGGTGATTCTGTCCGTGGAAATTTTGTCAGATCTTATAGTGCAGACTGACGAAGGACTCGTGCTTCCGATCGTGGACCTGATTGGGAGGATCTACCGCCGCCTACCTTTCAAGAGCCAGAATTCCCTATGAATCTGGTTGGAGCCAGGCGCCTAGACGCCAGCAAGGTAACAATCGATAAACATCCTATGTATGGTTTATTGTATTGTTTTGATGTATTGAACGATTCCCGGTGCAAAAATTTTTAAACTTCCGCTGCGCCCCGGGAAACAAGATCCGGATCCGCCATTGTCGCCAACATAACCACGCAAGCAGACCTCTACCCACGCGAACAGATCTCTTTACGCATGTGTTACACTCAAAACGGCGTCGAATTAATTAATTCAAATGGCGGCGTTTAGGACATGCTGGGAAACTACAAACATATCTCCACTGCTGCGATACCATATCTCAATACAAAGCCCTAGCGCTAACTGAAAAACAGATCTCTCTATACGACAGCATTTTGTTTCCCTCATGCTACAAAACGCGCTACACCCCGAGTCGAACACTGGCAACCAGCTTTCTCAAAAATTTTGAACAAATTCCTCACAAAGCCGAGCAGATCTCACAAATCAGATCTCTAACAAAATTCAGATTTCTCTTCAAAATTCAAAAATTCGAAAACTTCCAGAATTGTTCTAAATGTGAAATCTAACCCAAAAATACAAACCAAACTTTCAAATTGAGATCCGAACCACCAAAAATCCTCGAAAACTGATTTAAATACAACAATAAATCTTCATTAGCTTTGCAGGTCTCACACTGAGACTTTTGCAACTCGTAGAGAGGATGCAGAC
Organism: Dorcoceras hygrometricum; assembly: GCA_001598015.1. Classification (NCBI taxonomy): domain Eukaryota; kingdom Viridiplantae; phylum Streptophyta; class Magnoliopsida; order Lamiales; family Gesneriaceae; genus Dorcoceras; species Dorcoceras hygrometricum. The sequence goes on along the minus strand of KV012516.1, from coordinate 32,720 downwards.
GTCTCACTGCCCCGAATGTGCCACTGGGTGACGAGGAAATGGCATAAGAACCATGGCCCTTCGCACAGTGATGTCTTTGCTGCATTCAGTAGTAGCCCATGTGAGGTAAGTATGCATATGAAATTCAAATTATCAGAAATGTGTATTTGCTTATGATGGATTTGGATAACAGATCCAGATCTGAGTTTTGAATTACACAAAACCTGTTACGTGTTTCTAACAAATCTACGTAGTGTGCAGAATCTTAGCTGAATTATATCGAATAATCTGTTGTAATATTTCAGTAGTTGAAACAGAGAAGTTTCGAAACAATCAGCAGTTGCAAATATTCAGAAGCTGACAGAAGAAGTTATCAGATGGTCGTTAGTGAAGAGAAGCTATCAGCTGATGGAATGAAGTGGAGTCTGATGACGTGAAGAAACTGACAAAGAGAAGACGTATCAGATTTTCTTACGTGGACAGATATGCTTACGTGGTCAGACTTGCTTACGTGGAGTCCAGCTGTACTCATTGGTTCAGTAGTGAAGTCCGACGAGAAGAGAAAAGAAGAAGAAATCAGATGTTGAGCAGCTGTTGATATATCAGAGGTTGGCTGTTTAACAGAAGATTTATATCAGATGTTGATCAACAGGAACTACGAACAAAAGATGAAGCAGATATCAGCTGGAGCAGATGAGAACGATCAGCTGGATCATATACATGACCAATAGTTGGAACAACTGAAGGCAGACGAGAACAGCTGAAGAGATATGAAGATAGAGCTGAAGAGAGATCTGATGTACAGTAGAGATCTGAATGAACAACTGATGAGATATACAAAGAAGAACCAACAGCTGATGAATGATAACGAAGAAAACCAACAGCTGAGTGAACAGCTGTTGAGCGAAATGTTATAACGAAGAAAACTATCAGCTGTTGGAACGAATCAGTTGAATATGAAACAACAACTGAAGCGAAATGTAGATGAACAGAAGGTTGCGCAAAGAAGAAACAGATGTTGCACTAAAATGAAGATATCAGCAGAGGATTAATTTAGACCGTCGAGAAGAATGAATCAGACGTAGAGCGACGAAGATGAATCAGCTGACAACAGACATCAGATGTTGATACGAGAAGTTCGATCAGACGTTGTCAAGAGGAGCAGCTGATCAAATGTGAAACAGAAGCTGTTGGACATACTATTACAGAATCTGAAGACAACAACCATTTATCAGCTGTTGGTACAACGAAGAGAAAACATATCAGCTGTTGTTCAAATTGAAGAGGAAGCGAACAGCTGATGAACAGTACTATGAAGGAATACAACAGCTGATGAAATGTTATGACGAATCTAGCGAACAGCTGTTGAACAATTGTTGGAGTACATTCAGCTGTTGGGACGAAATCAACATTCAAAATGGAAAGAATCAATGGCTGAAATTGAGTCGTGCAAATGCCTTAAATCAAGGGGACAAGATTAGTACTATTCTGGGAAATAGTACAATATACAGAGGATGGTTGCACCAATTTGGGAAGAAGACAATTTAGCCGTAACAAGCACATAAGGGATTTGAATCTACTCTAACGGTTATATCTTCGGAGAGAAGCTATATGTACGAAGATTTTTGAAGAAGACTTTTTGATCACTCCATAAGGGACGAAACACAGTGCAAAAACAGAGGGAAGAAAAATAGAAGGACGAAGCAGTCGACCACCATTAGAGAGGATCTTACAATGAGCGTCGACTGCTGAGTTCTAATCAGCTCTTTAGGAGCATTTCCCAGTTGTGTGAGATATTATCATTATGAGTGTTGTTCTTACACTGTATATCTCACACACACAAAGATTCATTCACATTCGTGAGAGTTGAGCGACATTGTATAGTGAATGAATCTCAAACCCACAATGCAAAAATCAGATCCCGTCTAAGCAAGAAGACGTTAAACTCTGTGTATGTAGTCTTTGAACAGAGACGTTAAACAAGTTCTTGTTTAGTTAGACACACAGTTGCGGCTGGTGTGCATTTGTTTAGGATAGGAGTTCACCTGGAGCGAGGCTCGGTGATTGGGTCTGCGGATCAAATTCTTCTAGTGGAACCTTCCGAGACGGAAGAAGGGGAGACGTAGGATATTTATATCCGAACTTCCATAAACAAACAAAAGCGTAATTTCTTTATGATTTACTGTATTTATTCCGCACTTGCATTTATTTTCGCCAACTGAACAAAGCGACTGTAACGCCCCAAAATCCATAGGACCAAATTTATGCATTTCACTAATCTTTTGGGCCATTTTGGCAATTTTAAATGTTATGTGTCTGCTGATTTGTTGATATCAGCAAGTAAGGTACGATGCGGCTGGTTCCAGCAGGTAACTCCAGGGAGCGATGCACGAGCTGGTTTTAAATCAGTTGAAAAATGTTTTAAGGAGGTAAAATGATTTCTTTTGGAAAAGGTTTGGTATTTTACAAATTTAAAATAATATGAAGGGAATTTTACTAAACTTTAGAAGTGTGTCATGCTTGATTTTACAAGTAGCTTGCCACTAATCCCTTTCATATAAATACCTGTTTTTAAAGTAGGATTTTCATCATTTGCAAAGAAAAGTTTTAAAGTGTTCTTCAAAGAAATTCCAGAAGAGTTCGTGCGTTGCTCAAAGGGAGGATTTCTGCAGGAATTAGTTGTTGTCGTAAAGCTTTGTTTAAAGGAAAGTAAAAGCTGATCCTTTGCTACACCATTTGAAGCATATATTGTGTTTTTATGGATCTGCTTGCCTGTATGTTTAAGCTATGTTTAAAGTTCATGTTTGAAATGATTTAGACATGAAAAGGAAAGATATATGGTTTAGAAAATGATGTTTTGAGGTTTATGATGCTTCCAGTATGTTTTCCAGAAAGTTATGAATGTTTTAAATGTACTGAGGATTCGAATTCATTTCAAGAAATGTTATGAATGTTCTTCTCGCAATAGCGGTAATATCAGAATTTGATAACTGTGTAATCGGTAGTTGTTGGTTGAATCATTGGTATGGTTTGATAGACAACGGCTGATGGCATAAGTAGTTGTTTTGATATTAGGAATGTTGAGTTATGTTCCAGCAGCTGTATCTACTTGTTAAGATTCAGCAGCTGCATTGTTATAATGTTTATGAATGTTCTTCCTGTAGTTGTAATATCGGAATTTGATGATTGTGTAATCATTAGTTGCTAGTTGAATCAGTATAAAGTCTGGTTTAATAGGCGATGACTGGTAGCGCGATCATTGTTTAGATATTGCAAGTGTCTCGTAAATTCCAGCAGATGCACTGTTTATCAGCAGGTGCATCTTTCCTTGTTTATATCAGCAGTTGCATTTCCTTTGTTAGAAATCAGCAACTGCATTGTTATCGTAAGTTTAGCAACTGCATTTTCCTTAGTTAGAATCCAGCAGTTTCGTTGTTTACATAAAATCAGCAGATGCACTGTTCACCAGCAGATGCATTCCATAGTAATAATTCAGCAGTTGCTTTATTCGTTTTAAGTACTGTTCATTTCAGCTGGTATTAGTCTTGCGACTGGTACCATTCATTTATATAATCGTTTTAGCGCTTTTCCTTGCGACTGATTGATGCGCTAACGACGTCGTTCCTTTAAGTCATAAAAATAGCAGCAGGTAGTCTTGTTATCCTATCTGCTGATTACTCCAACGATATCGTTTCACTTTATATTTGTTTAAAAGCCCTCGCGACTGGATTCTTGTCTTGCGACTGATTACTATTCGTTGCGACTGGTACTGTTTATTTATCTGGTATTAGTCTTGCGACTGGTACTATTCTTTGCGACTGGTTTTCTTTCAACCAGTTCCATTTTAACGATAAGTTTGCAGAGGTTGAATTCAATTCTCAGAGAAGTTTTAAAATGGGAAGCAAGTGTTTAAAATGATGGAACCCGATGATTTACAGAAATTTCAAGGAATGTTTAAAGAAAAGATCGTTAAGGAACAAAGCTATTTTAGATTATGGCATAGATAGTTAAGGTCACCAAGGAGAAGGGTGAGCATTTGTCGAAGATGTAAACTGCCCTTTCATATGAGCTATATGCTAAAACTGATATCGGGAGTCATTTTGATCAAAGTGCAAATTGGACCACATAGAACTTATATGCCATGATCAACTGAAAATGATATTGAAGTTAATGAGAAGCTGGGCTATCATCCCCTGTTTCTGCCATTGAATGTTTACTGAAATGTTTACGAAAATGACATTTTTTATTGAAGTTCCTTAACATATGTATTGAACAGATGTCTGCCTGCGTTTTATTAAATTGTTACTACTCAGGTTTTACTTGCTGAGCCTTTAGGCTCACTAGCTTTTAAAATGGTGCAGGTACGACAACTGGTGGAGGAACAGCAGGTGAAACTTGAAACCAGCAGATGGGTGGCGTTGTGTTTATCCAAGGCCTACGTTTTCCGTGTCTAAGTTGTATCGTTTTGAATAGATTGTACTGTATTAGATCAGTAGCAACGGTTGTATATTTACTTAGAATAGCAGTTGTTGTAATCGCAATTGCAATTATCAATACAAACTGTTTTTTCGCAAATGTTTTTAGCAGTTAGCGCGCAACTTAAGTACCTGCTGATCTTTGAGCTTGTCGTTTGTTTTGTTCCTTCCAAGTTATAGGAAATACAGCCTATAGCGAATTATCATTTAGCCCCTCTTTTATTCGAAAATTTTTATTTACCCCAATTCTCGTGGCCACGTTGGGTTTGGGTGTCACAACATGGTATCAGAGCAACGTTCCTGAGATAAACACACGCACGAGTATTCTACGAGCAATACTTCACAGCGGGAAAGAGATCCGAATTGAAGAGGGAATTTTTGACCCTCAAGCAAGGGTGTTCAACCGTACAGGAGTATGTGCGGACGTTTGAACGAGGGTGCTATTTCGTGCCACTGATAGGAAGTGACCCAGAAGAGAAATTGAGTCACTTCATAGAAGGGTTGAAACCAATGTTCAAAATGAATGTGAGGCTGTCAGTGCCAAGGACTTACAGGGAAGCAGTGGACAGAGCCCTGCAAATTGAATGAGATTGGAAAGATCTCGATGAAGAAAGACAGCAAAAGAGACAAGCCTTTCAGCAGAAGGACCCGAGGCCATTTATGAAACAGAACAAGAACCAGCAGAGGCCTCAGGAGCAAAAGCCTCTACAGATTCAACCTATAAGCTCCGTTCCTGCTGGTAATAATAGGCCATTATGTCCTAAATGTCAAAAGCCTCATTTGGGACAATGCAGACTTGGAAAAAACGTCTGATACAAGTGTGGAATGCCTGGACATATTCTAAAACATTGTCCAAAGTCTAAGCAGCTGTTGACCAGCAGAGCCTACGTGATGACGGCTGAACAATCTCCTCCAGAGTCAACAGTGGTTACAGGTGAAATTTTGATAGCTGGATTTACTTCTCTAGCTTTGTTAGATTCAGGGCTACTCATTCATTCATTTCTGCTGAATTTATTAAGAAATTGTTAATCCAGCCGGAACAAGTAATGATAGGTTATTGTGTGTCGGTACCATCAGGGGAAAAGCTGGTATCACACGAATTGTTTAGAAGTTTAGAACTTAAACTTCAAGGGCATAAGATTACTGTTGATTTAATTGTGTTTCCAATGCCAGAGTTTGATTTTATTTTGGGAATAGATTGGCTAACTAAGTATGGGGTAGTAATTGACTTTAAATTACGAGCAGTAGCTGTTAACCCACCAGGAAAAGAGCCATTCCAGTTTTTGGCCAAACATGTTAATAAAGTTCCTTCAATCATATCCTCCTTAACAGCGACTGTTAGACCCCAACTGTCAATCGTAGAAGTAGCAAATTAATTCCCTGAAGTTTTTCCAGAAGATATCCAAGGATTGCCACCGGACAGGGAGTTGGAATTTTCGAGCAGTAGCTGTTAACCCACCAGGAAAAGAGCCATTCCAGTTTTTGGCCAAACATGTTAATAAAGTTCCTTCAATCATATCCTCCTTAACAGCGACTGTTAGACCCCAACTGTCAATCGTAGAAGTAGCAAATTAATTCCCTGAAGTTTTTCCAGAAGATATCCAAGGATTGCCACCGGACAGGGAGTTGGAATTTTCGATTGATCTAATTCCAGGAGCTGCTCCAGTATCTAGACCACCATATCTGCTAGCTCCAACACAGATGAAAGAATTGAAAGAACAGATACAAGATCTGTTGGAGAAAGGATTTATTAGACCAAGTACTTCGCCATGGGGAGCCCCTGTTTTGTTTGTTAAGAAAAAGGATGGGAGTATGAGATTGTGTATAGATTATCGCGAGTTAAATAAATTGACGATTAAGAATAAGTATCCATTACCTAAGATAGAAGATCTTTTCGACCAGTTGAGAGGGTCAGTAGTATTTTCTAAGATCGACTTGAGGTCTGGATATCACCAATTGAAGATTAAGGCAACTGATGTTTATAAGACAGCCTTTAGAACTAGATATGGCCATTACGAATTTTTGGTTATGCCCTTTGGACTTACAAATGCTCCATCAGCATTTATGGACTTAATGAATATGGTCTTTCAACCATATCTAGATCAGTTTGTAGTTGTATTCATTGATGATACCTTAGTTTATTCTAAGACCCAGCAGGAGCATGTTCAACATTTAAGAATCGTGCTCCAGATTTTAAAAGACAAGCAGTTGTTTGCTAAATTCAGAAAGTGTGATTTCTGGATGGAGAAAGTATCGTTCCTAGGCCATATAATCTCTAAGGATGGTATAGAAGTCGACCCTGCTAAAGTTGAAGCGGTTCGCGACTGGCCAGCACCAAAGAATGTCGCAGAGATAAGGAGTTTCTTGGGTTTAGCTGGATACTATCGGCGATTTATCCAAGGATTCTCTAAGATTGCTGTTCCTCTGACTACGTTAACAAGGAAGCAAGTGAAGTATAACTGGACAGAAGAGTGTCAAACCAGTTTTGACAAATTGAAGCAAGCGCTGATTGAAGCACCTGTTTTGACGATGCCAACTGATCAAGGAAAATTTGTAATATACACTGATGCGTCTAAGTTGGGATTAGGAGCTGTTCTGATGCAGGATCATAAAGTTTTTTCATACGCATCTAGGCAGCTGAAGGATCATGAGAAAAATTATCCAACGCATGATTTGGAGTTAGCAGCTGTTGTCTTTGCCCTTAAGATATGGAGGCATTACCTCTATGGGGAGAAGTGTGAGATCTTTACAGATCACAAAAGTTTGAAGTACTTCTTTACCCAGAAAGAATTGAATATGAGGCAGAGGCGATGGTTGGAGCTGGTTAAAGATTATGATTGCACAATCAGTTATCACCCAGGAAAAGCAAACGTGGTAGCTGATGCATTGAGTAGGAAATCAGCAGGATTAGCGCGATTGACTGTCCAGCAGCCGTTGGCGAATGAAATTGAAAGGTTTGTACTTGAAATAGTGTCCAGCAGCAGCAATAATATGATTTTAGGAGACCTCTCAGTAAGATCAATTTTGTTAAATCAGATTCGAGAAGGTCAGCAGCAGGACCAGCAGCTGAAGAAATGGGTCCAGCAGGATAGAGAAAGAGGCAGCAGCCTCTATTTTACAAAGGATGGAATTGTTAGGTACTTGGGCAGAATATGGGTGCCTCAAGTAGATGATTTAAGAGCTGAACTTTTGAAAGAAGCTCATACATCTCCATATTCAGTACATCCAGGAAGTACGAAAATGTACATGGACCTCCAGCAGTTGTATTGGTGGCCAGGAATGAAGAGGGATGTTGCTAGATTTGTAGCTGAATGTTTAACGTGTCAGCTGGTGAAGGCTGAACACCAGCGACCAGCGGGATTATTGAAGCCACTCCTGATTCCTGAATGGAAGTGGGAATGTATATCGATGGATTTTGTAACTGGTTTACCAAGAACAGTACAAGGATATAACTCCATATGGGTTATAATTGATAGGCTCACTAAGTCTGCTCATTTCTTACCAGTTAAAACAACATATTAGGTGAGCAGGTACGCAGAATTGTATGTTAAAGAAATAGTGAGGCGACATGGTGTTCCAATTTCTATTGTATCAGACAGAGATCCTAAGTTTACATCAGCCTTTTGGAAAAGCCTACACAAGGCTATGGGTACAAAATTGACGTTCAGCACTGCGTTTCACCCTCAAACTGATGGACAATCGGAAATGGTGATTCAGATTTTAGAAGATTTTCTCAGAGCATGTATTGTAGATTTTTCAGCAGGTTGGGATGCAAGTTTGCCACTGGTAGAGTTTGCCTACAATAACAGTTTCCAAGCTTCGATTCAAATGGCTCCATATGAAGCTTTGTATGGCAGAAAGTGTAGAACACCACTTCACTGGGATGAAGTTGGTGAAAGACCTGGTTTAGGACGAGATGTTGTGGAGCAAACAGCAGCAGCTGTTAGAAGAATAAGAGAAAGAATGAAAACTGCTCAGAGTCGGCAGAAAATTTATGCGGATAATCGAAGAAGGGAACTGAATTTTGAAATAGGTGATTTAGTATTTTTGAGAATAGCTCCAATGAAAGGAGTTATGTGTTTTGGAAAGAAAGGAAAGTTGAGTCCAAGGTATATTGGACCATACGAGATTTTAGAGAAGGTAGGAACGCTTGCCTATCGATTAGCGCTGCCTCCACAAATGTCAGCAGTGCATAATGTTTTTCACGTATCAGCTTTGAGGAAGTATATTCCCCATCCTTCTCATGTGCTGAGTTATGAGACAATTCACTTAGCGCCAGATTTAAGCTACGAATAGCGACCAGAAAGAATTCTCCTCCGAGAAGTTAGAAGATTAAGAAACCGTAGCATTCCTATGGTTAAGATACAATGGTCCAACCAGTCGGAGCGAGAAGAAACATGGGAAACAGAAGCTGATATGCTAAGCCTTTACCCGTATTTATTTGGTACGTAAATTTCGAGGACGAAATTTCAATAAGGAGGGTAGAGTTGTAACGCCCCAAAATCCATAGGACCACATTTATTCATTTTACTAATCTTTTGGGCCATTTTGGCAATTTTAAATTTTATGTGTCTGCTGATTTGTTGATATCAGCAAGTAAGGTGCGCTGCAGCTGGTTCCAGCAGGTAACTCCAGGGAGCGATGCACGAGCTGGTTTTAAATCAGTTGAAAAATGTTTTAAGGATGTAAAATGATTTATTTTGGAAAAGGTTTGGTATTTTACAAATTTAAAATAATATTAAGGGAATTTTACTAAACTTTAGAAGTGTGTCATGCTTGATTTTACAAGTAGCTTGCCACTAATCCCTTTCATATAAAAACCTGTTTTTAAAGTAGGATTTTCATCATTTGCAAAGAAAAGTTTTAAAGTGTTCTTCAAAGAAATTCCAGAAGAGTTCGTGCGTTGCTCAAAGGGAGGATTTCTGCAGGAATTAGCTGTTGTCGTAAAGCTTTGTTTAAAGGCAAGTAAAAGCTGATCCTTTGCTACACCATTTGAAGCATATATTGTGTTTTTATGGATCTGCTTGCCTGTATGTTTAAAGTTCATGTTTGAAATGATTTAAACATGAAAAGGAAAGATATATGGGTTCGAAAATGATGTTTTGAGGTTTATGATGCCTCCAGTATGTTTTCCAGAAAGTTATGAATGTTTAAATGTACTGAGGATTCGAATTCATTTCAAGAAATGTTATGAATGTTCTTCTCGCAATAGCGGTAATATCAGAATTTGATAACTGTGTAATCGGTAGTTGTTGGTTGAATCATTGGTATGGTTTTATAGGCAACAGCTGATGGCATAAGTTGTTGTTTTGATATTACGAATGTCGAGTTATGTTCCAGCAGCTGTATCTACTTGTTAAGATTCAGCAGCTGCATTGTTATAATGTTTATGAATGTTCTTCCTGTAGTTGTAATATCGGAATTTGATGATTGTGTAATCAATAGTTGCTAGTTGAATCAGTATAAAGTCTGGTTTAATAGGCGATGGCTGGTAGCGCGATCATTGTTTAGATATTGCAAGTGTCTCGTAAATTCCAGCAGATGCACTGTTTAGGCTGGTAGCGCGATCATTGTTTAGATATTACAAGCGTCTTCGTAAATTCCAGCAGATGCACTGTTTATCAGCAGGTGCATCTTTCCTTGTTAATATCAGCAGTTGCATTTCCTTTGTTAGAAATCAGCAGCTGCATTGTTATCGTAAGTTTAGCAACTGCATTTTCCTTAGTTAGAATCCAGCAGTTGCGTTGTTTACATAAAATCAGCAGATGCACTGTTCACCAGCAGATGCATTCCATAGTGATAAATCATCAGTTGCTTTATTCGATTCTAGGTACTGTTCATTTCAGCTGGTATTAGTCTTGCGACTGGTACCATTCATTTATATAATCGTGTTAGCGCTTTTCCTTGCGACTGATTGATGCGCTAACGACGTCGTTCCTTTAAGTCATAAAAATAGCAGCAGGTAGTCTTGTTATCCTATCTGCTGATTACTCCAACGACATCGTTTCACTTTATATTTGTTTAAAAGACCTCGAGACTGGATTCTTGTCTTGCGACTGATTACTATTCGTTGCGACTGGTACTGTTTATTTATCTGGTATTAGTCTTGCGACTGGTACTATTCTTTGCGACTGGTTTTCTTTCAACCAGTTCCATTTTAACGATAAGTTTCCAGAGGTTGAATTCAATTCTCAGAGAAGTTTTAAAATGGGAAGCAAGTGTTTAAAATGATGGAACCCGATGATTACAGAAATTTCAAGGAATGTTTAGAGAAAAGATCGTTAAGGAACAAAGCTATTTTAGATTATGGCATAGATAGTTAAGGTCACCAAGGAGAAGGGTGAGCAGTTGTCGAAGATGTCAACTGCCCTTTCATATGAGCTATATGCTAAAACTGATATCGGGAGTCATTTTGATCAAAGTGCAAATTGGACCACATAGAACTTATATGCCATGATCAACTGAAAATGATATTGAAGTTAATGAGAAACTGGGCTATCATCCCCTGTTTCTGCCATTGAATTTTTACTGAAATGTTTACGAAAATGACATTGTTTATTGAAGTTCCTTAACATATGTATTGAACAGATGTCTGCGTACGTTTTATGAAATTGTTACTACTCAGGTTTTACTTGCTGAGCCTTTAGGCTCACTAGCTTTTAAAATGGTGCAGGTACGACAACTGGTGGAGGAACAGCAGGTGAAACTTGAAACCAACAGATGGGTGGCGTTGTGTTTATCCAAGGCCTACGTTTTCCGTGTCTAAGTTGTATCGTTTTGAATAGATTGTACTGTATTAGATCAGTAGCAACGGTTGTATATTTACTTAGAATAGCAGCTGTTGTAATCGCAATTGTAATTATCAATACAAACTGTTTTTCCGCAAATATATTTAGCAGTTAGCGCACAACTTAAGTACCTGCTGATCTTTGAGCTTGTCGTTTGCTTTGTTTCTTTCAAGTTATAGGAAATACAGCCTATTGCGAATTATCATTTAGCCCTTCTTTTATTCGAAAATTTTTATTTACCCCAATTCTCGTGGCCCCGTTGGGTTCGGGTGTCACAGCGACAGTCAAGAACAAGTACCCCTTACCGAGAATCGATGATTTGTTCGATCAGTTGCAAGGTTCTGCGGTGTATTCAAAGATTGACTTGCGTTCAGGGTACCATCAGCTGAGTAAGAGATCAAGATGTCGCGAAGACTGCTTTTCATACGAGGTACGGGCATTTTGAGTTTCTGGTTATGCCGTTTGGATTGACTAATGCCCCTGCAGTCTTTATGGATTTGATGAACCGAGTTTTCCACGAGTTTATTGATCAGTTTGTGATCGTGTTCATCGACGACATCTTAGTCTATTTGAAGACTCCTTTGGAGCACAAGGAGCATTTGCGAATTGTCCTTCAGACGCTGAGAGACCAGCAGTTGTATGCTAAGTTCTCCAAGTGCGAGTTCTGGTTGGATCGCGTCGTATTCTTGGGACATGTGATTTCAGCCGAGGGGATTTTTGTATATCCTAGCAAGGTTGATGTCGTTCTGAACTGGGAGGGAGCGTCCCAGGAATGTTTCCGATATTCGTAGTTCTTGGGTGTGGCTGGCTGTTATCGTCGCGTTCATTGAGTGAGCGAATTGTCCTTCAGACGCTGAGAGACCAGCAGTTGTATGCTAAGTTCTCCAAGTGCGAGTTCTGGTTGGATCGCGTCGTATTCTTGGGACATGTGATTTCAGCCGAGGGGATTTTTGTATATCCTAGCAAGGTTGATGTCGTTCTGAACTGGGAGGGAGCGTCCCAGGAATGTTTCCGATATTCGTAGTTTCTTGGGTGTGGCTGGCTGTTATCGTCGCTTCATTGAGTGATTCTCAAGTATAGCAAAGCCGATGACTCAATTGACTCAGAAGGACAAGCGTTTTGTTTGGACTGAGCAGTGTGAGAATGCTTTTAAACTGCTTAAAGAGAAACTGACTATTGCGCTTGTGTTGGCTCTACCGTCCGAAAAAGGTGGATTCGTTGTTTGTTCTGACGCTTCGCTTAATGGATTGAGATGTGTTTTGATGCAGAATGGTCGAGTCATTGCGTATGCCTCACGGTAGTTGAAACCGCACGAGACTCGTTATCCGGTCCATGATTTGGAGTTAGCAGCCGTGGTATTTGCGTTGAAGATCTGGCGTCACTACCTGTATGGCGAGCCGTTTGTGGTGTATTACGACTACAAAAGTTTGCAGTATTTGTTTTCGCAGCCCGATTTGAATATGAGACAACGTCGATGGATGGAGCTGCTAAAGGACTTTGACTGTGAGATTAAGTACCAGCCTGGGAAGTCGAACGTAGTGGCCGATGCTTTGAGCAGGAAGGCTAGTGAGATGCTCGCTTCGTTGTACATCTCTAAGGATCAGGAGCATCTTAACACTACGGGTTGGAGATTCTACCCGGCTGAAGATTGTGTGGTGGTTTCTTCTTTCCTGGTAGTACCACAGATTGGTTCTATTATTCGAGCGGCTCAAAGGACTGATCCGTCTATCCACGAGTTAAAGTTGAAGGTCAGGGCTGGTGAACTTGAGGACTATTCTGTCTCTTCCGATGGTTGTTTGCGTTTCCGGGGCAAGTTGGTTGTGCCCAATTTGATTGATTTGAAGGAGGAGATCCTTCTAGAAGCGCACTGTAGCAGAGATAGTGTTCATCCTGGTGCACGGAAGATGTACCATGCGTTGAAGCCGCACTTCTGGTGGGCTGGCCTGAAGAGTGATGTTGCTGGTTTTGTCGCTCGTTGTTTGAATTGTCAGATGGTTAAGGCCGAAAGGATGAGACCTGGTGGTCTGTTACAGAGTTTGGGAGTGCCCCAATGGAATTGGGAGCACATTTCTATGGATTTCGTGATGCATCTGCCTCGTTCCAGCAGAGGATGCGATGTTATTTGGGTGGTTATAGACCGATTGTCGAAGTCTGCGCACTTCATTCCCTATGGTATGACCTTCTCGTTGAAGAAGATGGCGAAGATGTACGTTGATTTTGTTGTTAGACTTCACGGTGTGCCTGTTTCGATCGTTTCCGACCGAGATCCGAGGTTTACTTCCAAGTTTTGGAAGAGTTTGCAAACGGCTTTGGGTACCAGATTGGCTATGAGCACAGCGTATCACCCCAGACAGATGGCCAATCTGAGCGAACTATCCAGACGTTGGAGGATATGTTGCGAGCTGTTGTGTTGGATTTCGGAGGTAGCTGGCAAGACGCGTTGTCTTTAGTAGAGTTTTTCTACAATAACAGCTATCAGGTGACGATTGGCATGCTGCCTTTTGAGGCTTTGTATGGCAGGAAGTGCAGATCGCCGGTATGTTGGGATGAAGTGGGGGAGAAGCAGTTATCTGCCCCTGACTTTTTGCAGCAAATGAAAGATCATGTGGATCTTATTAGACAGCGGATGAAAGCTGCCCAGGATCGCCAAGCCAGTTATGCGAATAAGAGGCGTCGACCTCTAGAGTTTCAGGTTGGTGATCATGTTTTTCTCAAATTTTCTCCGTTTCACAGTGTGATGCGCTTTGGAAACAAGGGAAAGTTACCCCCTCGTTACGTCGGACCGTATGAGATTGTTGATAGGATTGGCCCTTTAGCGTATCGGCTGTTGTTGCCGCTAGAGTTGTCTTCTCTTCATGACGTCTTCCATGTTTCCATGTTGAGGAAGTATGAGCCAGATCCGTCTCATGTGCTTAGAACTGACGAGGTTGAGCTAGATCAGTCGTTGAGCTATCAGGAATACCCCTTGAAGATCCTAGGAAGAAAAGAGAAACAGTTGAGGAATAAGACCATTCCGTTGGTGATGGTACAATGGAGCAAGCATGGTAGGGAAGAATCTACTTGGGAGCTGGAAGAAAAGATGCAGCGCGAGTGGCCGCATCTGTTTGAGTAGATGTTGAGCTAAATTTCCAGTAGTTTGTAGCTTTTGGTTGTATTTCTTCCCTAGTTGTTGTTGATTGTTTGCTCAGTTATTTTGAACTCTTGGCTTGTGTTGAGTGAAGTTCTGTTTTGGCTTGCTGTTGTTGAGTTGTATTTTCCATATTGTCGTTCGATTTCGAGGATGAAATCCTTTTAAGTGAGGGAGAAATGTGAGAACTGAAATGAAATTAATATTAATTTGTTGGAATTAATCGGTTTTCGGAGATTTTTGGTGGTTCAGACCTCTGTTGGATGTTTTGTTTGCAATTTCGGGTCAGATTTCACATTTAGAGCATTTCTGGAAGTTCTCGTAACTTTGGAATTTTTTGAGTTTGAATCTGTTGGCAGATTTGATGACGTCATATTTTTTGTTTTCGCGTTGACGTAGCAATGGCTGACGTAAGCGTTGCTGTTGAGTATCGGTTGAGTTAGCAATCAGATGTGATGACGTAAGGTTATCTGTTAACGCTTGTATTATTCTTGATGTGTACAGCAAGTTCCTGTAGCGCTAAGGAAACAGTGCCGTTTTGGTGAACGCTTGCGGGAGAGATATGTTGCCAGCGATCAATGTTTTAGCGTTAGCGTGCTGTCTTCAGATTTGTTGACGTGTGTGAAGCTGCGTCGTTTTATTTAATGGAAACGCTGTCGTTTGGATAAGTTGGTGCGACGTCGTATTTGGTCTAGTGCTAGGGAGAGGTCTGCTCGTGTAAGGAGAGATCTGTTGTGTGTAGCGCGAGTTCTGGGAACAGAAGTCAACGCTGGTAAACTCTCCTGTAGCGATCGTTGTTGTGTGCGTAGCATGTTTCCAACGTTTAGCGGTAGCGACCAGATTTGATGACGTGTCCTGAGCGACGCTGTTTTGTTAGCGCATGCGTTATCTTGTAGAGGGATCTGTTTTTGTCGGTGCATGATTTTAACTAGATTTCAGCAGTCGCGAGATTTATTTAAGAAAGACTTGGTCTTCGATTTGGGATACCAGATCCCATACTTAGTAAAATTCTCCTAATTGTCGACCTCTGTTTCTCGCTAGCACTGTTCACCGTGAGTTTCTCCGGTGAATTCCCTTCATATCCGACCGTTGTTTGGTACGTGCGATGTAGCGTTGGACTCCTCTCGAGAAGCTCTTCCCTTATATAACATTCTTGGAGGAGGTTGTTTTCTAGAGCGAGATTGCAAAGTTGCTGTCTTCGGCCGTGTGTTGCGTCGTTGAGGTAGAACTTCAAATTGTTGTTGAGATCTTAGTTTTAGCCTTTGTTTAAGCTTCCTGTTAGTGGTATTGTTGGAATCAGCTGCTGGTGTGAGTGTATGACTCCCAGCCGTGCTTTCTGTGTATTAGCGTCCCTGTGATTTATGCCACGTTGAGGTAGAACTTCAAATTGTTGTTGAGATCTTAGTTTTAGCCTTTGTTTAAGCTTCCTGTTAGTGGTATTGTTGGAATCAGCTGCTGGTGTGAGTGTATGACTCCCAGCCGTGCTTTCTGTGTATTAGCGTCCCTGTGATTTATGCCATTTGTGCTTCGACAGGTTGATATACAGATTTCTCGGGACCTTTGATTGTAGTGATTGTTGCGAGATGGCTGTGTTTGGATTGCCGTGCGGTGTGGTTGCTCTGGGTGAGAGCTGTGTATGCTTACCATGTGTAATTGCTGTGTTGCATATGGTTATATGTTTGTTGTTCCAGCATGTTGCATACACGCATTCCATTCAGCTATTGCAGCCTTTGTTCGTTGTTGTTTCTCTGTTTTCTTACCAGGATGCGAGGGCGAGCGATGATTCCGCACTCTCATTTCCCCTATGTGCCGAGTGGTTAGCTACCACAGTTCATAGGTTGGGTTGTTGATGCATCTGGTAAGGGTGGGCGAGTAGGGGTGAGTGGGTAGCGCCCACATGTCCTACACTCACCGTGGCCACACATATTTTGTTGCAGATTTCCGTTGAGCTGTGCATTGAGTTCTTTGGCTCCCTTCCTTGGTTGTATCCTTCGGCTGTTATCCCTGGTTGCATGCATAGCATCTGCATTTTATTCTTGTTGTTTACTGCTGTTTTATAGTTGCTCTCCGTACTGGGGTTTGACCCCATGTCCCTCTGGGGCTTGGTTGTTTTCCATGTTTGTGTTGTTTTCAGAAAACCCAGGTTTTACAGCTGGCCGTGGTTTTAACCCAGCTGGTGGCGCCCCAGGAGGTGGTTAAGTATCCCAGTAGCGTATAGCATATTCATATGTATCAGTACTGTTAGCCAGGGGATGCCCTGTGCTTTGTCATTGTATTATGTTGTTGGAGTCTGATACATGTTGTTGCTGTTGTTATTCTATATTTTTGGTTGTTTTTATAAACTGGGATATATATTTTGAGTATCGCTCTATTTTAAATTATAGTGTTTTAAACCGTCAGGCCAAAAGCAAAAATTTTACCCGCTTTTTATTAGCTTCCACATGTGTTGTACGTTTACCTGTGATGTGAGCACGAGGCCTGACACGGATAGCTATCATGCTCTCACACACATCGTGGCCACTATATTCCATTCGATTGTATCAGTTGTTGAACTGTTCTTGAGTTCATTTGGCTCCCTGATTTGGTTGTAGCCTGCGGCGATGGTTTTCTGTTGTTCTCATGCATAACACGTGCATTTATATCTGTTGCTGTCTACATGTTGTTTATGTTGCTCTCCGTACTGGGGTTTGACCCCATGTCCCTCTGGGGCTGGTTGTTTTGCCTGTTTATGTGTTTTTCAGGTAACCATGGTTTCTCAGCTGGTCGGGGAGATGATTCAGCTGCCGGTGCCCCAAGAGGTGGATAGAGTGTCCCAGTTATGTATATTATTTATATTAGACTGTAGAGCAGCCTCCGGAGAATGCCCTGGAAGGATGTGATGTTCTATTGTTGATTTGGGATGTACCCTGTTAGGTAGTCACTCTATGTTTGTATTTGTGGTTGTATCTGCTGTTGTTGGTTTTTCAGTTGTTATAAACCAATATTTTGAATATCGTTGTATTTTAAAGTATGATTTTCTACGTCAGGCCAAAGCGAAAAATTTTAGCCACTATTTTAAATGCTTCCGCTATTATTTATTGCGTGGTAAATCTCTGTATCATGCACCGGGCCTGACATTTTGTTTTGCTTCACACTAAGGAAATCTTCTAAGATGTTAGTCATTATTGAGCTAAGTTCGCGATCTGTTTATTTTCCCTAGCTGATTTTAAGTTTGCAATCTAATTTATTTCTCCAAGTTGATCAGAGTCGAGATCTAATACCTATTCGAACTCATTTAGTTGTAATTAGTTTTATTTCTCCGAGCTGACATTGAGTTGTGATCTGATATTCCCTAAGCTGATTCGAACTTGTGCTCTGATTTCTTTATTCTAAGCTGAGTTGACTTTGTTGACCATTGTAATTTAGTCGGCTCGTTTAAGTTGTGTTGACTTTCCCAATCTGAGTTGACCAAATAGCCCAGATCTGATTTGTATCCTGAGCTGGTTTAAGCTCGCGATCTGTTTGATACTCTGAGCTCAGCTGATTTATCTTAGGTCCACTCTGGACTACTACTGTAAACTCAAGTTTAATCCTTCATTCTATTAGCTTTGATTCGAAGGTATAACTCTAATATGTTCTAAGTTATACCCAATTGCAAGAAATAGTTCATCAACTTAGAGCTCTGCTATTTATTAACTGTCAGGCCTCGTGCTCATAACAGAGTAAAATCACACAAACACAAGCGGAAGCTACTAAAAAGCGGGTAAAATTTTTGCTTTTGGCTTGACGGTTTAAAACAATATAATTTAAAATACGACAATAGTCAAAATAGACATCCCAGTTTACAAAACTAACCAAACAAAGGATACAACAAACAACAAGGCATCACAGAAAATGGTATCCCCTGGCTATCAGCCAGCTACAATAAACTAAGCATCACCCGGGACATCCCACCCGCGGTGATACCAGTGCATACAAATAATATACATAACTGGGACACTCTAACCACATCCTGGGGCACCTCCAGCTGGATTAAACCCACGTCCAGCTGCAAAACCTTGATTCCCTGAAAACAACACAGGCAACAAAACAACCAAGCCCCAGAGGGACATGGGGTCAAACCCCGTACGGAGAGCAACTATAAAACAGCGGTAAACAGCAAGGATAAAATGCAGATGCTATGCATGAGACCAGGGACAACAGCCGAAGGCTACAACCAAGGAAGGGAGCCAAATAACTCAATGCACAGCTCAACGGAATCTGCAATAGATATGTGTGGCCACGGTGAGTGTAGGACATGTGGGAGCTACCCACTCACCCCTACTAGCCCACCAATACCAGATGCATCAACAAGTCAACCTACCGTTGCCCAACCTATGAACTGTGGTAGTTAACCACTCGACGCATAGGGGCTAACAAATCCCAGCAGGGAGATGAGAGTACGGAATCACCGCTCACCCTCGCATCCTGGTAAGAAAACAGAGCAACAATAATAAAACAATGGCTGCAACAGCTGAGATGAGATGATAATGCGTGTATGCAACAATTAGCATAACTCATATGCAAAACAGCAACCACAACAGCAAACATACACAACCATCTCACGAAATCAGCAACTACAATTCACTCAAGCCATAAACCTGCTGATTCACAAGCTCCAAATCCGTACCTTAATTCTGAGCACAATTACCACAACAAGATTCCCGAGAGATCTGGTTGAAACCTGCTAAACACACAACGCACAGATTTCAAAAGCTATACAGAAGGTCACGATAATTCACAGTAACTTACGGCTGGGAGTTATACACTACAACCAGCAATTACTCTACCATCTACTCAACAGGAAGCTCAATAACAAAGCTCTAAGGTAAGATCTTATCGCTAATTCGAAAGGCTACCTGAATAGCAAACACACGGCAGAAGTAAACAACTTCGCGATCTTACTTCGAGCTAACAACAGCCTCCGAGAATGATATAGAATAAAAGAGCTTCATGAGAGGAGTCCAGCGCTAACTCAAACGTACTAAACGTTGACCGGAAACGACGTGAATTGCCGGAGAAATGCTACGGTGAACTGTGTTCTAGGGTTCGAAGCAACGAACAACAATCGGAAGAATTATTTTCGCTAAGTATGGAATCTGATATCTAGTCGAAGACCAAGTCTCCTAATATAAATACATTTCACACCAGCTGACAGCTGCAAGAGCGAGTTCCACTGACAAAACCAGTCGAAATCGCTAAAAACCCAACCAGCAGGCATTGCTGTTAACACAACCAGCAATCGCAAAATAAACCAACAGCTGAAGCCTTCAAACAACGCTAAACAAAACGGCGTCGCATCAACTTAACCAAACAACGTCGCACAGCACACGCCATCCTTACTGTCAACAGCTGATCAACCAAACCAGCGTCTGGATGAAATAACGCATCAGATTCCTCAACATTAAACGCATAACGCAACCACCAGCTGATACCCAAACGCTGCGTTTCAGCTAAATTCAAACGGTGTCTCATAACCCAACAGCTGATCGCTACTATATGAAACACACCAACTGCTGAATTCCCAAAACGACGTAGTTTCACCCAACGGCTGCTCGCTACTAAGAAACGCGCTAACAAACCAACAGTTGGTTCCTGTTTACCAAAACGTCGTCGCTTCAGGGTTCTATAACGTTTTCTGCTGATTCTTGCGACTAAAACACCAACGTCTGAAATCCACGTCAGCGCTGCAGCTGCTTCTCTCGCAACAGCTGGTAGCAATACAACGACTGAATCCAACACTTAGACAAAACTCAAAAATACGAAAACTTCCAGAATTGCTCTAAATGTGAAATCTGACCCAAAAATACAAACCAACCTTCAAATAGAAATCTGAACCACCAGAATTCCTTAAAACCAATTAATCCAACAATTAATATTCTATTACATTTTTCAGTTCTCACATATACTCTGAGCTGATTTGAGTTTCTTTATTCATTGATCTCCATTGTACTCCCAACAACTTTTAAAAGTTATGAGTAGTTTTCAAAGAAGCGGACCATCAAAGTTTAAGTGATCTTATTCAGATCAGAGAAAAGTATTTCAAGAAGATTTTGAAGAATAGTATGTACAAATGTTTTAATGATATATGACAAGGTTATGAATGAGGAATGACAGAAGTTTCCATGTCATCTTTCGTAAAGTTTAAAGGAAGTATATTTCAAGTTTAAAGTAATTATGGCAAAGATAACTTTGAGACCCGAAAGCTTATAAAATTAATTGAGTTAATTAATCGGGTTTTGTTGAGATCAGCTTTGTGTTGTTGATCTTTGAGAAGCTATCGCATTTTGTTTTAGCCCTTAGAACAGTTCTGGAGAGTTATAGTTGGCGTGGATTCTGTTCAGCAGTTGGCTCGGGTCATAGCTAAATGTTGGTGCTCAGCAGTGGTGACGTCAGCAGTAGTGATTGTGTTCAGCAGTTGTGACAAGTTCTGTTATCGATAGCGTTCAGTAGTGAGATAGAGCGCTTTCAGTAGCGGGTGCTAGTACGTCGTCGTTTGGAGTAGTTGGAACGACAACATTTTGGATTAGCGAAGAAGACTCAGTTGTGTGTTGCGTTAACGTCAGCTGTGTGAGAGATTTTTTTGTAGCGTTGCTAACAGATGTTGGTTAGTATTTAGCAGTGAATAGCGGGTGACGTGTCCAGTTGTGACAGTAGTTCTCTGCGACGTCGTTTGAGTTAGTATAGATCTGTTTTGGCTTAGTGAGAGATCTGTTGCAAGATCTGTTTTGCGAGCGGGAATATCAGTTGCGTAGCTTAAGTTGTCGGTGGAGCTGTTTCCATTTCTGTCAGCAGTGAGATTTAATAGGGAGCTTGGCCTTGTTCTCTATTATTGTTCCCGACACTTAGAATAATTTCCCGATTGCCAAATTCTGTCGCGATACCCTAGCTACTGTTCACCGAACCTTATCTTCTTCGCTTGCCGGCGGTAGGTAGCTCCGACAAGGGCGAGAGTGGTAGCGTCGGACTCCTCTTGCTGAGACGCTTCGTTTGGATATTGTTTTTCGAACGTTTGCTTGAAGCTGGTGAGGTGTGCGAAGACATCCCCCTTGTGTAGTCTGTTAGCATAAGCGTCGGATTTCGCTCCTAGCTTTTTGGGGTAAGTTCAGATCCCGCCATTAAGCTTGTTAGAGCTTTCTATGATGTTTGATGAGGTAGGATAGCGTTGGTCGAGTTGTAGCTCCCAGTTGTTGCTTTTCTGTGCTTCGGTCTTTGAGCAGTTGTTGTGTTGCCGTTGAGCAGGTGGTGGATCTGCGTCATTGTGGCAATCTGCTTGTAGTAATTGTTGCACAAAGAATTGAGGTACGGATGTGAGCTTGTTTACAGCCTAGGATTGAGCATGGATTATATGCTTGGCTGTGTGTGCTCTGTACTGTTATTACTTTTGCCTGTGTTATAATATCAGCTGTTGCATTTGCATACACGCATATTGCCGTCAAACCCTGTTTTGCTAGCTATGTCTGTTCTGTTGAATTGAGAGTACCAGGATGCTATGTTCAAGGACGAGCGGGTAGTTCCCGTATACCTTGGAGGCTAAGCGGGTAACTCCCGTAACTCATTCTCCCTGCTGGGATTGTTAGCTGCTATGAGCGGAGTGGCTAGCTCCCACATCTCATGAGTGAGCAACAACAGGTGGAGTTATTTTTTGGCATCTGGTACGGTGTATTGGAGACGAGTGGGTAGCTCCCATATGCTCAGTACACCATCTCGTGGCCACTACTGATTGTTCCTTTGATCAGATCTTGCTGTTGAGCTGTTGTTGAGATCCTTTTGCTCCCAGCTTTCGGTTGTAGCGTTGATCCCTTGTATAGAATTTGCATATTATCTATTGCTTTCCTTATGCTGTTTATGCTGCTCTCCGTGTTAGAGTGGATGCCCAACTAGCCAACTTGTGGCGTGTGGGTTTTATAGACTCTTGTACAAACAGTCTTTATATATGATATTCGCATTTACTTATATGGCGTTCTTTCTGCTGGTCGTGGCTTTGACCCAGCATGAGGTGCCCCAGGAGGTGGATAGAGTGTCCCAGTTAGCGTATAACATATATGTACTAGTATTGTTAGCCGGGGAATGCCCCGTGCTTGTGGGATTGTGTTATCCGTTGTAGTACTGGTATTTGTGTTTGTATAAATGCTGTACTGTTGTATCGTGTATTTGTAAACTGGGATATTTTAAGTATGATTGTCTTTCAAATAATATGTTTTAAACCGTCAGGCCAAAAGTGAAAATTTTAAGCCACTTTTTGTATGCTTCGGATATGTTTGCGTTGTTTAACTCTGTGTAGAGCACGAGGCATGACAACAATAACAGACGGTCATCCCAGGAAGGGTGAGGACACTGGCTGACGAACTAGTGTGCCCCTTCATATAGGAAGGGTGAGGATGTTGGTGTTGGTGCAACGGCGAAGCCGGATCCCGCTCCCGAGGCGCAGCTGAAGAATTTAAAAATTTTGACTAGGAACGATCAATACACCTATACAATAATCAAAACATTCATAGAATGTTCAGAAGGTACCTTGATGGCGTCTAGGCACCTGTCTCCGACCAATTCCACGAGGGAATTGTCACTTCAACGGTTGAACGGCTGGATAGATGCCTAATCCGGTCAATGACCAGAATCTCAACTCCTTCACCGGATTGCACTAGAAAACCGACGAGAATTATACGGGCAGAATCTCCTCGCCAAGATGGTCGGAAAAGATTTCGACGGTGGAAGAAGAGAGAGGGGAGGAGTTTGCTGAATATCCTTTTGGTGTTTTCCTTTCTCTCTTTTGAAAGTGTCTCCTCATTGCCATAATTATAGATTGAGTGAGAGTTTGATTTGAACAAAACAGTGAACATTCCGTTCAACTCAAACTGTGAACATTCGGTTCAACTCGAACAGTGAACATTGGGTTCAACTCAAACTGTGAACATTCGATTCAACTCGAACAGTGAACATTCGGTTCAAGTCAAACAATGAACATTCGTTTCAAGTCAAACTGTGAACATTCGTTTCGACTCCCTTGATTTTGGTCTCACCATAATCACGATCGATGATCAGATATCACCGATGTGATCAGTTACAAAACTGATCATTATGATGCAAAATAAAATTTTCGGACCACTAAATCTATATATGACAGGTTTAGTCTCATTATCTAAATATTGAAGTCCTACTCCCTTAGTTACCTTTAGGAAGTCATACTACCAAGCTTCCTCCTACTATACTCAACACTTTGAGTACCATATGTTAGAGTAGATGCCCAACTAGCCAACTTGTGGCGTGTGGGTTTATAGACTCTTGTATGAAACAATCTTTATATATGATATTCGCATTTATTTATATAGCGTTCTTTACTTTCATTATGTGTGTAATGATTTACAATTGCGTTGAGTAAAGACCTAGAATGCACTAAAACGTATGTTAGATGTGATAGTGGGTATGACGACTATCATGAAACACATCTAACAGTCGCTGTGCATTCTGAACATGTTCCTAGAAGATTGGGCCGTCAAAACGAGGATAAGGCCGCCCGAGTTCGAGACTAGTATCTGCGATGTGAAGTACCATGTTTCATTGGTAGGGAACATTGTGATTTCTGAGCATGCAGATAGATAGTGACCTGGTGATCTATCGAACTACCCTCGTTCGGACTTTCCAAGTGGTTACCATTTGTCGAGTGGATAAGTCCGAGGTCTTAGTTGTACTGATTAGTCCTCACGACTCGAAACGTCATTGAGACTCTACATGATAGGCGTCTCACTTTGACCCATTTTCCGACTCACTTGGGGTCATAAGGTGTCGGGATTGGGTGAGACCCCGATGCATGTAGGAGTCGATGCATCGTTGTCGAGGATTCACCGCTCGCAGACATGCGTGGATATCCTATGCTATCTGAGGGGATAATAGTGTATGAATCTCTGGCCAGAGTACTAGAAGTGTTTTAGGTAAATGTGTTTACCTAATTACACTCGCGATGTCACTATTCGATCTCCAAGATGTATGCATAGCTATCGGATCTATAGCGACTCTCGATTTACCAATGGTCGTTGATCTGATCGGGATATATGGATTGAAAGGACCGTACTGTACGCTAACCACGACCAACTGGTTCTTGCAGGCACTATCAGTGATACCTAGGGGATCATGGGGCGATGTTGCTAGACGCTCTTACCATGATCCGTTCGGCAGGTCCGGAATTGTGATTCCGGAGCCATAATGGTTGTGGGCCCACGGCTAGATGTATCCCTGAACCATTGAGGGTCACACAAGTACTAGATTCGAGATTCCCGCACGGATACTGAGCTCAATGTGTTGAGCACGAGAAGAGTATTTTGGGAAGTGCGACTTCCTGAAAGTCAACAAGGGTCAAACCGGGGTTTCCCGCTGTTGAGGGGCAAAACGGTCATTTTGCACTGGGATTCTGAAAAACGGTTTTTCAGATCATGGCGTTCAGTTTTGGAAACTGAATCGATAGGTCCGATCTGATCGGCGATCGGAGTTACGATGAAGTCTCGGTGGTGGAGATGAACTGAATGTTCATCGTTGGACCCGGGCCCGTTGGACCGGTCCAAGTCCAACACCTAAGTCTATTTAATTAGACTAAGCTTCACTTAACACAAGAGACAACATACCTAACCCTAAACCTAGAAGTGGCCGCCCCTACCTTCTCTCTACAAGTCACCGCCGCCGCCGCCGTGCTCCGCCGCCGCCGCCGCCCATCTTCACCGGAAAATAGTTTCCGGCCAATTCGATGTGGAGAATCCGTTCGGATGATCTCGTCAGTCCTTCTAGTGCAGGCTGACGAAGGAGTCTCGTTTCTGGTCGTGGACTGGATTGGCGATTTCTACTGCAATCTACCGAGAAGAGCCGACGTTATTGTAACTACGGTTGGAGCCAGGCACAAGTGCCAGCAAGGTGGTTTTTTTGAACACCCTATGTATGACGATATTTGTATTGTTATTTTTCGTATTGATCGTCTCCCGGCCGTTTTTTCTGTTCTTCCGCTGCCTAGACGGGGGGTGGATCCGGATCCCCAACAGTGGTATCAGAGCCAGTATTTTTCGGATCTGATCAATACTGATTGCCCTATTGTATCTAACATCTCAAATTTCAGATCGGAAAAATCAAAATCATTGAACCAAGGGCCACGCCACCGCCGCATGCGGCGGCGCAACACGAGCGCACGATGGCGCGCGCGCAGGTGCGCACGGCCACGCATGATCGCAAATCGTTGGATGCCGCCTCGTGTGAAATGTCGCACGCCGTCGCCCGCCTTGCGCACTGGTTGCGCAACCTGCCGGGAATGGACGCGCGAGAGTCGGCCGCTGGATTGCGCTACGGGCTGTCGCAAGGCGGCGCCCTTCCACGCGCGATGCATGCGAAATTGTCGCGCTTCACCGGCCGCTGTCCAGCGCAATCGTTGCTCCGCTGTGCGCTGCTGGCCGGCCAATGAACGCGCATGGCTGCGCCGCTTGCTGGCGTCGTCGTGTGACGGTGGCACATGAAGCGCCGCTCTTGTAGCGGCCGCGCACGCGCCCTTGCGGCGCACGTGATGTTTGCGCCGCCGTGCATTTTTCCGGTGGTGGCGCCGTCGGCCGGCCGCCGCTCCGGTGATGTCGTGACGGCTGGTCTGTTTTCTTCTAGTGTTTTGGTCCCGGGCAGCCTGTAAAGTTTTCGGGCCGGTATGCGATATCGGGCCCGGTTTTGATCGATTTTGAAATTTTAAGTTTTTGGGCCAAGAATTGTTTTAAGCCCAATTTGATACAATTAAAATTAGTAAAATGTGATTTTAATTATGAAATATGATTTTGTAATAAAATATGATTTTGTTGATTAAAATTTGTTTTATCGGCAAAATACGATTTTATTATAAAATGCGATTTCGTAATTAGAATATGATTTTACAATAAATAATTAGATTATTTTAAATTATGCATGTTAATTAGATTAATTGAATGATTGGGGTGATCGAGAGCCGTGCCCAATGTGTTAGGTGTATGCAATAGGTTTTATATGATTTCGGCTTTTATATATTGATTATCATTTAAAGTGGGCCTGTTTGTGGCCCGTTCCCACCCCTTGATAAATGTATCCCTTATTTGTCATAGTAAATTTAAATGTAAATTACTAGATTTAGTGGGAGGACATCCGAAGACGGTGGACGATGACGATCAATATATTGAAGACCGAAGATCTATAAAACCGGAAAGCTTTGTAATAGGATTGCATTGCATATTGCATTACCCCTAGGATTGGACTCAGGTCCGTGGCTGGAAACCACGGACCGCATAGGTCTCGCGATCGATCATCCCAATGTTACTTTATATATGTTGATATATAGTTTAATTGAATCCGCATGTTGCATGTTTTAAATTAGATTTAAATATGCATGAGACTAAAATTTTTCAAAAATAAAATCCCTCGTTTTAAATTTGATTTAAAACTTATATCAAGATAAAATGTTTATTCGATAAACAAAAGGGTATTTAAAATTGTTTAAATTAACCCTACCTTCCATCAACAATGGGTGTACGTCGATGCTACCCGTATACATGGCCCGACTCATATTATTGAGGGGGTCATGTATGCCGGAAAGCTGTCCACGCCATTGAAAATCGTTGTGAGTCGGTTGGAACTCCCTTTAACGTTGGCTCATATTATTGGGGACGTTAAGGGGACCGTCCTTCACGACTCAACATTGATGGGTAAATCTTGACACGTGATAGTAAACGACGTCATATTATTGGGCCCTTACAGGACGTGAGGTGAATACATGGAGGTTACACCGGTTGCAATCGGAAACTACCTTTTGGG
>KV012515.1:38111-48747 GCA_001598015.1 Dorcoceras hygrometricum | reverse complement strand
AGCAATCCTTACGTGGAGTCCAGCGTGGACAGACTTGCTTACGTGGAGTCCAGCTGTACTCACTGTTTCGGTAGTGAAGAAAAGATGTATCAGCCGTAGCGCTAAACATAAGATGCAATCAGCTGTTGCAAGCATTCATCAGTTGCAAGCAATCAGCTGTTGCAAACAGAAGTCAAGACCAGCAGTTCATACAACAGATGGATCAGCTGGAGTAGCTGAACCAGCTGGTGCGCAAAGAACGTTCAGCTGAAGCATATACATTACCAACAGCTGGAAAAACTAAAGGCAGACGAGAACAGCTGAAGAGATCTGAAGATAGAGCTGAAGACAGATCTGATGTACAGTAGAGATCCGAACGAACAGCTGATGAGATATACAAAGAAGAACGATCAGCTGATGAGCGATACGAAGAAAACCAACAGCTGAGTGAACAACTGTTGAGCGAAGTGTGATAATGAAGAAAACTATCAGCTGTTGGAACAAATTTGTTGAAGATGAAACAACAGCTGAGCGAACAGATAATGAAACAGCAGTTGCGCATCAACAAAGATGCATCAGCTGTTGCAATGAAGAAAAGCTGTTATCAGACATTGATTACACGTGGAGCAGCTGATCAAATAAGGAGCAATTTTTTATCATCTGGATCGTGAGGAGAATTGTGGCATCAGCTGATGAACAACTCAGATGAAGAACATGAAGAAGCGATCAGCTGCTGGAACATAAAAGCAAAATGGAAAGAATCAATGGCTGAAACTGAGTCGTGCAAATGCCTTAATTTGAGGTGACAAGATTAGTACTATTCTGGGAAATAGTACAATATACAGAGGATGGTTGCACCAATTTGGGAAGACGACGATTTAGCCGTAACAAGCGCAGAAGGGATTTGAATCTACTCTAACAGTTATATCTTTGGAGAGAAGCTATATATACGAAGATTTTGAAGAAGACAACTTGATCACGCCATAAGGAATGAAGCACAGTGCAAAAACAGAGGGAAGAAAAATAGAAGAATGAAGCAGTCGACCACCATTAGAGAGGAGCTTACTACGAGCGTCGACTGCTGAGTTCTAATCAGCTTTTGTAGAAGCATTTTCCCAGTGTGAGATTTATTCTTTAGAGAGTTGAGCGTTCATTGTAAAATCTCACACACACAGATTCACTCGTATATTCTGAGAGATATGCGAAATTGATTAGCGAGTGAATCACAACCCAAAAATCAGATCCCGTCCAAGCACGAAGACGTTAAACTCTGTGTCTGTAGCCTTTCTCACATAGGCGTAAAACAAGTGATTGACACAGCCGAGGGCTGGTGTAGATTAGAGTAGTTCTAGCAGCTCTTGGCTGTTGGATCGGGTCTGTACACGATGTGTAGATCAATTCTTTTAGTGGAACCTTCCTGAAAAGGAAGAAGGGGAGACGTATGATATTTATATCCGAACTTCCATAAACAAACTTTGAGTAATCTCTTTACAATTTACAGTTCTGCATATGCATTTAATTTATTTAGCACGCATGCATCAGATCACACACACAGTAAGTCAAACAGATTTCTGTTTACAGAAATCTGTTTTGCGCCGAGTTGTTTTAAAATTTAGGATTCAGTTCTGGTGTATTCCGCATGATTTTATTTCTTACCAGATCTGTCTCCGGTGATCTCGTATTTATATGTTCAAGAACTGAAGCATTGCGCTTCACTCTTTTTATATTTAGGATCAGATCTCTCGGTTTTGCGTTGATGAGTTTAGTTCTCGGGTGAGATCTGATCCTTCGGTCCTAACAGTGTCTGAGTTGAATCCATCTTAGTCCATTGTGGACGAATTCCTTAACTCTAATCTTAATTCTTTTCTTTCAAAGGTATAATACGAATCTGTTTCCAATTATATCAGATCTTATGTCATTGCTCCTCAGTTTAGTGTTCAGCTATATGTTATTCGTTCCTATAGCCTGGTTGTTCTAAGTTTCTTAGTTTGAGATCCGTGGTACGCCCAGTAAGCTTTTAAATGTCAAAATAGTTTTAAAGTAGCGAACCATGGTTGTTTTCTGCGAGATAATTCAGATCCAAGAGAAAGCAGTTTAAAGAGCATTTTAGCAGTAAAAGTTTTAAAACAGTTCGAAGGAAGTAAATTTTCTTTAAAGGTTAATGCTGAATGACTTGTGGTATAAGTTCCCAACGGTCAGTACGGAGGGAGGGTGAGCAAGCTGATTGACGGATTAGTGTGCCCCTCCAACAGGGTAGTGTGGATGTCGGTCGACGGACCGGTGTGCCCCTCCCATAAGAGAAAGAGGCGATAAATTCGCAATGATTCCGTTAACAGATAGCTTGTGCAAGCGAGCTGCCGATTTTGGCGTTCTGCGCCCAACGACAGATATGGAGTAAGGGTTGTTACAACCAATGTTTGAGCAAAGATGAAGCTAAAGCTTACTTCCTTTGATATCGTACCCTTTTAAAAGTTTATTGTGATGAGCATTCCAGTTTACTGCTAAAAAGTTTTAAGAGCATCAAGCTTGAGCCAGTTTATGTTTAAATGTTGCTGTGCTTTTATGCACGCCCAGTTTATGTTTAAAATGCTTTTAAGTGCGTTTTAAAAGATCAGTATTGTTATCTCAGTTTTCCAGCTTCCAGTTCCAGCTTATTCGTTTGTTCGGTTTTGGAACATATCTGTTTGCAGCTTTTAGCTTTCAATTAAAGCTATTTTCATGCATGTACTGTGTGTATTTGTTATTCAAAAATTACTTACTGAGCCCCTAGGCTCACTAGCTTCCATGGGTACAGGTAGTGTTGTTCAGTGAGAGCTGGAAGATGCGAGCTGAATCATTTTGGGGAAGTGTGTTTATCGAGGAACCAGCGTTTCCTACTGCTGCAGACCTTATCTCTTTTGTGATTGCAGTTGTATTAGACACCTCGTTTCAGATCTGTTTCCCAGCTGTTTCGCATCAATTGTATTAAGATATTTCTATAACAGTGTTTTCTATTCTAATTTGTCCCGTCATTAGTACTTTCAACTCATGAGCTATTGCAATCTGTTTATTCTAAGATGTTTTAACCCGAGAGCTGTTAGTTTAGATCGAAAGCATTTTAATTGTTGTTCCCCTATTAGCATGAGATCATCTTAAGTATCCTCCTTTCAGTTCTGAGTACCACAGTTCAAATCTATTTCCTTATGCATAAAACGTGCCGTTCATTATATCGCACAATCGCACCAAATGTGTTTGCATCATTCGGAAAGCTCTTTAAAAAAAAACCTTGTACACTTATCTTCGTACAGTATTGAGAAATCGGTGGACTAGGGTCCCACATCACTGCTCGATCGGTTTCTTTCCGCACATTTTTATTGTTAACCGAGAAATGACACTTAGACTAGGAACTTCAGATCTGAGTTTAGCGAAGGCCTGTAAAACGTTTTTAAGGTTTCAAAAAGTTTAAAATCCAAGGAGTTCATTCAACCCCCCCCCCTTCTAAACTCCTAGGCCTATTTTCGATCCTAATTGATCCTATCAGTACCCCATGCTCGTGGACCAAAGTCCCTTCTCGCATGTGGCTAATCATCAGCTCCTTTGTAGTAGTGTACCTCTTAGATCGCAGGTTCTTCCCAAACAGTTCTTTGAGGTGTTGGTGATGTCAGCAACATGCACACTTCCTCAAACCTCCTATGCTGTTCGTTGGACATAGATGCCAATATATAGCACATGGCTTTGAGATCATAGTCCCACCATGTATCAAGCTTCTTCATCTCCTCAAGGTTGATGTCAGCAGATGATTCTTTCGGAGGAGATTTATCTAGTATGTATACCATCTTCTCCGATGACAGAACAATCTTGAGGTTCAGTAAAAATTCCAGGTAGTTCTCTCCGTTAATTTTGTTATTTTCGATAATCAGTGTAAGTGGATTATGTGCAGTCATCGAATATACTGATATGAAAACAGACACACATAAATGAATATTAATAATAATTTACTAAGACATAAAATATGATCATTTAATTTTATGAATCACTCTCCCACTATTTTAACGATTTCACCACCCTCTAATGAAATCGAGAAAGTCAGTTTCTTTAGTGGGTGCATAGAGTCCAATCAAGAAATCATGGTCCCAAATAATATCAGCCAACCATGATCCCCAAAAGGTAGAGCACAATTGCATCAAATGCAACCCCAATGTATTTACCTCACGTCCAGTAAGAGCCCAATAATATGACGCCGACATCATGTGTCAAGACAATCCATAAATGTTGAGTTTTAATGGACGGTGCCATGATGTCCTCAGTAATATGAGCCAACACCATGGGACTTCCATCCAACTAGCATTAACTGTCAATGGCGTATACAACATTTCGGCATACAGCCCCCCAAATAATATGAGTTGGACCCCGTATGCGGGTAGTATCGACGTATACCAATTGTTGATGGAAGGTAGGAGATTTTAAACAAAATTTAAATTCTCTTAGCTTCATGATCACATTGAATAAACTTTTTTTTATGATAAATTTATGAGTTATGGACTAACATTCTCTAGGACTTCTTCCAGTCATTGGAGGGGTTAAGGCCCGCTTAAAACCCAACTTCCTAAGACAAAGCAACGCCCTTCATTGGGCCCAGTCGGTACAAGCCATTTTAAGTCAGTCTATGAAGGACTCACTTAGATTACGTTTTGTCACAATACTTCATAATTATCATTAAACTAAATTCCTTCAATTTATTCACGAAACTTTAATATTTATATAAATTTTAAATCATATTTAAAACGAGAGATTTTATTTTAAAAATTTGGTCTCATTAATTTTAAATAATATTTAAAACATATGCAGATTCAAAAAGTAATATATATATATACTAATTATCCCATAATCTTGTTATTTATACTAATAAATTTCAATATTAATTATTTTAAAGGAATAAAATTAACTTTTTATAAAATATAATTTGTCCAAAATAATTTTGGCCTTAAACAATTAGGTCCAACACCTCGAGATAATAAAAAATAATTCGGCCCAACCAGAAAAACCCGACACCAAGTATCGGTCTGAAAGCCCGTCGGGCTGCCTAGGTCATGCACGGGCAAAATCCTAGTTGGCAAAACATCCACCACACCGCCGCAAGCTCGTGCTGCACGTCGTGAGAAACTCGGCGCCCCACGTGTGCTCGTGGGTGGGGGAGCTACGCAGGACAGGCGCGCACAGGTTGGGCATGACATTGCGGTGTTCGTGCGAGGCGAGAGCGCGCGGTGTGTGCGTTGAGCGCACAATGCCTGCCTCAAAGTGATACGTGCTTGGCCTTGTCCGCACCAGCCGCACAATACACGTTGTGTCGTGCACGCACCAGCCGTGCGACAGGCCCACAGCATGATATGGGGCACACGTGTGACACCTGCAAGGCGAGCGCGTGACGTTTGGCATTCACCATACCTCTTTTGTCTACTCTGTGCCATCTTCATACCATCACGAATCCTATTGATGGATTTCGTGGTCTGTTCTACTATGTCAGGTCCTAGATTATCTCTTTCATTTACATAATCCCAATGTATCGGGGACCTGAATTTTCTTCCATAAAGCTTCGTATGGAGCCATTTCTATTGAATCCTGATAACTATTGTTATACGTGATAGCTGAAATCCCAGCTCTCAGCAAAATCGATGATACACGCACGAAGTAAATACTACAGTGTTTGGATTACTCTTTCAGTTTTCCACCAGTTTGTGGATGGAAAGTTGTACTGAAGGTTAACTTAGTTTCCATGGATCGTGGTAAGCTCTTCCAGAACATAGACGTAATCTAGGATCCCGATCTGATACTATTAAACTTGGAATACCATGAAGTATCGCTATTTCTCTTATGTACAGCTCAGCATACTTGTTCAGATCATTGGTTGTCTTTACTGGTAAAAAGTGAGCTGATTTGGTTAATCTATCAACTATAACCAAAATAGAGTTAAATTCGTGGAGTGTTTTTGGTAAACCTACTACGAAATCCAAAGCAATATTATCCCACTTAAATTCTGGTATATGGAGAGGTTTCAACATCCCCTCTGGTCGCTGATGCTCTGCTTTTAATTTTTTGCATGTTAAACACTTAGAAATGAAGTTGGAGATATCACGTTTCATTCCCGGCCACAAATACAGCAGTTGCAAATCCTTTTACATATTTGTGCCTCCTGGGTGAATTTAAGGAGTGTTCTGGGCTTCATTCATAATCTCAACTCGCAAGTTGTCAGCTTGTGGTACCCATAGCCTATCTTGGTATCTCATAATTCTTTCTACTATCGTATAAAGATTCCACCTCTCATCTTGTTGCTTCCATTTGAGTAGCTGATCATCTCTGCATTTCCTTTATCTAATTTGATTTTTAATATAGACTGGATGGTAAGCACAGCTAACCTCGCAACGCATTCCTGCGTAATCACCTCTAGTTCAAAACTCTCAATTTCCTTAGCTAATGGTCTCTGAACTGAAAGTTGAGCGAATCCCACAGTGTTTCTACTTAATGCATCTGCTACTACGTTAGCTTTATCAGGATGATAGCTAATAATGCACTCGAAGTACAGTTCTAACCATCTTCTTTGCCTCATGTTGAGCTCTTTCTAGGTATAAAAATACTTGAGGCTCTTGTGATATGTAAATATTTTGCATTTTTCTCCATAAAGATAGTGTCTCCAAATCTTCAATGTGAATACCACTGCTGCGAGTTCTAAATCGTGAGTAGGATAGTTCTTCTCATGAATCTTCAGCTTTCTAGAAGCATAAGCAATCACCTTCTTATCTTGTATTAAGACAGCACCCCCGTCTTTGATGCATCCGTTAAAATAGTGTAATTTCCTTTTCCAGATCCTAGTGTTAAAACAGGGGCTTCTATCAACGCTTGCTTTAATCTATCAAAACTGGATTGGAACTCTGCGGTCCATACATACTTAACATTTTTCTTGGTCAATGACGTTAAAGGAACAGCTATCTTTGAAAATCCATTAATAAAACATCGGTAATAACCTGCAAGTCCTAAGAAACTATGGATCTCTGTAATACTCAAAGGTACAGGCCACTCCCGAACTGATTCTACTTTGATGGATCTACTTCTAAATTGCTCTTAGAAATTATATGACCAAGAAATGCAACCTTCTCAAGCCAAAATTCACACTTACTAAAGTTAGCAAAAATTTGCTTAGTCCTCAAAATTTGCAACACACGTCTAAGCTGATCTGAATGTTCTTCCATATTCTTAGAGTAGATTAGGATGTGATCTATGAATACTATTATGAACTGATCTAGGAAAGGTTGGATCACTCTATTCATTAAATCCATGAATTTCAAAGATTCATTCATTAAACCAAAGTGCATCACTAAAAATTCATAGTGTCTATAACGTGTTCCAAAAGCTGTCTTGTAGATGTATACTTCTTTAATCTTCAGCTGGTGGTATCCACATCAGAGATCTATCTTATAAAATACAACTGCAACTTTTAATTGATCAAACAAATCTTCAATCCTAGGGATATTATACTTATTCTTAATGGTTAGGTTGTTTAACTCCCTATAGTCGATGCACAAACTCATACTCCCGTCCTACTTCTTGACCAACAGCACTGAGGCTCCCAATGGTGAAGTACTAGGATGAATGAAACATTTTACTAGTAGATCTTGAATTTGATCCTTTAAATCTTTCATCTCCATAGGTGCAAGTCTATATGACGGCTTAGATATAGGAGTCGCACCAGGTACTAAATCAATCACAACTCCAGCTCTCGATCTGGTGGAAGACCAGATATGTATTCTGAAAACACTTCTGGAAAATCATTCATTACTTCAACATCTACCAACTCCAATTTCTTATCCTTTTCTGCTGATAATGAACTAACAAAAAATCCTTGATATCCCTTCCTTAGATAGCTCTTTGCTTTCAGAGCTGATATCAGCTCAGTGGTTCGATCGAGTCTATCGGCTCGGAACAAAAATGGGTTTCTACTAGGTGGTTTAACCTCTATGGTTCTTTGCTTAAAATCTTTAACCACTCCATAATTAGTTGACCAATCCATTCCCAAAATTAAATCAAACTCAAGCATGGGTAATAATCAAATTTGTATGTTGCGAAATATACTATTTGTTATGAAGTTTTCTCCTGATGGTACTTTAACGCAATAACCTATCGCTAATAATTCAGGTTGGATAGGTAATCTCTTAGCAAAGCTTCTGATACAAAAGAATGGGTTGCACCATAATCAAACAAAGTTATATTAGGCATACTAGCGATAACAATTTTACCTGTAACTACTGTAGAGTCTGGTTTAGGCTGATCTGATGTCATCACATTGGATCTAGTACTAATGAGTTGATTTTATTACTGAAAATTCCTAGAGATGTGTGATAGGATCAATAGGATCGAAAAACAGCCTCAGGAGTTCAGAACGGGGGGGGGGTTGAATGAACTCCTTTGGGATTTTAAATTTTTGAAACCTTAAAACAGTTTTTACAAGCGCCTAGCTTAACTTAAATCTATGTTACCAGATTTAAGGTGTCTCAGTTAAAAATTATGATCTCTCGACTAACAAGTAATGTGCGGAATAAAGTTTATTAACCAGTTACAGTGATGTACTGAAAATAAATGGTGTAAGTAAAAGTATAGGGTCGAGAGTTTGTTTGTGGAAGTTCGGATATCAAATCCTATGTCTCCCCTTCTTCCTTTCAGGAAGGTTCCACTAGAAGAGTTTGATGAATACAGACGCTGTAGACACCCAATCACCGAGCCTCACTCCAGGTGAACTCCTAGCAACTCCAATCAACAAGCAGACACAGCTGCTGAATACAAGTAATGGTATTTTTCGAACTGCTTCACAAAGCCAGTTCGTTACAGACTCAAAATGATAGTACAGTGAAATACACAACTATTTGAGACTGTAAATCTTCTGGTTTCTATACTATGAAACACGATTCAACAAAGGTGAACCAAAAGATGATATCTCGAAGATTAAGCTATTAAGAACAACTAAGAAAAACTGTTCTTCGATATTGAAAGCACTGGAACTTCAAGTGATTTTTGCAGTGTAGATTTCCAGTGACTGTATGAGCTTTTGAAAGATAGTGTCGATAAGCAATAAGCTCAAGAACGATGAAGGCGTAGAATAGGCGAGGATAGGTGAATTAGCAGAGAGCTTCTCAATTTGAATTCTTTTGCCTTTTATACCCTTTGATCTCAACGGTCATTAAATTTCGCCTAAGGAAACAAAATCCCTTTTTGAATATATGTTCATCGTACAACCGTATATCCTGATCCACCAAATGGTAATCTGCGCTTCATCAGGGCCAAATTGTCGTATATCCATATTTGAGCAAACGTCGTATAATTGATGAGCTCATTGGGGTTGCAGCTTCTGAGCAGTTGTCCATGCCAAATTTCTTCAGCAGTTCTTTCGTATACTTAGCTTGATTAATGAAGATTCCATTATCCAGCTGTCTAACTTGTAATCCCAGAAAGAATGTTAGCTCGTCCATCATGCTCATCTCAAATTTTTCATGCATTAGCTTAGAAAACTTCTGACACAACTTGGGGTTAGTTGACCCAAATATAATATCATCCACATAGATTTGCACTAACAGAACATGATCAGATTTCACAAATTTAAATAGTGTCTTATCAACTGTGCCTATAGTGAAATCATTCTCGATAAGAAATTTAGATAGTGTATCATACCAAGCTCTGGGTGCTTGCTTCAACCCATATAGAGCTTTATCCAATTTATAAACGTGTTTTGTATATGTATGATCTACGAAGCCAGGAGGTTGTGCACCATACACTTCCTATGCTAAGATTCCATTAAGAAATGCACTCTTAACATCCATTTGAAATACTTTAAAGTCTTTAAATGCAGCATAGGCTAAAAACATGCGTATAGCTTCTAATCTAGCTACTGGTGCAAAGGTTTCATCAAAATCTATGCCTTCCATTTGCCTAAATCCCTGAGCTACCAGTCTAGCTTTATTTCTTGTTACTATTCCATCTTCATTCAGTTTGTTCCTAAAGACCCATCTAGTTCCTATAACTGAAAGATTTGAAGGTATAGGTACAAGTTGCCATACGTTATTTCTCTTAAACTGATTTAGTTCCTCCTGCATTGCTTCTACCCAGCTTGGGTCTGCTAAGGCTTCATCTATTTGTTTTGGTTCTATATGTGAGATGAATGCTGAGTCAAAATGATCATGCAATATGCTGGCTTCGTGTGCGAACAGGAGATTCGATGTTACCTATGACCTGCTTAGGTGGATGATTTCTATTCCACCGGAGATCAAGTCCAATTGGGTTTGCTTCCTGTTCTGCTTGGATGTCTTGCTGGATAGCTACATCTGGATTGTCCGATGTCAATTGATGGTTAGCATTCGCATCTTGTGTATCAGATGTTGGTCGTTGTGTGGCAAGAACTGTTTGTGCAACATCAGTTTGAGCAACATCAGTTTGGACATCTTGTGCATTTGTCGCTTCAGCTCCAGCAGCAGGCACACTTGGAGAGATCTAATCCTACGTTGAGTCGACGTTAGTTAAATCGATGACTACTGGATTACCTGTCAGATCTTGTTGAGCATTGTTGTGCGGTGTGTCCAGCTCTGGTTGTATCTCTGCTGAATGTCTTTGTTGTTCCACATCATCATCTGATTCATCA
>KV012515.1:0-36516 GCA_001598015.1 Dorcoceras hygrometricum | reverse complement strand
AAAATTGATTTGGGCAATACCAGAAACCAGTTCATGCTGACTCAAATGGGCAAGCGTTTTAAAGTTTATATGGTTCATTCGCTGATGCCACAACCAACTCTTGGAAGAGTTGGCTGCTAAGAAAATTTGTTCAGATCCCATGGGTTCTGACCAATTGATAATGTAGGTATTCCCCGACCTTTTACCTACCAATACAGTCAGTCCATCTGGACTCTGAACTGTGCATGTGTGCTGTTGAAAGTTAACTATGTAACCTTTGTCACATAGCTGACTTATGCTAATAAAATTATAGCGCAAGCTATCAACAACTAAAACATCAGATATTGAAATGTTACCGTGGGTAAACTTACCCTTACCCACAGTGTTACCATGTGAGTTATCACCAAAGACTATCTTTGCTCCTTTGTGTGGAGTAACCTCTGATAACAGCTTTGGGTTTCTAGTCATGTGTCTTGCACACCCACTATCCAGATACCAAATGATTGACTCATCTCCAGCTTTGTACCTGTTATCCTGTAATCATAAAAACAGATTTTGGTACCCAATTTTACTTGGGTCCAGATAGGACGGGACCCATACTTGAATTACTTTAACACTTTTCACAGTATGATAGTCCATAAGGGTCTGTGCAGAAATATTGTGAGATCTGTTGAGTGTTGTTTTGATATTTTGACCATTCAGATCTCTCCTCGACTGAACCTTTCTCCAAACAGATTTTGCCTTCTTCGAACTACGTCTGGGCTGGTGAGAAACAAACGACTTAGAACCAGCTTTTGCTTTATCTTTGTCAAGTCTGTTCTTTAGCCAGCTTGGCTTGGAGTTCTCAGGTCTTAGAAAACTGATACTAGATTTTCCTTTTTGATTCAGCTTTGAAGAGCTCTGGTCATCATACCTCACTGACTCGCATGTATCATGTGTCATACTGGCTTTGACAAAGCTCATCTTTTTGAACTTGTCATA
Organism: Dorcoceras hygrometricum; assembly: GCA_001598015.1. Classification (NCBI taxonomy): domain Eukaryota; kingdom Viridiplantae; phylum Streptophyta; class Magnoliopsida; order Lamiales; family Gesneriaceae; genus Dorcoceras; species Dorcoceras hygrometricum. Next base: position 35,556 of record KV012515.1, on the reverse strand, counting down.
TACCAGATATGACTGAGTACTGGTTTCTCCAGCGCTGCTTTCACTAGCATTGAAACCTAAGACAGTTCTATCATTTGCTGGCTTCTGAATTTCACATAGCTTATCTAGAGAAACATAAGACTGAGTCCAGGAGCTCATTATCAGTTTTAACTTTTCAATTTCTAGACTCGAGCTCACTGGATCTATCCTCAAATATTCATTCCCAGTCTTCAGCTTACTCAAATCAATTTGTAAACTGTCAGTGTTACCAAGTTGAACAGATCTTGGTTCCACTGAACTATTTTTCAAATCTACGTTTTCAGCTTTGACTTCCTGTGAGAAACAAACGACTTAGAACCAGCTTTCGCTTTATCTTTGTCAAGTCTGTTCTTTAGCCAGTTTGGCTTGGAGTTCTCAGATCTTAGAAAACCGATACCAGCTTTTCCTTTTTGATTCAGCGTTGAAGAGTTCTAGTCATCATACCTCACTGACTCGCATGTATCATGTGTCATACTGGCTTTGACAAAGCTCATTTTTTTGAACTTGTCATATACCAGATGTGACTGAGTATTGGTTTCAGTGCTGCTTTCACTAGCATTGAAACCTAAGCCAGTTCTATCATTTTAACTGGACGACCACAGTTAAAACAATTCATGTCAGTAGACAATTTTTCAGATTTATTATAATTATTATGAAAGAAATAAGGGTTGTAGGATTTTCTCAAATATTTCCCAAACTTCTTAACGAAGAGGGACATGACGTCGTTGCTGAATTGATCAGCAGACTTGCTCGTTCTTGGAGAGCACTGTTCAGATGTTGTTGCTGCTAATGCTTTTGTCGGTTGAGATTTTGAGGGTCCAGCTTCAGATCTTGTTTGTAACTCAAGCTCATAGGCTTTAATATTTGCAACAGATCATGCAGTTCCAGCTTGTTCAGATCCTTGGACTCGCGCATGGCCATCGTCTTAACATCCCACTCTCTGGGCAGCGCTCTCATCACCTTCAACACCAACTCACGGTTGCTGTATTCTTTGCCCAAACTTGTCAACTCAATTACCACAGCACTAAAACGTTCATCAAACTCCGCCATGGTTTCTCCATCTTTCATCTTTATCGACTCATATTTCTGCTGAGCCATAGTAAGCTTGTTTTCTTTCGTCTCATCATTGCCCTCGCAGATTTGTATTAGCTTCTCCCAGATTTCCTTGACAGTCGTACAGGTTTTGATTTTTCTGAACACATTCTTGTCCAACATCTTGTATAGAATATCCCTGGCCACATTGTCCAGATTTGCCTTATTTTTCTCATCATTAGTGTACTCGTGTCTCCTCTTTTCCACATATTCTGGTGCACCATCAGTCGTTGCGAATGCTATGTTGATCTTCATAATATTTATTGGACCATCAGTGATGACTGACCACATATCATCGTCCTGAGCAGACAGGTGCGCTTGCATTCTGATCTTCGAGTCATCATAGTCCTCCTTAGAAAACATTGGAATCTTGTTGTGAGAGGTAGACATATTGAAATATATAAGTCACAAATAACAGACTGTTCAATACTGAGATAGCGCAGGCTCTGATACCAATTGATAGGATCAATAGGATCGAAAAACAACCTCAGGAGTTCAGAAGGGGGGGGTTAATGAACTCCTTTGGGATTTTAAATTTTCGAAACCTTAAAACAGTTTTTACAAGCGCCTAACTTAACTTAAATCTGTGTTACCAGATTTAAGGTATCTCAGTTAAAAATTCTGATCTCTCGACTAACAAGTAATGTGCGGAATAAAGTTTATTAACCAGTGAACAGTGATATACTGAAAATAAATGCTGTAAGTAAAAGTATAGGGTCGAGAGTTTGTTTGTGGAAGTTCGGATATCAAATCATACGTCTCCCCTTCTTCCTTTTCAGGAAGGTTCCACTAGAAGAGTTTGATGAATACAGACGCTGTAGACACCCAATCACCGAGCCTCGCTCCAGGTGAACTCCTAGCAACTCCAATCAACAAGCAGACACAGCTGCTGAATACAAGTAATGGTATTTTTCGAACTGCTTCACAAAGCCAGTTCGTTACAGACTCAAAATGATAGTACAGTGAAAAACACAACTATTTGAGACTGTAAATCTTCTGGTTTCTATACTATGAAACACGATTCAACAAAGGTGAACCAGAAGATGATATCTCGAAGATTAAGCTATTAAGAACAACTAAGAAAACCTGTTCTTTGAGATTGAAAGCACTGGAACTTCAAGTGATTTTTGCAGTGTAGATTTCCAGTGACTGTATGAGCTTTGAAAGATAGCGTCAATAAGCAATAAGCTCAAGACCGATGAAGGCGTAGAATAGGCGAGGATAGGTGAATTAGCAGAGAGCTTCTCAATTTAAATTCTTTTGCCTTTTATACCCCTTGATCTCAACGGTCATTAAATTTCTCCTAAGGAAACAAAATCCCCCTTTTTGAATATATGTTCATCGTACAACCGTATATCCTGCTCCACCAAATGGTAATCTGCGCTTCATCAGGGTACAATTTTCGTATATCCATATTTGAGCAAACGTCGTATAACGTCCTCTGTATACTGCGTACAATCACCCAAAATAGCTCTGACATGTCTTCTTAATTCCCGGCATTTGTACAATCCAATCGCAACCATTGATTCTTTCCAATTTAAACATATGGTAGCGTTTGAAGCTGTTTGTTTCTTACGCCTGAAGGTTCTTTCCATTAAAACATTTCTTTTTGCCTTGGTTATCTCATCGCTGATTGTGTATTCGTAGCTGTCAAAGCTGAATACATAGAGAACTGAGTATTTGCAACAACTGAATACTTGCGACTTCTGAAAGAATACTGTTCCTAAGTCTGAGTCGAACACTTCTGATAACCTCAAAACTGAAGTTCACTGATAGCTCTGTAACCACTTCTGAAATACTGAGATTTGAGAAAACTGAATAGATACTGTTCACAACTGAAATACTCGAAACTGAAACAATATACCACAACCTGTTAATCAAGTCTGAATACATTATGCTTCTAAATACCAGATTTCTCATTGTATCTCAAGTCTGAATACATTATGCTTCTAAATGCCAGATTTCTCACTATAGCTCAAGTATGAATACATTATGCTTCTAAATACCAGATTTCTCAATGTAGCTCAAGTCTGAATAACTGTTCCCGAATGGTCAACTCAGAATTCAATGCTTAGATCAGAATCTTTCGATACTTAGAAATCTTCAAACCACTTATATAACGTCACGACTTCTGAACTCTTCAAAACACTGAGATGACGTCACGACTTCTGAAAACTACAAAACACTGAGATGACGTCACGACTTCTGAAAGCTACAAAACACTGAGTTGACGTCACGACTTCTGAAAGCTACAAAACACTGAGATGACGTCACGACTTTTGAAAGCTACAAAACACTGAGATGACGTCACGACTTCTGAAAGCTTTGTTAACCCAAAATCTGAATACTTACAACAGCTGATTGCTTCAACAGCTGAATGCTTCTGTTACACATGTAATCCAAAATCTGAGTAGCTCCCAATAAACCACAGCTGATTCAAAAGCAATTGTACTCAACATCTGAAAGCATTTACTTCTGAAGTACATACCCAATAGCTGAACTAATTCCAGAGTCTGATTGCGTAGCCCTTTGATCAACATCTGAATTGCCCGCACAGTTGAAATAAAGACTCGATACCAGAATCTGATTACTCGTATATTATCAACATCTGAAATATTTACAACTGAGATTTTCAACCCGATATGTGAAAGTCGACCCAACATCTGAAATATGCGTAACTTTTAATTGCTACGACTGACTGACTGTCCAGATGTTACTTTAGAATTCAATTCTTGTCTTATTTTGTTATCAGCAAAACTAATAAATTTTATCTTAACAATGTGGCCTGGATTACCACATTTGTAATACACGTTTTGGCCAGCTTGTCACTGACCAACATGGTTCTTTTGGGAAACTGGACAAATTGATCTGTTATCAATCCTAGGAACTGTGTTGATTGGTTGAGGTGTAGAGGTCTTTGTCCCTGAGACCTCTGCTGATTTTTGTTGGGTCTCTTGGCTTGCCTCTGATCCTTATCAAAGGCTTGACATTTTAGTTGACGTTCTTCGTCAATCTCCTTCCAATCTTGCTCAGCTCGCAGGGCTTTGTTAACTGCTACCCTGCAATTTGTTGGTTCAGCCAGCCTAACGTCATGTTTCAACGTTGGCCGCAATCCATTGACAAAGTGACGGAGCTTCTCCTCCGCACCTCTTCCTATCAAATAAAAAAAGTAACAAACTCTTCGAATTTGTGGATATAATCCGGCACTGGCATACCCCCTTGCTTCAGAGTTAAAAACTCACTTCAGTTCAGACCTCACATCACTGTGAAATATTGGTCATAGAAAGCTTTTTGAATTCTTTCCAGGTGAGCATAGCCAACTCTACTGTCAGCTTGGCTCCTTACCACCATATCATGGCATCTCCTCTCAGCATATAAATAGCACACCGAGGTCTATCCTGATCAGATAAGTGTAGATAGTCGAATATAACCTCCAGATATTTGATCCAACTTTTAGCTATTAGTCGATCAGTTATACCAGAAAACTCTTGTGGACGTTGTTATCTAAACCGCTCCTGCGGATCCTCAAGGCTAACCATTCGTCCAGTTGATTGACCATTTCCTTGACTCACAAGCTGCTTGTAGTAGCTTCCCAGTATTTTGAACGAAACTGACTCAACTTCTTGTGAAAAACTTTCTGGTAAACACGAATTTACACCTTCGCGAACCATATTTAAGCATAAGCAATATCATATTTATACTGGAAAACATAATCTTTCATAAAACATGAAAACCTGATAAGAACATGCAATAAACTTAATATGATTTTAAAAGTGCAGCAAGAACCAACTTGCCTCAAATATTGAACACAACTAACAGAAATCCTTCCGGCGTTGAATAATCTTACAAGCACGATACAAAAATCACTTTGAAAGAGTTTTTGAAAATTCAGTCAGTTGAAAAACTTTTCAACAGTACTCACCCCTTAAGAAAATGAAAACCTTTTGAAGAAGTTTGAATGTGATGGTGAAGAGTACCAATACGTGTATTTATATGCAAAGAAAAGCATGAGATCATCACTTTATAATATCTTTACAAGTAAATATCTTAAAGAAAAAACCATGAATATCGCATCGGTTTTAAATAGCCTGAATCATGCTTGATAGTATTTAACCAGCTAATTCATGTGAACCGGGTTCCTGATCCAAACTGGAATTCAGCTCAGACGCAAGCTGAATCGCATACAATAACGTAAAATAATATTATACTGAAACTTATCATTTTGGATTTATGGATTTCTGGATGTTCCGTTATCAGTGATACCAGGGGATCATGGGGCAATGTTGGTAGACGCTTTCATCATGGTCCGATGGGTAAGTTTGAAAATTTGTTTTCGGAGTCACAAGGAGTTGTGAGCGCATGCCTAGCTGTATTCCTAAACCATTGAGGGTCACACAAGTACTGCTTTCTTAATTCCCGTACAAAAATGGTACTTAAAGTGTTGAGTATAGTAGGAGGAAGGTTGGGAGTATGACTTTCAAAATTACAAGGGAGTAGGACTTCCATATTTAGCTAATATGAGTGGAACCGCTATTTCGGATTAGTTGGTATGAAAGATTGTTTTCACATCATAATGTACAGTTTTAGAAACTGCACAGATCGGTCCGATCTGATCGCCGATCGGGATTATGATGACACCACTATGCTGGGCTTGAAACCAATGTGCGATGGGCTTGGGCCTAGCATGGGCCTATTAACCTGGTTTAAGCCCATGAAATGTCTATAAATATTGGCTTAGGAGGAGCTATTCATTTGTACCAAGTTGTGTTGACAATTCTCCTCTCCCCTCCCCTCCACTCTCGGCCTGGTTTAAACCCTGTCCATCAAACGTCTGGTTAACACAACCTCATCATGAGCTCGGGAAAGATGGTTGGCCGCCACACCCCTGACCAAGGTCCGCACAATTAACGGATAAGAAAACACACACGGAGAGTGATTAATAAACATAAACCATATAAACACCTGCATGAAGTGGAGTCCCATGGCCTTGAGGATACCAACGTTGGGAGTTCTCCGCATGAGCTTGAGATCCCTGTCTTTGACCATGTGGTGGAGGAACTCCAAAGGTACCCTTCCTTTAGGAGAGGCCACAAATGGGAGCTCGGGAAAATTCAGGGCTTCAAGAAGTAGCCTGGTGGGCTTCTTCTCAGGGAGCCCCTCCCTCGAGCCTACCAGCTCAAACTGTTGGAGATCTCTAGGTCTACCATCGTGGTAGATTCTATCACCGATTCCCTTTCTTAGTGTTTTCCGGGGTCTCTTCTCCTTGCTCACAGAGGCCTTCCTCTTCTCCTTGCACACAGAGGGGTGAGACGTGTCCCCACTGGTTTTTTCTTCCTCTCCTTCAGAGACTTTATCATCTCGGCTATATCCATCCTGTCAACTGCAAAATAGAAAAGAGGTGAAGTTTAGATAGTTAGGATGGTACGATAGGAGGTAAGACATATAAAAACAATGGTAATACCTAAGTCATCTCTCAGCTAGACCACTTTCCAGTTGAACCTAAAGTGGCAAATGAGGTCCTCCTTGACTGATCCCGTGCGTTGAAAAACTAGCTCTCATGGTTTCCAAGAAACTAGTATGTTAGGATCAAAAAATCGAGAGTGTCCATAAGCTCTGCCACAACTCACGTAGGCTCTCACACAGCCTAGACACCAACCCCGTAAGTTACGTGCATTTTTAAAATTTACAAGTTTGAAAACCAGTACGCAACTTTGAAACCAGATCGGTGTGAAGATGGACCAACAGCTCTGTGAGCTGGTCCAGATTACCAGCTTCTCTGCGAGCTGGTTTAACACAAGCGGTCTGGTTTCTTAGATCTTGAGCTGCAATACCTCAGTGTTCTTGAGTTATGAGTTAAAATCATGCGGAAAAAACTCAAACTGAACTTTTATAATCGAAAGCTCTTTAAATAGTTTTACGTGAAGTTAACAAATATTCAATGCGTGAATGTAAATGCTGAAAGCTGTAAAGAAATACGCTGCAATTTGTTTATGGAAGTTCGGAGTTGAATCTCCTACATCTCCCCTTCTTCCGCAAATTTGAAGGATCCACTAGAAGGCTTTGATTACAGCAACCCTCTCTGCAATCCACTCCTACGACCAGCAGCCGCAAGAACTCCTAACAACACCACTGCACACCAGCCCGCAAGCTGCGTGTGTCTAACTCACTTCTTTTACGCCCCTGTGAGAAAGGTTACATACACTTCTTTAACATCTCAGTGCTAAAGACAAAAGACTACAAGGTAGAGTATTGTTTTGATTCACTCAATTATCTGTTTTTGTCTCAACTACTCAAGTATAATGAGTGAATCGTTTGTGAGATTACAGTGTATGCTCAATCTCTCGAATAAAATCTCACACACTGGGAAGTGCTCCTGTTCGATCTGGTTGTTCTATGTCTTCCCTTGGTTGTGCTTCATTATGTTTCTGTGTTCTGGATTTGAACAACACACTCTCTCTGTTTTCGTGCACATTTTTCTTCTGTTTCTTTGCGCCTGATATATAAAGCCTCATGTTTCGATTTGTTCGTTAGACACAAAGTTGTAGTCGTTCTGAAAAGTATTCTGACGTATTTGTACTTTGTGTCCTTTGTCTTCAAATGCGTTGCAGGATTTATTTGACTTAAGCTCTTTTCATCGGCGCTTATGCAGCCTTTGCTAACTTCGAGCTCTGTTTTCTTGTACCTGATGTGGACAAGACGAAACAAAGTAGTTTGAACCAATTAATTTGGTCTTCGTATGTTTATGTTCAAACTGCTTTCTTTGTCTGAGCTGGTCTGTCCAGATCTGGTTCCTCAGCTAGTATCCTTCCAGCTGGTTTTCTTCAACCGTTTCATCTCTGGGCTGGTTGCTTCACTGAGCTTGTTCCCCAGCTTTACTCCATTCCCAGCTGGTTTCCTTCCAGCTGGTCGATTCTTTCACTATAGGAGTCTTCTTCTATATGCATCTGTGAGATCAAACTTCTCACAGATATCATACGGCCAACTGGTTTCTCTGCTCCGAGCAAGCTGCTTCTGCTGACCTTCTAATTTGCTCTTGTCAGCTGCTCTTGAGCTGTTCTTTCTTTCTTTTGAGCTTCTTTGAGCCAGCTTGTTCATTATGCGAATCAGGTTATTTGAGCTGGTTTCTCAGCTGGTTTCCTTCCCAGCTGGTTGCTTTATTCACTACAGCCGCCTTCTGCTTCCCCATCGTGGGCATCCAGCTGTTGAGGTCCTTGATCAGGTTTTCTCTTCCCTGATCTGGTTTACCAGCTCGGCTCTTTTCTCCTTAAGAGCCCCGGTGTTACTTGCTTGTCCTCTTGATCCATTCAGACACCTCATCCAAATCATCAGCAAGCACATTAGTTAAACCACTGGTAGATTGAGCCAGTTCTGTGAGGACTAGAAATGTGTTAAGTATGATTTAATATTTAAGCAGCTTTTGAATTAAGATTTGTCACGGAATTGTGATTTTTGGGTGTTCAGATTTGACATAGAGTTAATCAGTGTCGAATTTAGAGTTCAGTAGTAGCGTGAACAGATGTCAACGCTAGTCAACGTTACTGTGTAGCGAGAGGAATCTGTTAGAGTTAGCGTGCGGACGTGAGAAGATGTTGCGTGTTGGTCAACACGTCTTAGTTGACCGCTGGTTGTTAGCGCTGGTAAACCCTCGATAGTTACTGTTCATTCGAACACTTCTCCGGTAGATTGCCGTCGTTTTCCGCCGTTGTTTGGAGCGAGATTGGTGGTGCTGAGCTCGTCTTGAGTTGCTCTTTCGATTGATACCAGTTAGGTGGCTTGAGTCGACGTTGGAGAGGGAACGCGAAGTAGCAGTGTTGCTCGAACGTTTTCGCAAGTTAGACCAAAGAGTTCTTCAACTCTCTTGAGCTTTTGGATTTAGCTCCCGGACAGTTCCTCCTGTTGTGTGTGCCGTGACCAGTGAGGAAGCAGTTTGAGCAATTGAAGCTGCCGTGCCTGAGTAAGATCTGTTGAGGTAAATTTGATAATAGAAGGTACGAGTTGAGCTTTTGTTAACGGCTTAGACATAGCATGCTAGTATTTGAGGCATGAAATCTGTGCTATGTGAATTCTGTGATTACGTGACAGCCTGATTGAATTGATATGCTCTGTTTACGTAATTTATGCATGTTGAAATCAGATTTGAATTTCATGGCATTCATGCATACATATTGAGCCTATGATCGATTGAGAACCTGAGATAGAGCCACGTTGTCACCGGCAGACAGATGTGTTGTGCCTGAAAGGTACAACGCTATTCATCGGAGTGGTGACCAACTGATTAGTTGTGTCTGAAAACCACTGAGCTGTGATGGCTGACGGGCCTGATGATCACGGACCGATGATTTCCCCGGTTGATACACTGTGCGGTTATAGAGGCTCGATTGAGATTACTGCCAGCTGATTAGTAGGCCTTGATGACCTATTTTCTTTGACAGCCGCATTCATTCATGACTTAGAATATTGCATGTTTATGATCTGTTGTTATATTAGTGCTCATTCGTACTGAGGCTTGACCTCATATTCTTTTCCTTCTTTTGTGTTGTTTGGGTCTGCGTTGCCCATTTGCAGGATCTTCAGGTAACCAAGCTGGACAGACTGGAACCCCAGCTGGTCGATCCCCATTTCCTTGAGTCCCAGTTATTATATTATGTATTGATCCAGGGGATGCCCTGAGGTTATATGTATTTGGGGGATCGTTGATGATTTGATATTTGTTTATCTGTTTGTTGGAGTTTGATTGAACTCGTATTTTGATTATGACTATTTTGAAGATATGCTTTTTTTCAGGCCCAACTTTATTTCGAAAATTTTTAGCCCTATTTTATGCTTCCACGTTTATGTGCTCAATTGTGCAATTAATCCTTGTTAATTAGCACGAGGCCTGACAAGTTCTACGAGGATACACAAAACCTTATCCACGTAGAGCTACAATCCAGCACTAGTGATTATACAATAATCAGTTCGGATTCATATGATGCAGTGATTATTGTTGCGCTTAGTGATCTGACCTGCACTTGATCACTGCGCTTGTCTATTCATCGGCACTTGAACACTGCACTTGTACTCTGCACTTGATCTGTGCTTCAACCATTCTGCTCTTCACTTCACTGCGCTTGATCTCCGTGCCGCTCCTGCTCCAAGCTGGTGAAACAGCTTGGTGTTCCCTGCACTCTGGAAGTAAACTGCTGAACCATCTTGGGCGTCCCCTTACTGTTCCAGCTAGATATCTTCGACAAGTCCAGCTCAGGCGTCGCCTTACTATTTCAGTTTGGATATCTTCAGGTCTACTCCAGACTTAGCATGCTGCATTTCACGTAGAGCGTTAGTACAATAATAACAGATTTTGTGTAAATCAAAACTTAGATTCTGATCTGTAAAAACAGATCCAACAATCTTCCCCTTTTTGATTCACACAAAATCTGGATAAACATGTGCACATAAGTTTATGCTTGAAATAATTTCTCCCCGTTTTTGTGAGAATCAAAAAGGGTTTGAAATCTTGTCTCCCCCTTAAGAGTTAAAACAAAACACCTGTTAGGATAAATTTCAGAAGTTTTGGTGATGAAAAATAGACGAGATATAATATTCGTAAAATAGATTATTCAAACCAAAGTGACAAGATTTGGACGAATCTTATCACGTTGAACGAAGAAACCAGATCAGAGTGAAGTCAAGCTGGTCAAGGAAAGACCAGCTCAGCATGTTCTGGTTAAAGTCAAACCAGCCCGGAACATTAAGGAGTGATGGCTTAGTATATACCAGCTGGACAGTGGAGATGGCAAAAACCAGCTCAGGATATTGAACCAGCTGGATAACACACCGTAGGAATCAGCTCAGTATTCAAAAACCAGAACGGAAACCAGCTTGGCACAGGATAATGAAAACCAGCTGAGCAAAGAACAACAGAGCAAATTGATCTTTTGGAATGTTTGAAGTCTGAAACTAATCAGTTGACATCTCTGCTATGATTTGTAGTCGTTGGAACTACTTCAAGCTAAAACCAGATACGCAGGGATATGACACAGACTGAAGACGGCGCTGAATTGCCAAAAAGGGCAACGTATTTAATGGAGCTGTACCTTCATCGTACAAGCATTTAAGACATCGCAGGATATTCAAATTGGATGTATACAACATGTCTACTGGTAACATTTATTACCGTTACATCCAAAGTGTATATATAGAGTAGAAGAGAAGCTGTGAATGGGGTGATCATACACGACGACATTTTTGCACCTATCGAATAACGATCAATCTCATTGACGAACCAGCTCTCAAAAAGAAAAAGCAGAGTCCATATTGAACTAGCTTACACCAGTGACACAAGCACAGATTTTATTATTTTATTTTCTGTGTCACTAAATCTTCCTCATACACTCCGTATATTTGAGTCTGAATTGAAAATTATAGAAAGGGTGTGTTTGAGTGCTAAAATAGCACAACCAGTTGAGTACTGGAATTTTTGTAATATGAAACAGATCGCGGGACTGTGTGTCGTTGGTTTCCAGGAGTTCTCTTGGTTGTGGGTCACGAGAGTGGGTTTGTACCAAGGATTGTATAAATCAAAGCCTTCTAGTGTAAACCTTCCCATCGAGGAAGAAGGGGATACGTAGGAGAAATTGTTCCGAACTTCCAGAAACAAATCTCTCTTCTCTACTATTTTTACATTCACACATTTTGATTAAATTGTTCAACTGCTTGAATCGTGTTCATTCCGCATAAATATCATTTTATTACACGAGACAACAGTAGCACTGAGAAGCTTCCCAGCTGGTAACTCGGCTGGAAGTTGGCCTTGAGCTGTAAAATTTTTGAAACGGTTTTCAAACAAAAATAAGTAAATGAGTTCATTCACCCCCCCCCTTCTGAACTCCCAAGTTTACCTTTCGATCATAACAACTCCCCCTCAACAGAGCATGAGGTAATTTTATTTTCGAAATTAAAAAAAAAGTTGGGTAAACAGTTTGTTGAAAATAGTATGCATGTATGAGATTTAAAAACATGATCTATGCCACTGTAAAAGTCTCATCTATCCAGATTAAAGGATAAATGATCATTGAATTCACAAAATCTCTTCCGCTTCTCCCGAACACTATTATAGTCGCTATTCTTTCAGAGAAACCAGCGTAAGAGGTCTTAGCGTCCACAAATATCGCGCAATATGTCAGCTCGATAGAAGAGATGTTGCTGCTCTTTCCTTTCGAGAAATTGCTCTGCACTTCAATAGTCATTACTCCCCCTATCTTTATAGAGTGAGTTTTGAAAGCCTTAAAGATTTTGTGACATAAACAAGATTTCGACTGAAAGGACTATCAGAGCAAAAGAAATTTTAGAATTGTTTGAAAATTTTTCGATTAAAATGCACATTTCAAGAACAACCTGCTCTGATAACAATTGTTAGGATCAAAAAACCGGGAGTGTCCATGAGCTCTGCCACAACTCACGTAGGCTCTCACACAGCCTAGACACCAACCCCGTAAGTTACGTGCATTTTTAAAATATACAAGATTGAAAACCAGCACACAACTTTGAAACCAGATCGGCGTGAAGCTGGACTAACAGCTCTGCGAGCTGGTCCAGATTACCAGCTACTCTGCGAGCTGGTTTAACATAAGCGGTCTGGTTTCTTAGATCTTGAGCTGCAATAGCTCAGTGTTCTTGAATGTTAGTGCACCGAGATACAGATTGAGTTATGAGTTAAAATCATGCGGAAATAACTCAAACTGAACTCTTATAATCGAAAGATCTTTAAACAGTTTTACGCAAAGTTAGCAAATGCTGCAGAAGCGCCGATGAAAAACTTCAATAGTCATTACTCCCCCTATCTTTATAGAGTGAGTTTTGAAAGCCTTAAAGATTTTGTGACATAAACAAGATTTCGACTGAAAGGACTATCAGAGCAAAAGAAATTTTAGAATTGTTTGAAAATATTTCGATTAAAATGCACATTTCAAGAACAACCTGCTCTGATACCAATTGTTATGATAAAAAAACCGGGAGTGTCCATGAGCTCTGCCACAACTCACGTAGGCTCTCACACAGCCTAGACACCAACCCCGTAAGTTACGTGTATTTTTAAAATATACAAGATTGAAAACCAGCACGCAACTTTGAAACCAGATCGGTGTGAAGCTGGACTAACAGCTCTGTGAGCTGGTCCAGATTACCAGCTGCTCTGTGAGCTGGTTTAACACAAGCGATCTGGTTTCTTAGATCTTGAGCTGCAATAGCTCAGTGTTCTTGAATATTAGTGCACCGAGATACAGATTGAGTTATGAGTTAAAATCATGCGGAAATAACTCAAACTGAACTCTTATAATCGAAAAATTTTAAACAGTTTTACTTAGAAAATGTTGTAGAAGCGCCGATGAAAAGAGCTCAAGTAAAATAAAGCCTGCAATGCATTAAAATCCAAATGACGCAAAGTACAAATACGTCAGAATACTTTTCAGAACGACTCCAACTTTGTGTCCAACGGAAAAATCCAAACATGAGGCTTTATATATCAGGCGAAAAGAAACAGAAGAAAAATGCGCACGAAAACAGAGTGAGTTTTGAAAGCCTTAAAGATTTTGTGAAAGCCTTACACGGGGATAGCCCTAGTCAGCTGTATCCGAACTCGTTCATTTTTATTTTATCCATGGGATTTCACTTGAATTCCTTAAAGTTCCTCTCTCGACTTATATGCTAATGCAATTGATTTAGGTCAAGAATTTTTAGGACCTGGAAATTTTTACATTTCTAATAAGATGGATCTTGGGTTCATAAGAGGGAACCCGAGCTCCCACAAGGGGTGGATGAGTAGTTACTTCTTCGTTAAGCATAGCATTAGGATTGGGAGTCATTGGGGTTGTCGCGTGTCCTGGCGCGATAATGCCTACACCCGCCCCCCCTCGACGCCTGAGCATGCACCCGACCTTACTATGTTGGATTTGTTTTTACAGATCAGAATCTAAGTTTTGATTCACTCAAAATCTTTTATTATCGTACTAACTCTCTACGTGAAATCTGCAGCTTGTTAAGTCTAGATTAGACCTGAAGGTATCCAAACTGGAACAGTACGGGGACATCTGAGCTGGACTGGTCGAAGATATCTAGCCGGAATAGTAAGGGGACGCCAAAGCTGGTTCAACAGTTTACTTCCAGAGTGCAGGGAACACCAAGATGGTTCACCAGCTTGGAGCAGGAGCGGCACGGAGATCAAGCGCAGTGAAGTGAAGAGCGGAATGGTTGAAGCGCAGATCAAGTGCAGAGTACAAGTGCAGTGTTCAAGTGCTGATGAATAGACAAGCTCAGTGATCAATTACAGGTCAGATCACTAAGCGCAACAATAATCAGTTCATCATAGGAATCGAAACTGATTATTGTATAATCATTGGTGCTGGATTGCAGCTCTACGTGGATATGGTTTAAAGTATCCTCGTAGAACTAGCTCAATCAACCAGTGGTTTAACTAGTGTGCTTGGTGATGGTTTGGATGAGGTGTCTGAATGGATCAAGAGGACAAGCAAGTTACACTGGGGCTCTTAAAGAGAAAAGAGCCGAGCTGGTAAACCAGATCATGGAAGAGAAAACCTGATCAAGGACCTCAGCAGCTGGATGCCCATGATTGGGAAGCAGAAGGCGGCTGTAGTGAATAAAGCAACCAGCTGGAAAGGAAACCAGCTGAGAAACCAGCTCAAATGACCTACTTCGCATAATGACCAAGCTGGCTCAAAGAAGCTCAAGAGCAGGAAATAACAGCTCAATAGCAGCTGATAAGAGCAAATTAGAAGGTCAGCAGAATCAGCTTGCTCGGAGCAGAGAAACCAGCTGGCCGTATGATATCTGTGAGAAGTTTGATCCCATAGATGCATATAGAGGAAGACTCCTATAGTGAAAGAATCAACCAGCTGGAAGGAAACCAGCTGGGAATGGAGTAAATCTGGGAAACAAGCTCAGTGAAGCAACTAACCTACAGGTGAAACGGCTGAAGAAAACCAGCTGGAAGGATACCAGCTGAGGAACCAGATCTGAACAGACCAGCTCAGACAAACAAAGCAGTTTGAACATAAACATACGAAGACCAAATTAATTGGTTCAAACTGATTTGTTCGTCTTGTCCACATCAGGTACAAGCAAAGCTTGAAGTTATCAAATGCTGCAGAAGCGTCGATGAAAAGATCTCAAGTTAAATAAAGCCTGCAACGCATTAATCCAAAGGACGCAAAGTACAAATACGTCAGAATACTTTTCAGAACGACTACAACTTTGTGTCCAACGAAAAAATCCAAACATGAGGCTTTATATATCAGGCAAAAAGAAACTATAGAAAAATGCGCACGAAAACAGAGAGAGTGTTGTGCAAATCCAGAACGCAGAAACATAATGAAGAACAACCAAGGGAAGACATAGAACAACCAGCTCGAACAGGAGCACTTCCTAGTGTGTGAGATTTTATTCGAGAGATTGAGCATACACTGTAATCTCACACACGATTCACTCATATATACTTGACAGTTGAGCGAAACAGATAATTGAGTGAATCAAACAAATACTCTCCCTTGTAGTCTTTGGACAGAGATATTAAACAAGTTTAGTTGTCTTTCGCACTGAGACGTTAAAGAAGTGTATGTAGCCTTTCTCACAGAGGTTTAAAATAAGTGATATAGACATACGCAGCTTTCGGGCTGGTGTGATGTGGTGTTGCTAGGAGTTCTTGTGGCTGATGGTTCGTAGGAGTGGGTTGCAGCGAGGGTCGCTATAATCAAAGCCTTCTAGTGCTGGTTCGTAGGAGTGGATAGCCTTCTAGGGCTATCCCCGTGTAAGGATTTCACAAAATGAACGAATTCGGACACAAATTCGAGCTCGGGTCCCAACCTAAACTCCACATTGTTAGATTCCATGTGCAGTGCTAGACTAGATCGATCTCGAAGATATCCAAACTGGAACAGTGAGGGGACGCCTAAGGTGGTTCGTTGAAGATATCTACGTTGGAACAGTGAGGCAACGTCCAAGATGGTACAACAGAAGAGATCCAGAGTGCAGGGAACATCAAGCTGGTTCACCAGCTTGACGCAAGAGAAGTTCATAGTCAAGAGCAGAACTGTTCAAGCGCAGATCAAGTGCAGCGTACAAGTGCAGTGTTCAAGTTATATAAGTGCAGTGATCAAGTGCAGATCGGATCATTAAGCGCAATTATAATCAGTTCATTATAGGGATCTCTGTCCAATGAAAGACTGAATCAGAACTGATTATTATATCCCAAAGAAGAAGGGATATAATCATTGGTGCTGGATTGCAGTTCTATGAGGATAAGGTTTAAAGTATCCTCGAAGAACTGACTCAATCAACCAGTTGATGAACTGTGTGTTTGCTGATGGTTTGGATGAGGTGTCTGAATGAAACAAGAGAACAAACAAGTAACACAGTGGCTCTTGACGAGAAGAATAGAGCCAGGCTGGTTAAGGACAAACCAGCTCGGAGAAGAGAAAACTGGATCAGGTAATCCAGTCAAGCTGGATGCTTATGAGTGAGATAGACGCAGGAGTCTGTGATCGTGAACAATGTTGATGCCTATGATGACGTGAAGGTGGAAGACTCTTGTAGTGAAAGAAGCAACCAGCTGGGAAGGAAACCAGCTGAGAAACAAGCTCAGATCCTAGCGATGAACAAGCGCATAACAAGAGCAGATAAGAAGTGCAGCTCATAGAAGAAGAGAGCTTTGAACAGCTCAGTGAAGCAACTAGCTCGAAGCAAATACCAGCTCAGTACAAACCATAAGGGAGATAAGCTGGCAAGCTGGTTAAGGTCAAACCAGCCCGGATAGCACATCAGCAGATGCTATCAAATCTACGAGCAAAGCGATTTGAATACGTGACTATACGATGATTTCTTTTCAGTATTTAAATCGATTTGCTTGTGTTGTCTTCTCAAGTACAATATTCACGTGCTTAAAGTGATGAAAAGCCTACAACACATTAAAAGACAAAGGACGCAAAGTACAGCAGTGTCAGAAGACTTTTCAACGGTTACAACTTTGTGTCCAACGGACAAATGTGCACGTCAGGCTATATATAACAAGAGCAGAGCACAAGAAGATGATGACAAAAAGAGGAGAGAGCAAAAATCAAAGTCGAAAGAGTGTTGTGTGAATCCAGAAAGGAAAAATAGAAGAACACACAACACAGTGCTAGTCGCAAGTTTGCACACTCTGTGGCAGCTAGTGTGTAAGCTGGTTCAATGCTCAAGTGTGAGTTGGTGCACTAACCAAAAGCTTCAAAGAAATATCAAGTCGACAGCACAACCAAGGGAAGACAATGAACAACCAGCTCGGACAGGAGCGCTTCCTAGTGAGATTTATCTTCGAGAGATTAAGCGTACACTGTAATCTCACACACGATTCACTCACATCTTTGAGAGAGCTGATTAGATTAGCTGAGTGAATCAAAATAAAACACGACTTCCTTGTAGTCTTTGGACAGAGTGTTAAACAAGTCTATGTAGCCTTTCTCACTGAGGCGTAAAAGAAGTGATGTTAGACACACAACTTGCGGGCTGGTGTGCATAGGTGGCTAGGAGTTCCTGCATCTTGTGGGCTGTCGGATTGTGTTGCAGCGGGGGCCGCTGTAATCAAAGTCTTCTAGTGGATCCTTGCCGTTGCGGAAGAAGAGGAGACGTAGGAGAATTTGCTTCGAACTTTCATAAACAAATTTCAGCGTATTCTCTTTACATCTTACTGCATTCATACCATACGCATTGCATATTTTACAACTGTGCTTGAAACTATTAACTAGCTTTAGATTTTCAGAGTTCAGTTTGAGTTGTTTCCGCATGATTTTATTTCATAACTCAATCTGTATCTCGGTGCACTTAACTTTCAAGAACACTGAGTTATTGTAGCTCAAGATTTAACTAAACAGATCGCTCGCGGTGTCTAAAGTTGTGTGAGAGCTTATGTGAGTTGTGTTAGAACTCGCGACACCCCCTGTTTTTCGATCCTAACAATGGCGCCCTCTGACTTGTTTCTATTGTTATAGTTGACCTATCACAACATATTCATACATTCAATTAACGTAGTTCAGTACTATAGGAAAGACCTCCCGACCTGATGGCAGCACATTGGCTGGAGGAAAATATGGTTACATATTATATTACTTTGTTAGGACCGGTTTTAAATAGATAGCAGGCGCTGTTGTCAAGACTTAAAAATTTTGCACGCTGCTATAACTGGTTGAGGTGCAATACCTCGGGTTCTTGAACATTAAATAACAGAGCACTGGAGACAGATCTGGTATGAATTAAAATCATGCGGAAAACACCAGAACTGAATCCTAATATTTTAAATCAACTTTGCGCAAACAGATTTCTGTTAAAATCAGTATGTGAAATCTGTTTGCTATGTGCTAGTGTGATATCTGTTATGCGTGCTAAGAAAAATATGCAAGTGCTGAATGAATAACAGAATACAATACACAAAGATTTGTTTATGGAAGTTCGGACTTCAAATCCTACGTCTCCCATTCTTCCACCTCGGAAGGCTCCACTAGAAGATTTGATCTATACATCGTGTACAGACCCGATCCCGCAACCAGCAGCTGCGAGAACTCCTAGGCTCTACCAGCCCTCGGCTGTTCACTCAGAACTTGTTTAACGTCTATGTTCAAAGACTACATACACAGAGTTTAACGTCATCGTGCTTGGACGGTAACTGATTGTGAATTGGTTTTGAGATTCATTCACTAATGAATGTGAATGAATCTCTGTGTGTGAGATTTTTAATGAAGCGCTCAACTCTCTGTTTCTCTATTTCTCACACACTAGGGAAGTGCTCTACAAAAGCTAATTCTAGCTCAGCTGTCAACTCCAATAAGCTTCTCTACGAATGATAGTTGACAGCTTCGCTTCAGGTTCATTTTCCCTTTGATTGTTGTCTTCTTTTGATTTAATCTTTCTGTGCAACAACAACTCTAACAGCCACCTCTTCAATGGTGTTCTTCTCGTATATAAGCTTCTGTTCAAATTCAATCCGTTGGACACAAATTCTTCCCGTTCAAAATATGTCTTGTAAAGTACTGACAGGGAGTTGTCCTTATGTCCTTTCTTTTGCAGGCTTTTTGTCGTCTTCAACATTTGAAATAAGCTCAGCAGTTGACATCCAGCTTTAGTAAATCTTTGTAATTCGTCAACTGCTTCGCTACTGATGGTATCTTCAACTGCTGCGAATGGTTATTTCCTCTGTTTCTTTGCATCTGGATTTCCTGTCGACTGGATATACAAAGCATTGTAGCTCGCGACTGGATACACTGTAACTTGCGACTGGTACATCATCTTTTGACTGGATGCATATCAACAGCTGGTTCACTGTAGCTCATGTCTGAATGTACTATTGTTTGCATCTGGATGTACTGTAGCTACCTGCTGGTTATTACTATCGCAAAGATCATCTGCTGAATCTTAGCGTGAAGGCAAAACGCCGTCGTATCTATTTATCCAAACGACATCGTTTTGCTATCGCTAACCTCAAGTACCAACTGCTGGTAGCACTGTAGCTCTCTCCTGATTGCTGACGTCACTGCTGACTTCATCATCGCTGATCCAGCTCTTGTGCTTCTTGTCGACTGCTGAATGTACTGTAGCTTGCTGCTGACGTCATATTTGCTGCTCATAGCTTCCTCCAGTAGATAAGCTGACGTCATCAACGCTGCTAATCGATTTCTTCCAATCAGCAATGCTGACGTCATCGTTGCTGATCACAGCTTCCTCCATTAGACATGCTGACGTCATCATCGCTGATTCCAGATCTTGTTAGCGCTCCAGCTGGTTTTTGTTCTTCACAACTGGTTCCAAACTTCAACTATTTAGTGAACCAGATTTCTCCAATCTTCACACGATTAGACTTCTACTGTTCATCTTCTTCTTCGACCATTTCTCCAACAAATTCTTCTTAGTTTCTGTTCCGGCTGGTTCAAGTTCTCTTTATGATTAACACATCTGCTGATCTAATTTGACCTCCGCTTAATTACGAACAACTGACTCAACTTTGGACGTCTCCATTGCCAATCCAGCTGCCGTTTAAGTGATAAATCAAACCAGTTGAGAACTTTAAGGATTTCCTTGTCATAGCTGTATGTTCAGTGGAAAAATGTTATTTTATGAAAAATGAGTTTTAAAAAAATGAAAGTGAACCCCGATGTTGAGTTCTGATTTCAAACCAGTGGTTGTTTAAAGGAAGTAATGTTCAGATTTTAAGATTTATGGCAAAGATAACAGACGGTCCACACGAAAAGGTGAGCAGCTGTCCAGATGTCAGTTGCCCTTTCATATTGGAAGGGTGAGCAGTGGCCCAGATGTCGGTTGCCCCTTCATATTGAGCTATATGCTAAAGACTGAATTCATAAGTAACTTGATCAAGTGCAACAGGACCTAAGGAGAGCTTTTGAGCCATAAGTCTAAAGAAAATGATGGGACTTGAGTTCTCCCATAACTAATGTTTACGAAAGAGCTTATGTTTAAATGACTTCCTTTAAACTATGTTATCGTATGTATTGCGCCTGCCTGCATATTGTGCTCTTGTTATTCTCAGTTTTTCTTGTTGGGCCCGTAGGCTCATTAGCTTTCTTGGTGCAGGTGAGTCAGTCCCGGGCAGACGGAAGGAGGGATCTGAACCAACTGTGGTGTGTGGGTGTTTATCAAAGGCCTGCAGTTCCGCGACGTTCACTTTATTGCTGTTGTTTTTGTTAGGACCGATTTTGATACTTAGCAGCGCTGCTTTGAAAGATTAAATAAAATTTTGCGCTGCTATTAAAGGAGGTGCAATACCTCTGGTTCTTGAACTTTTAAAAATACAGAGCACCGGAGACAGATTTGGAATGAATTAAAATCATGCAGAAACACCAGAACTGAATCCTAATATTTTAAAACAACTTTGCGCAAACAGATTTCTGTTAAAACCAGTATGTGAAATCTGTTTGCTATGTGCCTAGTGTGATCTGTTATGCGTGACTAAGAAAAATATGCAAGTGCTGAATGAATAACAGAATACAATACACAAATATTTGTTTATGGAAGTTCGGACTTCAATGTCCTACGTCTCCCCTTCTTCCACCTCGGAAGGCTCCACTAGAAGATTTGATCTATACATCGTGTACAGACCCGATCCCGCAACCAGCAGCTGCGAGAACTCCTAGACTCTACCAGCCCTCGGCTGTTCACTCAGAATTTGTTTAACGTCTCTGTTCAAAGACTACATACACAGAGTTTAACGTCATCGTGCTTGGACGGTAACTGATTGTGAATTGGTTTTGAGATTCATTCACTAATGAATGTGAATGAATCTCTGTGTGTGAGATTTTTACAATGAAGCGCTCAACTCTCTGTTCCTCTATTTCTCACACACTAGGGAAGTGCTCTACAAAAGCTAATTCTAGCTCAGCTGTCAACTCCAATAAGCTTCTCTACGAATGATAGTTGACAGCTTCGCTTCAGGTTCATTTTCCCTTTGATTGTGTCTTCTTTTGATTTAATCTTTTCTGTGCAACAACAACTCTAACAGCCACCTCTTCAATGGTGTTCTTCTCGTATATAAGCCTCTGTTCAAATTCAATCCGTTGGACACAAATTATTCCCGTTCAAAATATGTCTTGTAAAGTACAGACAGGGAGTTGTCCTTGTGTCCTTTATTTTTCAGGCTTTTTGTCGTCTTCAACATTTGAAATAAGCTCAGCAGTTGACATCCAGCTTTAGTAAATCTTTGTAATTCGTCAACTTCTTCACTACTGATTGTATCTTCAACTGCTGCGACTGGTTATTTCCTCTGTTTCTTTGCGTCAGGATTTCCTGTGGACTGGATATACAAAGCACTGTAGCTCAAGAATGGATACACTGTAGCTTGCGACTGGTACATCATCTTTCGACTGGATGCATATCAACAGCTGGTTCACTGTAGCTCACGTCTGAATGTATTGTTGCTTGCATCTGGATGTACTGTAGCTACCTGCTGGTTATTACCATCGCAAAGAGCATCTGCTGAATCTTAGCGTGAAGGCAAAACGCCGTCGTATCTATTTATCCAAACGACATTGTTTTGCTATCGCTAACTTCAAGTACCAACTGCTGGTAGCACTGTAGCTCTCTGCTGATTGCTGATGTCACTGCTGACTTAATCATCGCTGATCCAGCTCTTGCGCTTCTTGTCGACTGCTGAATGTACTGTAGCTTGCTGCTGACGTCATCTTTGCTGCTCATAGCTTCCTCCAGTAGATAAGCTGACGTCATCAACGCTGCTACTCGATTTCTTCCAATCAGCAATGCTGACGTCATCGTTGCTGACCACAGCTTCCTCCATTAGACATGCTGACGTCATTATCGCTGATTCCAGATCTTGTTAGCGCTCCAGCTGGTTTTTGTTCTTCACAACTGGTTCTAGACTTCTACTGTTCATCTTCTTCTTCGAACATCTCTCTATCTTTAGCGAATATCACAGCTGCTGGTCTAAATTGGCCTCCGCCTGATTACGAACAACTGACTTAGCTTTGGACGTCTCCATTGCTAATCCAGCTTCCGTCTAAATGATAAGCCAAAATAGCTGTGCACTTTATCTTGTAAACCATCGACTGGACAGATTTTGCTTCATGGAACGCCTGATTACGAACAACTGACTTAGCTTTGGACGTCTCCATTGCTAATCCAGCTTCCGTCTAAATGATAAGCCAAAATAGCTGTGCACTTTATCTTGTAAACCATCGACTGGACAGATTTTGCTTCATGGAATTTTCTTCGATAGCTAGCATTTGTACACTAAGTAGATTTGTTAGAAATACAATAATAAGTTTTGTGTAATTCAAAATTCAATCTGGATCTGTTGACACAGATCCATCAATCTCTCCATCAATCTCTCCACTTATTAGGACCGGTTTTAAATAGATAGCAGGCGATGTTGTCAAGACTTAAAAATTTTGCGCGCTGCTATAACTGGTTGAGGTGCAATACCTCGGGTTCTTGAACATTAAATAACAGAGCACCGGAGACAGATCTGGTATGAATTAAAATCATGCGGAAAACACCAGAACTGAATCCTAATATTTTAAAACAACTTTGCGCAAACAGATTTCTGTTAAAATCAGTATGTGAAATCTGTTTGCTATGTGCTACTGTGATATCTGTTATGCGTGCTAAGAAAAATATGCAAGTGTTGAATGAATAATAGAATACAATACACAAAGATTTGTTTTTGGAATTTTGGACTTCAATGTCCTACGTCTCATCTTCTTCCACCTCGGAAGGCTCCACTAGAAGATTTGATCTATACATCGTGTACAGACCCGATCCCGCAACCAGCAGCTGCGAGAACTCCTAGACTCTACCAGCCCTCGGCTGTTCACTCAGAACTTGTTTAACGTCTCTGTTCAAAGACTACATACACAGAGTTTAATGTCATCGTGCTTGGACGGTAACTGATTGTGAATTGGTTTTGAGATTCATTCACTAATGAATGTGAATGAATCTCTGTGTGTGAGATTTTTACAATGAAGCGCTCAATTTTCTTTTTCTCTATTTCTCACACACTAAGGAAGTGCTCTACAAAAGCTAATTCTAGCTCAGCTGTCAACTCCAGTAAGCTTCTGTACGAATGATAGTTGACAGCTTCGCTTCAGGTTCATTTTCCCTTTGATAGTTGTCTTCTTTTGATTTAATCTTTTCTGTGCAACAACAACTCTAACAGCCACCTCTTCAATGGTGTTCTTTTCGTATATAAGCCTCTGTTCAAATTCAATCCGTTTGACACAAATTCTTCCCGTTCAAAATATGTCTTGTAAAGCACAGACAGGGAGTTGTCCTTGTGTCCTTTCTTTTGCAGGCTTTTTGTCGTCTTCAACATTTGAAATAAGCTCAGCAGTTGACATCCAGCTTTAGTAAATATTTGTAATTCGTCAACTTCTTCGCTACTGATTGTATCTTCAACTGTTGCGACTGGTTATTTCCTCTGTTTCTTTGCGTCTGGATTTCCTGTCGACTGTCTCGCGAATGGATACGCTGTAGCTTGCGACTGGTACATCATCTTTCGACTGGATGCATATCAACAGCTGGTTCACTGTAGCTCACGTCTGAATGTACTGTTGCTTGCATCTGGATGTACTGTAGCTACCTGCTGGTTATTACCATCACAAAGAGCATCTGCTGAATCTTAGCGTGTAGGAAAAACGCCGTCGTATCTATTTATCCAAACGACATCGTTTTGCTATCGCTAACTTCAAGTACCAACTGCTGGTAGCACTGTAGCTCTCTGCTGATTGCTGACGTCACTGCTGACTTCATCATCGCTGATCCAGCTCTTGCGCTTCTTGTCGACTGCTGAATGTACTGTAGCTTGCTGCTGACGTCATCTTTGCTGCTCATAGCTTCCTCCAGTAGATAAGCTGACGTCATCAACGCTGCTACTCGATTTCTTCCAATCAGCAATGCTGACGTCATCGTTGCTGATCACAACTTCCTCCATTAGACATGCTGACGTCATCATCGCTGATTCCAGATCTTGTTAGCGCTCCAGCTGTTTTTTGTTCTTCACAACTGTTTCCAGACTTCTACTGTTCATCTTCTTCTTCGAACATTTCTCCAGCCTTTAGCGAATATCACAGCTGCTGGTCTAAATTGGCCTCCGCCTGATTACGAACAACTGACTTAACTTTGGACGTCTCCATTGCTAATCCAGCTTCCGTCTAAATGATAAGCCAAAACAGCTATGCACTTTATCTTGTAAACCATCGACTGGACAGATTTTGCTTCACGGCATTTTCTTCGATAGCTAGCATCTGTACACTAAGTAGATTTGTTAGAAACACAATAATAAGTTTTGTGTAATTCAAAATTCAATCTGGATCTGTTGACACAGATCCATCAATCTCTCCACTTATTAGGACCGGTTTTAAATAGATAGCAGGCGCTGTTGTCAAGACTTAAAAATTTTGCGCGCTGCTATAACTGGTTGAGGTGCAATACCTCGGGTTCTTGAACATTAAATAACAGAGCACCGGAGACAGATCTGGTATGAATTAAAGTCATGCGGAAAACACCAGAACTGAATCCTAATATTTTAAAACAACTTTGCGCAAACAGATTTCTGTTAAAATCAGTATGTGAAATCTGTTTGCTATGTGCTACTGTGATATCTGTTATGCGTGCTAAAAAAAATATGCAAGTGTTGAATGAATAACAGAATACAATACACAAAGATTTTTTATGGAAGTTCGGACTTCAATGTCCTACGTCTCCTCTTCTTCCACCTCGGAAGGCTCCACTAGAAGATTTGATCTATACATCGTGTACAGACCCGATCCCGCAACCAGCAGCTACGAGAACTCCTAGACTCTACCAGCCCTCGGCTGTTCACTCAGAACTTGTTTAACGTCTCTGTTCAAAGACTACATACACAGAGTTTAACGTCATCGTGCTTGGACGGTAACTGATTTGCATTTGGGTTTTGATTCACTCGCTAATCAATTTAGCTCAACTCACAAAATGTGCGAGTGAATCTGTGTGTGAGATTTTACAGTGAACGCTCAACTCTCGAAAAAATAAAACTCACACACTCGGGAAATGCTCCTAAAGAGCTGATGAAGACTCAGCAGTCGACACTGAAATAAGCTCCTCTGTAATGGTGGTCGACTGCTTCATCTTCCTGTTTTCTTCCCTCTGTAATTTCTCTGTTTTTGTCTTTCACGCCAGCATCATCGATTTCTTCAAATCTTCTTGTATATAAAGCCTCTGTTTAATTTAATCCATTTGACACACTTTTCTTCCCGTTAAAAGATGTTCTGTAAAGTACCGACAGGAAGTTGTCCTTGTGTCCTTTTCTTTTGCAGGCCTTTTGTCATCTTCAACACTTGAACTAGGCTCGGCAGTTTACATCCAGCTTTAGTAATTCTTCATAATAGAAACGTAAACTGCTTCGCCAGAATGTTTGTTTTATCACGTCTAGTTCTGTTTGCTCAGCTGTTGTCTTTCTTTGTTCACACATTGCTCATCAGCTGTTGTCTTCTCTTCAAATTTAATCAACGCCTGATATCAGCTGATGGCTTGTCTTCTCATTTGAACAGCTGCTGTTCATTGTTCCTTCATTTGATCTCGTCCAACAGCTGATATCTGTTCAAATGCTGCTTCATTTCTTTTCTTAAACAGCTTCTGTTTATTATTCTTCTCGACGGCTGAATTAATCCTCTGCTGATATCATCATTTCTGATCAGCTGCTGTTTTGCTCTATTTTCTTTCTTCGTCTTTGATCAACAGCTGATATCTTCTCTTAATATTATTCGTCAACGGTTATCAGCTTCTGTTTTTCTTCTGTTCAAATGCTGATTGAACTTTGTCTTCGCGCAACATCTGTTCATCTACTCCTTTGTGCTACAGCTAATTCATACTCTTTTTCTTTCCAGACTTCTACTGTTCATCTTCTTCTTCGAACCATCTCTCTATCTTTAGCGAATATCACAGCTGCTGGTCTAAATTGGTCTCCGCCTGATTACGAACAACTGACTTAACTTTGGACGTCTCCATTGCTAATCCAGCTTCCGTCTAAATGATAAGCCAAAACAGCTGTGCACTTTATCTTGTAAACCATCGACTGGACAGATTTTGCTTCATGGCATTTTCTTCGATAGCTAGCATCTGTACACTAAGTAGATTGGTTAGAAACATAATAATAAGTTTTGTGTAATTCAAAATTCAATTTGGATCTGTGTCATACTTGCTTTTCTAGATTCTTTACATATTCATATATTTAAAAGACATGAATTTTTACCATATTGTATGCGTTTTTCAAGTTGTAGGTACCGCTAATACCTAAAAAAAGTACTTAATTAGCACATTTGACCGTGAAAAGTACTTGAAACTTTGCAGTAATCATCATTGTAATGTCATAGCATGTGGACAATAAAACACTTAATTTACTTAGCCCAAAGCAATTCGAGATTATCTTTAATCTCTTATAATAACACCTAGAGAACCAATTCATTTTTTAGTGCATGATTTGTTAGACAAGACAGCAGACTGAATATTTTGGTAATTGTGAAATATAGTAAAATAACTTTTCTTGGAGGAAGTGACTTAAAAAGGTACATGATTTCTGGAAGCTCATGTTAAACAAAGATTCTACTTAAACAGCTCGAAACTGCATATATATATATATATATATATTTATTTCAGAATGGGTCGTTAGTTGGAACTTAAATGGACATGATGGTTGTATTCAAATTTCTTGATTTGGATTATCTTAGTTAATCAATTTTATTTGATGTTAAAATGAAGATAACATATTTAATAATTAAGCGTGCAACATAATGATAATTAAAGTGGGAAATTTGTAGCACACACGGTTCGTATTGGTTTGTAAAAGAAGGTATCAATTATATAAAAATGTCTTCCAATGGACTCTTAAAATAAGTTGGATTAACTATTTTACAAAATGCTGACAGATATAAAATATTTTTGCTATTAATATCTATTGTGCAACCACGTTTGCTCAATCTGACCCGGGTGTAGTAAAATTGGTTTGTAGAGTTTTGTTTGATTAATTTTGATTAAGTGTTGCCTAGTGAATGAAACTGAAAAGGAATTGGTAAGAAGTATGAAAAGTTTGTATTTTGTGGTAGAAAAATTTTGTATGTTTCTTTTCTTCAAGCCAATTTCTTGTTAACTATAAATTAATTAATAAAGCAAGTCAACTAATTTGAAACTGAGCTCGAGTGAATGTAGGGGGCTGCCTTATGGTGGTGGGATGGTGAAACCTTCCAAAATTACAATAATAACCATATATTAATTTAATAATAGAAAATATAAGAACAAATATTTTTGTGAGACAATCTCACGGATCATATGTCGTGAGACAGATCATACCATAAAAAATTATTACTTGTTTTGCTAAACCAGTCATGGGTCTGGTCAGGAGCATTCTAATTAACCGTTTGATCGGTTTGACTAGTCAGACCCAGTCAACTACAATTGAACGCTCAAATCGGTTGCGAAACCGGTTTGCTTTTTTTTTTATATTTATTTTTTCAATAGATCGGTGGGATTTGAACCAAGATATCATGGATTAAAAACTCACTCTTTGCAAATAATCCAACGGGATTTTGATATCTTACTTTTAATATTTTAAATTTGTACATGATTATTAAAATTTATGATTTATAAAAAAAATTAATTTTTTAGTATTATAGTCTATATATTTATTTTAAATAATTATAATTGATATTTTGAATATATTTATATATTTTAGTTTTTACTTAAGCAAATATATTTGTATACATCTTTTTGATATTAATATTTTAAGTATATTCTTCTTATCTGATATTTATATTTTCAGTATTCCAGTTTGACGATCCAGATGCACAAGTCCGATCAGTCGGATCATATTTTAAGATCGATAAGTTCAATCATCCATCCGATTATGAAACACTTGGCATAAGTTCATTTCTTAATTCTTTCAAATCAAACAATCTTTTCAAATTTTATTTATCTTTAATTTTTCATTTCATGCACGTGTCGCACATTAATAGATTGTTTCTTTTCGTTTACTTTTATAAATATTTGAATTAGTTCTCATTTAAAACTAAATTGGAAGAACTAATTAGAATAGATTATTTATGGTTTAAGAATATATTAAAAGTTATTGAATTAATTGAGAACCGAAATAAGTCTGATGTAGCCAATTATCTCAGCCGACGAGCTATTTGTTAGATTAGGTGCCCAACTAGCCAACTTGTGGCGTGTGGGTTCTTGTTGACTCTATGTAAGACGATCTTTATTTATGAAAGTCGCATTTTTTTATAACATTCTTTATCTTCATTATTATGATTACAATTATTGGATAAAGACCTTGAATGCACTATACTGTATGTTAGATGTGATAGTGGATTTGATGACTATCATGAAACACATCTAATAGTCACTGTGTATCCTAAACTTGTTCCTAGTCGATTGGACCATCCAAAAAAGGAGGGCTGCCCGAGCTTGAGACTAGCATCTGCGATTCGAAGTACCACGTTTCATTGGTAGGGAACATAGTGATGTTTTGAGCATGCAGATGGATAGTGACCTGGAGTTATATCGAACTACCCTCGTTCGGACTTTCCAAGTGGTTACCATTTGTTGACTGGATTAAGTCCGAGGTCTTCGTTGTACAGATTAGTCCTTATTACTCGAAACGTCATTGAACTTTTCAAAGAATTCAGACTTGTGCTTCATTAAATACAAGTACCCATACCTAGAGTGATCATCGATAGGTGATGAAGTATGTATGACCGGACTTAGTACCTATACTAAGTGGGCCACACACATCAGTGTGAATCAAATCCAATAGGCCTTGAGCACGTTCAGGCTTGCCCGTGAGGGGCAATTTTGTCATTTTTCCCTTGAGACAAGACTCACAAGTTGTTAGGGAGTTAATATCAGACATATTAAACATGTCTCTCCTAATCAACTTGTTCATCCTATTTAAGGAAAATTGTCCTAGCCTAGCGCGCGAAAGTTGTGCGGGGTTCAAACTATCGTTCTTCCTTTTTATTGTTGTTGTGTGTGTTTCCACATCGCAAGTTGGAACTTCTCCCAATTTTAAGGCGTATAGATCGTTTTCTCGTTCCCCAATTCCAATTAAACATTCATTCTTGTAAATATTGCAAACGAATTGGCAAAATGACAAGAGTATCCATCACTATCAATCATAGAAAGGGAAATGATGTTTTTATTAATTGAGGAACAAATAAAACGTTTCTCAACAACAAATTAAAATTTGAAGACAGAAATAAATAAACATCTCCTATAGCTACGGCCGCAACCCTTGCTCCGTTTCCAAGCCTCAAGTGGGTCTCACCCTCTCTAAGACACCGGCTTCTTGTCATTACCTGCAAATCATTGCAGATATGAGATCCACATCCGGTATCAAGTACCCAAGAAGTCGAGTTAAGAGACATATTTATTTCAATGTAGAACATACCTTTTGCAGTTCGCAACTGCTCGAGGTAATACTTACAGTTCCTCCTCCAGTGCCCAGGCTTGTGGAATTGGTTACAAACATCCTCAGGCTTGTTCGGATTTGAAGTCCTTGCCTTGGGCTTTTTGGCGGGCTTTCCCTCTTTTGCAGGGGCCGAACACTTCTTACCCTTGCGTTTGGGCCCTTCTTCGCAGAGGAAGAAGAGCCCAAAAGGAGGACGGACTTGTCTGTAGTGACTGGACTTTTCTAAACTTAAATTATGAAACTTTGGGGTTCAAATTGAAAAGCACGAAAATTTCGATCTTGTTTACAATAACAGTTCGTTACTAATTTCTGGGCTAGAATACAATTAATCACAAACTATATGCGATATCTGGAAAACAGATCTGAACAAATAAAAAGGCGCGGAACTAAACTGATATGGTCTTTGAAATATCGGAAATGGATAATTCTTTAAGCAATAATTCTTGTCATTACCTGCAAATCATTGCAGATATGAGATCCACATCCGGTATCAAGTACCCAAGAAGTCGAGTTAAGAGACATATTTATTTCAATGTAGAACATACCTTTTGCAGTTCGCAACTGCTCGAGGTAATCCTTACAGTTCCTCCTCGAGTGTCCAGGCTTGTGACAGTGGTGGCAAACATCCTCAGATTTGTTTGGCTTTGAAGTCCTTGCCTTGGGCTTCTTGGTGGGCTTTCCCTCCTTCGCAGGGGTAGAACGTTTCTTTCCCTTGCGTTTGGGTCCCTTCTTCGCAGAGGAAGAAGAGCCCAAAAGGAGGACGTGCTTGTCCCTTTTTATGGTCCCCTCAAACACGAAAAGCATGTTTACCACCTCTTCAAGGGTGGCTTCCAGCTTGTTCATGTTGAAGTTGACCAAAAAGGGGTCGAATGCAGCAGGCAGGGAGAGGAGAAGCAGATCCACAGACAGGTCATGTGGAAGTGTGATGTCAAGGCCTACTAGCTTCTCAATGATCCCAATCATACGGACCCCATGCTCGCGGACCGAAGTCCCTTCGCGCATGTGGCTCGTCATGAGCTCCTCGACAATAGTGAACCTCTCAGTCCGAGAGTTCTCCCCATACAGTTCCTTGAGATGAAGGTGTATGCCAGCAGCATACTCCGTCTTCTCAAAGCGCCGCTGCATTTCGTTTGACATCGATGCCATCATATAGCACCGTGCCTTACGCTCGTCGTCCCACCATTTATTTAGCTTTTTCAGCTCCTCAGGACTGACATCGGCAGGGGCTTCCTTCGGAGGGCTCTTCTCTAGCGTGTAGAGAAGTTTCTCTGAAGCCAATACAATCTTGAGGTTTCGAAGCCAATCTTGGTAGTTTAAACCAGTGAACTTGTTGCTATCCAGTATAGCAGCAAGTGGATTTTTGATTGAAGACATGATAATAGCAGTTTATACTGAAAAGAAAAACAGACATGCATTACAGACTATTTATGAAAAACGCTAAGACATAAAACAAGGTCATTTAGTTTTATGAATTACCCTCCCACTATTTTAACGATTTCACCACCCTCTAATGAAATCGAGAAAGCCAGTTTCCTTAGTGGGTACACAGAGTCCAATCAAGAAATCATGGTTCCGAATAATATCAGCCAACCATGACCCTCAAAAGGTAGAGCCCAATTGCAACAGGTGCAACCTCCATGTATTTACCTCACGTCCAGTAAGGGCCCAATGATATGACGCCGATTACTATCACGTGTCAAGATGACCCATCAATGTTGAGTTGTGATGGACGGTCCCCTTAATGTCCCCAATAATATGAGCCAACGTTAAAGGGACTTCCAACCAACTCACAGCAAGTGTCAATGACGTGTACAGCTTTCCGACATACATAGCCCCCTCAATAACATGAGTCGGGCCATGTATACGGTAGCATCGACGTACACCCATTGTTGATGGAAGGTAGGAAATTTTAAACAATATTTAAATTCCCTTAGTTTATCGAATAAACTTTTAATCTTGATATAAATTTTAAATCAAATTTAAAATGAGGGATTTTAATTTTGAAATTTGGTCTCAATAATTTTAAATCAAATTTAAAAACGCGGATTCAACAGATATATATCACATATATATAATTGGGATGATCGATAAGCGAGAGCTATGCGATCCGTTGTTGCCAAGCATGGATCTAGGTCCAATCCTAGGTGACATGCAGTATGCAAATGCAATCCTATTACATAAGCTTCCAATTTTACAAGTCTTCGGTCTTCAATATCTTTGATCATCATCTCCATCATCTTCAAAATTATCCTCCCACTAAGTCTAGTATTTACATTTAAATAACCATGACAAATAGGGATACAATTTAGAGGGGTGGGAACGGGCCATAAACCAGGCCCACTTCGAAATGATTTCAAAAATATTACAACTAAGAATTGTAAAAAAACCTAGCATACACCTAACACATTGGACACGGCTCTCGATCATCCCAAGCATTATTTATTTCAATTAACTCAATTAATCGACATAAATAAAATAATCAAATCAAATTTAATTTTATCCAACAAAATCACATTTTAAATATAAAATCATATTTTATAAATAAAATCTTATTTTGTTATTTAATTGCATCAAATTTGGGCTTAAAACAATTTTAGGTCCAATATCTCAAAAACTTTCAAAAATTAATTTTTTGTCCGACAAAAATCCCAATATCAAGTATTGGCCCAAAAACCCCTCGGGCCGCCCGGGACAAGCCTGGAAAAATCCTAGAATTCAAAAACCGCCGCCGCATCTCCGACTCAGCTGGGGTCATCAGTGGCGGGGTTGGGTGAGGTCACGATGCATGTAGAAGTCGATGCTTCGTTGTCTAGGATTCACCGCTCGCCCTTGTGCGTGGATATCCTATGCTATCTGAGGAGATAATAGTGTGAAAAATCTCTGACCAGAGTACTAGATGTGTTTTAGGTGAATGGATTTACCTAGTAACACATGCGATCTCGCTATTTGATCTCCAAGATGTATACATGGTTATTGGATCTCTAGCGACTCTCGATTTACCAATGGTCGTTGATCTGATCGGGATATTTGAGTTGAAAGGACTGTACTGTACGTTAACCATGATCGACTGGTTCTTGCAGGAACTATCAGTCATACCTAGGGGATCATGGGGCGATGTTGCTAGATTCTTTACCATGATTCGATAGATAAGTCCGAAAATATGTTTTCGGAGTCACAAATGTTTTGAGCCCGCGGCTAGTTGTATCTCTGAACCATTGAGGGTCACACAAGTACTTGTTTCCCAATTCCCGTATGGATATGGTACTCAAAGTGTTGCGTATAGTAGGAGGAAGGTTGGGAGTATGACTTCCTAAAAGTAGCTAAGGGAGTAGGACTTCCATATTTAGCTAATGAGAGTAAACCTGTCATATATAGATTTAGTGGTCCGAAAATTTGATTTTGCATCATAATTATCAGTTTTGTAAACTGAGAACATCGGTGATATCTGATTATCGATCGGGATTATGATGAGACCACAATCGAGGGAGTCGAAACGAATGTTCACAGTTGGTCTTGAACCGAATGTTCACTGTTTAAGTTGAACCGAATGTTCATTGTTTTGTTCAAATCAAACTCTGTCCCTCAATCTATAAATATGACAATGAGGAGACACTTTCAATAGAGAAAAAGAAAAACACCAAAAGCTATTCAGCAAACTCCTCCCCTCTCCATTCTTCCCTCACCGCCGCCGCCCGCCGTCGTCGGAATTTGTTCCGACCATCTCGGCGAGGAGATTGCGTCCGTGAATTTTTCATCGGTTTTCTAGTGCAAACCGGCGAAGGAGTTGAGATTCTGGTCGTGGACAGGATTAGGCATCGATCCAGCCGTTCAACCATTGAAGTGCAAATTCCATGGTTGAATTGGTCGGAGCCAGGCGCCTAGATGCCATCAATGTACCTTCTGAACATTCTATGAACATTCTAGAGACATTCAACCTGTGCTCCATTACTTCACGCCTGACCCCTTCAGGTCGGAATGGGACCAGGCGAACACATCCTTGTTTCTTTCTAGGCATTGGATCAGTTGTGCCCGCACGCCTTTTTAGATAGTCTTAGCGATCTTTACTACTCCAGTCGGGGGAATGAGAACCACCTCTTCCTCCTCATCCTCGGTGGTCAACTGAAATCTTCTCCAACCATATTAACACCTCAGTCCTTCCGATCCTAGGATAGTCTTGGGCCCGGGACTTAGCCACTTTTTGCTCCACCCTAACTTCCTCCACATAACACTTCCTTGACATCTTTTGATCCCCGAGCACTTCACCCACTAAATCTCCCACCGGGAATTTGATCTTTTGATGCAAGGCCGAGGCCATGGCCATGAAGGCGGCCATGGCAGGACTTCCCAGAATGACATTTTGTTAGCGCAGCGGTGGATCCGGATCCCGCTCTCGGGGTGCAGCGGAAGATTTTAAAATTTTGCACCGGGAACGGTCAATATATAACAAATACAGCAAATAAACATACATAGGATGTTTGATTTGGTACCTTGCTGGCGTCTACGCGCCTGGCTCCAACCAATTTCACGAGGAATTGGCACTTCAATGGTTGGCGGTCGTCGTTATCCTAATCCGGTCCACGACTGAAATCACGATCCTTTCGTCAGTCTGTACTAGAAAACGTGACGAATGTTTCACGGACAGAATCTCCTCATCGAGACAGTCGGAACAAGTCTGACGGCGACAAATACGGATGGCGGCGGCGGCGGGCGGCGGGCGACGGCGCAAGAGGGGGGCGGCGGCCGTGAGTGGGAGAGAGGGGAGGGAGGCGGCTACTAGGGTTTTGGTGTTGTAGAGTGTATTTTTTGTAACCCTAGGGACAATATATATATAGACATGTGATGGGCTTGAACCGGCCCAATGGGCCTGGGGCGGGCCCAGGCCCAGGTTGAACATTCGTTTCAAGTCCATCACCGTGGCTCCATCATAATCCCGATCGACGATCAGATCGGACCGATCTACAGAGTTTAAAAAACTGAGTTTTATGATGCGGAAACAATTTTTTCGGACCACCGAGTCCAAAATAGCAGTTTGGCCCCCTGCAAGTTTCAAGGATAGTCAAACTAGCCCAAACTTCAGGGAAATTGCATTTTGACTCTTGTTTAATTTTAGGAAGTCGCACTTCCATCCTTCCTCCTACTATGCTCAACAAATTGAGCTTAATTTCCGTGTGGGAATTGAGAAACCAGCACTTGTGTGACCCTCAATAATTCAGGGATACAGCTAGCCGTGGGCTCACAACATGTGTGACTCCGAAACCACATTTTCGAACTAGCCCATCGGATCATGGTAAAGCGTCTAGCAACATCTCCCCATGATCCCCTAGGTATCACTGATAGTGCCTGCAAGAACCAGTCGGTCATGGTTAGCGTACAGTACGGTCCTTTCAACACAAATATCCCGATCAGATCAACGACTATTGGTGAATCGAGAGTCGCTAGAGATCCAATGACCATGCATACAT
>KV012514.1:132676-178431 GCA_001598015.1 Dorcoceras hygrometricum | reverse complement strand
TTAGATATCAGTTGCCCCTTCACCACGAGTTAAACGTTAAGGCTGATATCAATAGACACTTGATCAGGTGCACACGGACCTAAGTAGAGCTTCTGAGCCATAAATCTAACGAAAATGTTAACGCTGGGATTTGAATTTTATTCCCAGAACAGAATGTTATGATGTTATATGCCTTCTTTTCAAACTACGTTGATACATGTATTACGCCTGCATATTTTGTGCCTTGTTACTCTCAGTTTTGCTTGTTGAGCCCCTAGGCTCACTAGCTTTCGTGGTGCAGGTGAGTCCGCGCTGGAGCAGACGGGAGGTGGAGTTTGAACCAGTGGCGGCGTGTTAGTGTTTATCGAAGGCCTGCGTTTCCGTGATGTCTATTTTGTACTTGCTGTTTTTGTTGTCTTTGATCTTAATTGAGTCTGTATTAAGATCCGTTACAACAAGAATGAATTCATCTAGAGTTCGGTAGTTGTAATATCGCGATTTCGCAACTTTTGTACTTCGAAATTTTAATGAAATCTGGTTTTCTTCTATTGGCGCCGACGGTTGTATTTTGATTTTTATTTTGAACAAGGCAATACAGCTTGTTATAATTATCATTCAGCCCTTCTATTTCCTCTTTATTCCATTTTCTTCGATCCCGTGACTCCCATGGGGTTGGGCGTCACAATGATGATCATCAGCTTGGATTCTGATATGTGCCTCGTCATCACTTGATTCATCTAGGTTAGTTGATTCCAGACGGGTGCACAAATCGTTCAAGTTCGCAGCTGAATCAGATCAAAAGCTGGTTTCATCGTGTTGGGGATCCGGATCCGCCCCCCGGCTAGGCAGAGGAAGAACAAATAAAAAGGCCGGGAGACGATCAATACGAAAAACAACAATTACAGTAATCGTCATTCATAGGGTGTTCAAAATTGAATACCTTGCTGGCACTTGTGCCTGGCTCCAACCGGAATTACAAGAACCCGGCTCTTCTCGGTAGATTGCGGTAGTTTATGCCAATCCGGTCCACGACCAGATCCGAGACTTCTTCGTCAGGCTGCACTAGAAGCACTGACGAGATCAGCACGAACGGATTCTCCTCATCGAACTGGCCGGAAACCAATTTCCGGCGACGATCGGCGGAGGCGGCGGCGGCGCGTGGGCGGCGGCGGCGGCGGCGTGTTCGAGAGAGGGAGGCGGCGGTTTTGGTGTTTAGGGTTAGGGTTTTAGTTATGAGAGTTATGACACAAGCATGTAGATCAAGTCTCTTAATCACAATTAAATAGAGTGTTGGACTTGGACCGGCCCAACGAGCCCGGGTCCAACAATGAACATTCAGTTCATTTCCACCACCGAGACTTCATCGTAACTCCGATCGCCGATCAGATCGGACCGATCGACTCAGTTTCCAAAACTGAATAATATGATCTGAAAAACCATTTTTCAGAACCCCAGTGCAAAAAAGACCGTTTTGCCCCTCAACAGCGGCCAGAGGTTGATTTCGAATCATCCACGTCACACTGGAAGCTAGAATCAGTGTAGCCTTCCAGTTTCAGTTCACCGCCCCCATAGACCATGAACATATTCTTAGTCCTTCGCAAGTACTTAAGAATATCCTTCACGGCCTTCCAATGCAATTGGCCGGGGTTGGCCTGGTAGCGGCTCGTGACACTCAGAGCATATGCGACGTCTGGTCTAGTCGAGATCATGCCATACATAATACTACCTATAGCCGAGGCATATGGTACACGTGCCATACTCTCTATCTCTTCATCAGTCTTTGGACACATAGACTTGGATAGAGTTACCCCGTGGCACATAGGTAGGTGTCCTCTCTTGGACTCTTCCATAGAGAACCTCTTAAGTATGGTATCGATGTAGGTAGCTTGGGTGAGTCCGAGCATCCGTTTATGTGACACCCAAACCCAACGGGGCCACGAGAATTGGGGTAAACAAAAATTTTCGAATAAAATAAGGGCTAAAAGATAATTTGTTATAAGCTGTATCTCTTATAACTCAAAGGAAACATAACTCAAGACCAATTCGAAATTCAGCATGTACTCAAATACGCGCGCTACTGCTAAAAACTTTTGCGGAAACAGGGTATTTTATATAACTTTGCAATTGCGATTTACAACAGCTGCTATTCGATATAAATATACAACCATTGCTACTGATTTAATACAGCACAACCAAATCAAAACAATATAACTATGACATGGAAAACGTAGGCCTTGGATAAACACAACGCCACCCATCTGCTGATTCAAGTTCCACCTACTGTTCCTCCATCAGCTGTCGTACCTGCACCAGTTTAAAAGCTAGTGAGCCTAAAGGCTCAGCAAGTAAAATCTGAGTAGTAACAATTTCATAAAACGCAGGCAGACATCTGTACAATGCATATGTTAAGGAACTTCAATATACAGTATCATTTTCATAAACATTTCGATGGCAGAAACAGGGGAAGATAGCCCAGTTTCTCATTTCTTTCCATTTCATTTTCAGTTGATCATGGCATATAAGTTCTATTTGGTCCGTGTTGCACTTTGATCAAAATGACTTCCGATATCAGTTTAGCATATAGCTCATATGAAAGGGCAGTCGACATCTAGACAACTGCTCACCCTTCTCCTTGGTGACCTTAACTGTCTATGCCATAATCTAAAACATCTTTCGTTCCTTAACAATCTTTCTTTAAACATTTCTGTAATACATCGGGTTCCATCATTTAAAACATTTGCTTCCCATTTTAAAACTTTACTGAGTATGGATTCGACTTTGGAAACATATCGTTGAACTGGAACTGATTGAGAGAAAAAAAAACCAGTCGAAATGAATAGCACCAGTCGCAAGACTAATACCTGCTGAAATGAAA
The DNA here is from genome assembly GCA_001598015.1 of Dorcoceras hygrometricum. Lineage (NCBI taxonomy): Eukaryota > Viridiplantae > Streptophyta > Magnoliopsida > Lamiales > Gesneriaceae > Dorcoceras > Dorcoceras hygrometricum. Next base: position 175,577 of record KV012514.1, on the reverse strand, counting down.
AGAAATGCATCTGCTGGTGAACAGTACCAGTCGCAAATCTTTCTTTAAACATTTCTGTAATACATCGGGTTCCATCATTTAAAACATTTGCTTCCCATTTTAAAACTTTACTGAGTATTGAATTCGACTGTGAAAACGTATCGCTAAACTGGAACTGGTTGAAAGAAAACCAGTCACAAGGAACAGTACCAGTCGCAAGACTAATACCTACTGAAATGAATAAATCTAATCTAAAACATCTTTCGTTCCTTAACAATCTTTCTTTAAACATTTCTGTAAAACATCGGGTTCCATCATTTAAAACATTTCCATTTTAAAACAGATCACAATGCAGCTGCTGATTCCTTATCAAAGGAAAGCAACTGCTGATACTAAATAAAGAAAGACGCATCTGCTGATGAACAGTGCATCTGCTGAATTTTACGAAAACGCTTGCAATATCTAAACAATGATTTCGCTACCAGTCGTCGTTTATCAAACCAGACTTTATACTGATTCATTGGAATGAACAGTACTTTAAAGCAACTGCTGAATTTAAGATCACAATGCAGCTGCTGATTCCTTATCAAAGGAAAGCAACTGCTGATACTAAATAAAGAAAGACGCATCTGCTGATGAACAGTGCATCTGCTGAATTTTACGTAAAACGCTTGCAATATCTAAACAATGATTTCGCTACCAGTCGTCGTTTATCAAACCAGACTTTATACTGATTCAACTAACAACTACTGATTACAAAATCATCAAATTTCGACATTACAACTACAGGAAGAACATTCATAAATGCTAAAACATACAGCTGCTGAATCTTAACAAGTAGATACAGCTGCTGAATACGTAACTCTTCGTCTGTAATATCAAAACAACAACGATGCCATCAGCTGTTGTCTATCAAACCATACCAATGATTCAACCAGCAACTGCCAATTACACAGTTATCAAATTCTAATATTACAGTTACTGCAAGAAGAAATTTCCTAACATTTCTGGACATGAATTCGAACCCTCAGTACATATAAACTTCATAAACTTTCTGAAAAACAAACTGGAAGCATCATAAACATCAAAACATCATTTTCGAACCCATCTTTCTTTCCTTATCATGTCTAAATCATTTTAAACATGAACTTTCAATATATCATCAATAAACAGGCAAGCAGATCCATTAAAAGACAATATATGCTTCAAATGGTGTAGAAAAAGATCAGCTTTTACGTGCCTTGTTTGAAGCTTTGCAACAACAGCAATTTCCTGCAGGAATCCTCCCTTTGAGCAACACACGATCCTTTCTGAAATTCTTTTGAGGAACACTTTAAACTTTTCTTTGCAAATGATGAAAGTTTTACTTTGGAAACAGGTTTTTATATGAAAGGGATTAGTGGCAAGCTACTTGAGAAATCAAGCATGACACACCTTCAAAATTTAATAAAATTCCCCTCATATCATTTTAATTTGTAAAACACCAAACCTTCTTCTAAAGAAATCATTTCACCTCTTTAAAACATTTTCCAATCGCTTTAAAATCAGCTCGTGCATCGCTACTTGGAGTTACCTGCTGAAATCAACCGTAGCGCAAATCTTACCTGCTGGAATGAATAATTCAGCAGATACATGATATTTAAAATTGCCAAAATGGCCCATATGATTTATGAAATGTCATGATAGCCGTCATACCCACTATCACATCTAACATACGCTTCAGTGCATTCTAGGTCTTTACTCAACGCAATTGTAAATCATTACACACATAATGAAAGTAAAGAATGCCATATAAGAAAATGCGAATATCATATATAAAGATTGTCTGTATAAGAGTCTATAAAACCCACACGCCACAAGTTGGCTAGTTGGGCATCTACTCTAACACATCGAACACTACATGAGCTGATTCTTCTACAGTCAGCGTTCTTTTGTTGAAGACGCGATAAGCTTTGCTCACAGCTGAGTATCCTAGAAAAATTCCTATATCAAATTTAACATCAAAAGTGGTCAGATGTTTTTTCCATTTATGAATGAAGTGTCTGCATCCAAACATCCTGAAATAAGAAATATCAGGTTTCTTGCATTCCAGATCTCATATGAGGTTACACCATGATGCTTATTAATTATCGATATGTTGTGAGTGTAGCAAGCTATGTTAACTGCTTCAGCCCACAACTTTTTAAAACTTCCTGAATTAGCACTCATAGTTGTAGCAGCTTCTTTTAAAGTGCGATTTCTACACTCGGCCAACCCGTTCTGCTGAGGTGTTCTATCTGCTGAAAGCTCCTGCTTGATTCCAATGTCAACCAGATAAGAGGATAGTCTATAATTAAAAATATCCAGTTCCTCTATCACTTTTGATCTGGTTGACACTGCAGATTTTTCATTTTGTAAACGTTTAAAAGTTTTTCAGCTGTTTAAAAACACCAACCAAGTAAAATTTGAACAACTCTTTTTAAAAGTAGATTTAATATGGTTTCCCCGCTGACAAGCAAAACAAAACTTGTCATTTGAAAAATTTATTTTGGGCAAGCCAGCAACTAACTCACGTGTGCTCAGATTTTTAAGTGTTTTGAAATTCAAATGATTCATCTGCTGATACCATAGCCAGCTCTTAGAAGAGTCAGCTAATAGGAAGGTTTGCTCAGAATACGGCTGATCTGACCAGTCAAATTTGTAGGTATTCCCCGATCTTTATCCTACTAACACGGTTAGACCTTCTGGATTCTGAACTATGCATGTGTGCTTTTGAAAATTCACAGAATAATTACTATCACACAGCTGACTGATAGTAATTAAATTATAACACAAATTTTTAACCAGAAGAACATTCTTGACAATAAAGTTATCATGGGTAAGCTTACCCTTATCCACAGTGTTATCATTTGAATTGTCACCAAATTTTGATCTTAGGTCCACTGCATGTCTTCAGATCTAAGAACAGTTTTGGGTCACCTGTCATGTGCCTCGCACAACAACTATCCATGTACCACGTTGATTGCTTCAGTCCTTAGATATATTGTACCTGAAATCACAAGAAACAAAGTTTGGTACGCTTTGATTTTACTTGGGTCCAGGTTTGGTTAAACACTTCAAGATCTATACTTGGATAATTCTAACATATCTACCAGTTTGTGCATCTAGATATGTGTGTGATCTGTGTGTACATTATGTTCTGATATATGTCTGATGTGCTGTAGCTTTACCTTGAGATCTGGGCTTATGCTACTTGGGCCTGTACTGCCTTTCCTCGTAAATTGTTTCGAGAGTTGTCTTGGATTTCTACCACCAGATTTGGGATTACCCGCAATCAGTTCAATTCGCTTCCAGAGCCAGCTCTCTCTTGGCTTTTCAGGAGCAGTATACCCTACCCCACAGTATCTACCTTGACAGATCTGAGGTTTAGCTGCAATCTGAGACTCATCATATTTGGACTCTTCAGGCTATCCCATGCTGGATTTTACAAAGTTCATTGTTTGAAAGCTTAGGCTTATCCAGCTTTGGGTGAGTACACGTCTTTGCGATATTCTTTCATAGCTTTCTAGCCCAATCTGGATTTATCACAGACGGCTTCATAGCTCCTTGAAATATTTGTAATGAAGCAGATGACTTGGTCCAGGAGCTTATAATTTCAGCTAAACGATGATTTTCATTCATCATCTCATGTGACCTGCTCCTCAGATCCTCATTCTCTGTCTTTAGCTTACTTAGATAAGTCTGCAAATCATATGAGCTTATCGGCTCACCTTTCGCAGCACGACTCTTTTTTTCAGCTTTGACTTCCTCAAATGACTGGGAAAGCTTTCTGTACTCTACGACCATGTCATTCAGTGCTGTGACAAGGTCTTCTTGTGTAAAATCAAGGTTAGAAAAATCGAATACCTCTTCAGTGTCATAAACCATTAGAAAATGTACTTCGTATTCGTTATCGCTCGATGAGGATGTCCCTAAGCTGGACTCCTCCATATCTGTATCAGCCCATGAACTCTTGTTCTCTTTAGCGACTAATACTTTCTCGCTTCTCTTCTTTCTGTAGAAATTCTTGTCCTTTTTGTCTTTACTGCTACGATCTGGTTGCCTCTTGGTGTTCTGCTTGGGTATCTTGCAGTCCGCAGCATAGTGACCAGATCTGCCACATTTTTTGACATTTAAAGTCAAAAGAAGTGGTAGAATCCTTTTTGATCGATTCAAAAGAGTTGGATTTAGAATTTATTTCCGCGTGAATTTCCAAAACTTCTTCATGAAGAAGAACATAATATCATTGCTGAGCTCTTCAGATGATTTTCTTGGAGAGCTCTATTCTGGAATGGTTGCTGCGAGAGCTTTCGTAGGCTGTGAGGTTGATGGCTCAGACTCAGATCTTGTTTCCAGCTCAAACTCATAAGTCTTCAAATTAGTGATCAGTTCATGGAGCTCCAATTTGTTGAGATCCTTGGACTCTCTCATAGTCATCGTCTTCACATCCCACGCCTTGGGAAATGCTCTCATAACCTTCAGGGCGAGTTCCCTATTGTTGTACGCTTTTTCGAGGCTAGTCAGCTGTATCACCACTGAGCTGAATCTCTTGTTGAACTCAGACATTGTTTCTCCAAAACTCATCTTTATCAATTCAAACTTCTGCAGGGCTACTGTAAGCTTGTTCTCCTTGGTTTTTTCATTGCCCTCGCAGATTTGGATCAACTTCTCCTAGATTTCTTTGGCAGTGGCGCAGGTATTAATCTTACTGAGCATATTATTGTCCAGCGTCTTGTAGAGAATATATTTGGCCACGTTGTCTATATTTTCTTTCTTCTTGTCTTCCGATGTCCACTCAAATCTGGGCTTCTCCACCCATTGTGCAGCACCGGAAGTGATGGCCACAACTGTATTTGACTTCATAATATTTATTGGACCATCTGTGATGACGAACCACATGTCGTCATCTTGTGCATCCAGGTGAGCTTGCATCCTTATCTTCCAGTCATCATATTCCTCCTTGGAAAATAGGAATTTTATTGTAAGAGTATACATACTTAATTGCAATTAAAGAACTGTTCAGAGACTGAGATAACCGCTCTGATACCAATTTTTAGGATTTATCAAGCACTTACTACTAGGTCAAAGCTCTAGTTGTTAGCCAATGTGCAACTTTATTTCCTTATAATATGGCAGCGCAGAGTGCATCTATTATGCGCGTAAGGGTCGGGCTGTTACGCCCATGATTCTGAGGGGGGTGTGTGTCTAACTGTTGGTGATGTCTCATTTCCCTTAGATCAGTCTTACTCCTTACCCTACAACCAACCTTTTCCTCAGCAGATACAATATTATCTATTAAATTTGGCATCACTCTTACAGTCCACCTGGCCAACCAGATCAAGCGGAGAAACATCAGCATCTTGACATACGAGATCTTCCCCGAGGTCACCCATCTCAGTACTGCTCTCACCCATGCACGCTTAACTCAACGCGGTTGGTACTCAAATATCATATATTATGTACTTCATTTTAAATAATTTGCACCCAATTTTTATCCGATAGAAACATGTGGTATCAGGGAGTTTAAACACCTTTTTCTATGGTCATGGAGTGCAAATACATAATCCTTCTGATAGGGACTGGAAGCAAATTTATGTTTGGATTTAAGGATTTAAAGCAAATTTACCCAACTATTAATGACCTTTAAAGATTTTTGGATTTTAGAAATATGTAGATATTCAGCAATGACTTTTATAAACTCCGTGAAAGTCTTATAGTATTCAATAATGAGTTTTATATACTTCATTAAAGTCTTGTGATATTCAACATTATTTTTAAAAGCACTCTAAAAGTCTATAACTATTCAAAATTTTAAGAAACTTTTAACAACTCCATGAAAGTAATTGATTTACAAATATTAATGTATAAAGTACAACAATAAATGTCAAAAATTTTCTTTGGTTAAATGTAGAGATTTGAATGGATTTCTAATTTCGTTCCTCCTTTTTTTCTCTATTATATTATATATATTTGTCTCTCAATTTCTCATTCCATAAAAATAAAATCGTATTCCTAGATAATTAACTAATTATTTTCATGTCCAACTTTTTTATATTTTTAGTTGATTCGAGTATACATATTTTTCTAAATTGCTAAATAAACAATTTTTTACTCTCTAAAAGAAAAGTTTTAAGAAGACAGGTATTTCAAAATTTTAATTTAAAAATTACTATATAATTCTAATCCATAATATATATTATTATTTTTAATGTTAAATTATGATAAGATTCAAAGATCTTCATGCTGTGTATATCCGACGGTTGACCTAGCGTAGTTACAACACCAAAAGCAATGGTATGTTACAGAAAAATCATAATTTTTTTTAGTTATAAGAGTAACAATAACTTATTTTTAATAAATATTTAATTTCTATTATTGAATTAAATTTAATTAGTGGACCCCTTCATTCAATTGTTTGATAAGTGGAGAAGAACCGGAGTGAGGTAATGCCGAATAAAATTCCGTGTATAACACTCGTGGAATATATGTTGGATCTGTTTCTACAGATCATAATCTGAATTTTGATTAACATAAAATCTGTTATTATTCTACTAACATTTACGTGCGATGTGCAGTGCACTTGATTAAGAATATAGAGAGATATCCAGACTGGAACAGTGAGGGGACACCCAATTGAAACAGTTGAAGATGTCTACGCTGGAACAGTGAGGGGAAGCCCGAGCTGGAACAGCACAAGACGAACAGGGTGCAAAGAACATCAAGCTGGTTCACCAGCTTGATACAAGAGCAACCAGAGATCAAATGCAGAGAGATTCGGTGAAGAGCATAACTGTTCAAGCGCAGATCAAGTGCAGCGTACAAGTGCACTATTCAAGTGCCGACACATAGACAAGCGCAGTGATCAAGTGCAGGTCGGATCACTAAGCGCAACTATAATCAGTTCATCATAGGGATCTCAGTTCTTAGGTAGACTATATCAGAACTGATTATTGTATCTCAAAGAATAAGTGATACAATCACTGGTGCTGGATTGCAGTTCTACGAGGATAAGGTTTAAAATATCCTCGAAGAACTGGCTCAATCAACCAGTGAAAGAAAGTGTGCTTGCTGATGGTTTGGATGAGGTGTCTGAATGGACCAAGAGAACAAGCAAGTTACACAGTGGATCTTGACGAGAAGAATAGAGCCAAGCTAGTTAAGGACAAACCAGCTCGACCTGAAGGAGGCCAGCTCGGAGAAGAGAAAATCGGATCGGGAGATCTGGTCAAGCTGGATGCTTATGAGAGAGATGAGGCAGCTGACCGTATGATATCTGTGAGAAGTTTGACGAGCTCGAGTTAGCCTCATAGATGTAGATTCCTGTATGGGAAAAAAATAACCAGCTGGGAAACAAGCTCAGAGCCCGGAAATACCTTAGTGTAATGAACAAGCCAATGCAATGCAAAGAAATCGATCGGTTAAGTTCAAACGAGCCTGGCAAGAAGAGCATTGGCCAAGAGCAGCTGTGTACAAGAGCAGATGACAAGAGAAAATTAGAAATCAGCTCAAAAGCAGTTGCGAACAAGAGCAATAGAGTTGAAGAAGTACCAGCTCGAAGTAAAGACCAGCTCAGTTCAAACCAGAATGGAGATAAGCTGGTTAAGGTCAAACCAGTCCGGATAGCATGACAGATGCTATCAAATCTACGAGCAAAGCGATTTGAATACAAGAATATACAAGGATTGCTTTTCAGTATTCAAATCGATTTTCTTGATTTGTCTTCTCAAGTACAGTGCTCACGTGCTTAAATGTTGGTGGATCCGGATCCGCCCCCCCGGCGAGGCAGCGGAAGAACATAGAATAAAGGCCGGGAGACGATCAATACGAAGAATAGAATTCATAATTCGACATTCATAGGGCATTCAAAACGAATACCTTGCTGGCACTTGTGCCTGGCTCCAACCGGAATTACAAGAACCCGGCTCTTCTCGGTAGATTGCGGTAGATAACGCCAATCCGGTCCACGACCAGAACCGAGACTCCTTCGTTAGGCTGCACTAGAAGCACTGACGAATTCTGCACGAACGGATTCTCCTCGTCGAATCGACCGGAACGAATTCCGGCGACTCGAGGCGGCGGCGGCGGCACTGCTGATGAGTTCGAGGACGAACTCGAATCTTAGAGGGGGAGAATTGTAATGCCCAGAATCATTAAGAAGTGGATTAGTGGAGTAATTTCGACATTCAAGAATTTGATGAAGCTTGATTATGAGCTCGGATTTCTTCTGAAAATGTTGGGGTGATTCAGAAACCGTGTATTGTTAAATTGCGTTAAGTATAAGAACCAGAAGCAGTAACCAGACGAAGCGATTTGATGAAATCAGCAGCAGGTTACTGTAGCTCGCGACTGGTGGAATTTTGAAAGTCAGTTGAAGCGTTAGTGTTGAGTTCAGCTGGAAACAGACGCACGAATAGAAGGGTCAATGAGAAAGCGCCACGTGTTAGTTACTGTTACGCACGAGAAATCAGCAGCAAGAGTTTCTTACGCATCTGCTGGTTTATGTACCTGCTGGTCATTGATGTGTATCTGCTGGTTATTGTTGTGTCTGCTGGTTGATGATGACGTAGGTAAGACGTCGTCGTTTTGACATTTAACACAACCAGTCGAAGGGAAATTAGTTCCAGCTGAGAGAATAGACGACAGCGTTTTGAATTATGAATAGGAGCCTAGATACGATGTCGTTTAGCAACCAGACGAGGATTTTGGAAAATCAGTCGAGAGATTTTGGTATCTGCTGGTTATCCAGTCGAGGGATCAATGCGACACCGTTTTGATTATAAACAGGAGATGTTGATACGATACCGTTTCGATTATTATTGCGAACTCAGCTGTTAGAATGGAAGTGCGACCAGCTGCTGGTCTTTGAAGTATTTGTGTAAATGAATCATGTTTACGCTACCAGCTGAATTTATTATGCTTCTGCTGACTTACGCTTCTGCTGATCGAAAATTTTTTTTTTAGTACGTTATGTATAAACCAGATTAGATTGTTAAACTTGTTTAGTTTAAAATAAATACCCACTGATTAAGATTAGAAGATTAATTGTGAGCAGAGAGCCTCACAACAGGTGGTATCAGAGCGTTGTTACTACAATAGTGAGATCTTTAAACTAGATAAGTGGGGTAGATCGAGTTCTTCCTATGATGAATTGCATGCTTGTGTGGTATATGTCTTACTGCTTTTGAATTTATATCACATGATTCTTGTGAATAAATGGTAAGAATATACCGATGAATTATGAGAAGTACATGCGTTGGAAATGATTAACAGCATGTATTGAGTGAAGTATGAATCAGCACTCGATCTCTTGAGCAGCAGTACAATGATGTATGCTAATCAGAGGAGGGACTGAGATTGATTTGATATTGTTTGATGAGAAATGATAAACCCGTCTGTTTGATTCTTAGATATGCCTCCTCGAAGAATTACAAATCGACAGACAGAACAGGGCAGTACATCTACTGAGACTTTGAATGCAGCTGCTACTCCAATGGAAACTTTATTGAAAAGATTTCAGTCGTTTAAACCACCGACTTTGACAGGAACCGAAAGTGCTATTGAATGTGAAAACTGGTTAGAAGATGTAGAGCAGTTGTTCGAAGCACTAGAGTACACTGATGAACGTCGGGTGAAATTGATTATACACCAGCTGCATGGTGTTGGGAAAAGCTGGTGGGTAGCAACAAAGAAAGCGCTTGAAAATCAGGGTACTGTGATTACATGGACAGTATTCCGCACAGCTTTCTATCAAAGGTTCTTCCCAGTCTCTTATAGGAAAGATAAAGGAGCGGAATTTGCGAACTTGCGTCAAGGGCAGTTGAATATAGAAGATTACGTTGCCAAGTTCACGAGTTTGCTGAAATTTGCGCCACATGTTGCTATGAATGATGAAGCTCAAGCGGATCAATTCATTAATGGATTGAATCCAGATGTCTTTACTTTGGTAAATACAGGAAGACCCAATACTTTTGCTGATGCGTTGAATCGAGCAAAAGGAGCTGAAGCTGGATTGCTAAGGCAGCGAAGAGCACAATTTGTGCCAGCAGCAGCCAAAGCAGCAGAGAATCCACAGATTCCACCACCTCCTCGCTTTGATGCTGGAAGCAGCAGCGGCGGGAAAAAGAAAAATTTCTTCAAGGGAAAAGGGAAACAATTTAAACGATCTGGAACCAGTAGTTCTTCCAGCTCGAGCGATTTCAAACAAATGCAACCGGGACCACAAGCTGGCGATTACTGTACCAAATGTGTAGGAAAACATGCCACAGAACAATGCAGGGGAGTATCTGGCCTCTGCCGTATTTGTAACCAGCCGGGACATTTTGCGAGAATATGTCCTCAACGTAATTCTGGGAATTTCCAGAATTCAGCAGCAGCAAGAATAATGCCAGCACCCGAAAGGTCTTCTGTACAATCTTGTCAACCTCAGAACCCGCAACAAAGTAGACAAGGAGGAAGCCAGACAGTGAGTCAACCTCCTAAGCAACAAGAAAAAGTGTTTGCATTGACTGAAGAGCAAGCACAGGCAGCCCCAGATGATGTTATTTCAGGTAACTGCTACTTGTGCAACTTTCCAGCTTATGTCTTAATTGATACTGGTGCATCACATACCTTCATCTCTGAGAATTTTGTGGTAGCACACAAGTTGTCTGCTGAACCTCTAACTGAAATAGTATCGGTTTCTTCACCTTTGGAGAAAGGAATGTTATCGATCACTGCTGTTAGAAATTTTGTGTTACAGTTTGAGGGTCACGCAATTGAAATTGATTGTGTTGTACTTGGATTATCTGATTTTGATTGTATTGTGGGCATTGATACGCTAACCAAGTATAGAGCAACAGTGGATTGTTTTCAGAAAGTGGTTCGATTCAAACCAGAGCACGCTGATGAATGGAAATTCTATGGTAAGGGATCACGAGCCAGAATTCCTTTAATCTCTTCTATTACAATGAATAATCTATTGCAGAAAGGAGCGGAGGGATTTCTGATTTATGCAATAGATACAAAGAAAAGTAGCCCGAATCTGGTTGATATCCCAGTGGTGTGCGAGTTTGCTGATGTGTTTCCTGATGAGATCCCAGGATTACCTCCATATCGAGAGGTAGACTTCATCATTGAATTGATGCCAGGCACACAACCAATATCGAAAGCACCATATAGAATGGCACCAATTGAATTGAAAGAATTGAAAGATTAGCTGGAGGATCTTCTCACCAAAGGATACATTCGACCAAGTGTTTCTCCTTGGGGTGCTCCAGTACTGTTTCTGCGAAAGAAAGATGGATCAATGAGGCTATGCATTGATTACCGGCAATTGAACAAAGCAACTGTAAAGAATAAATATCCTTTGCCACGAATAGATGATTTATTTGACTAGTTGCAAGGTTCAACAGTGTATTCAAAGATTGATTTGAGATCGGGATATCATCAATTGCGAGTAAGAGATGAAGACATATCAAAGACTGCTTTTTGAACAAGATATGGTCACTATGAGTTTGTGGTTATGCCTTTTGGATTGACTAATGCACCAGCAGTGTTCATGAGTTTAATGAACCGAGTCTTCCAAAGATATCTTGATGATTTTGTGATTGTATTTATTGATGATATTCTAATCTATTCGAAGAATCTAAATGATCATGCGAGTCATATTCGAACAGTGTTGCAGACTTTGAGAAATGAAAAGCTGTATGCAAAGTTGTCGAAATGTGAGTTTTGGCTACAAAGAGTTGTATTTCTTGGCCATATTATCTCTGGAGCTGGAATATCAGTTGATCCCAGTAAGATAGAGGCAGTAATCAATTGGCCTAGACCAAAATCTATGCCTGAAATTCGAAGTTTTATGGGTCTTGCAGGGTATTATCGCCGATTTATTCAGGATTTCTCGAGTATTGCAAAGCCTATAACTCAGTTGACACAGAAAAATGCGCCCTTTGTTTGGTCAGAAGCATGCGAGAACAGATTTCTTGAGTTGAAAAAGAGACTAACTACTGCACCAGTTCTATCAATTCCTGTAGGTACTGGTGGATTTGTTGTGTATTGCGATGCATCTCACCAAGGATTAGGGTGTGTTCTAATGCAGCGAGGTCATGTGATTGCATACGCCTCAAGACAGCTCAAACCTCATGAAATTCGCTATCCAATTCATGATCTTGAATTAGCAGCTATCGTGTTTGCATTGAAAATATGGCGACATTATTTGTATGGTGAGAAATTCGAGATCTTTTCTGATCATAAGAGTCTTAAGTATCTGTTTTCCCAGTCAGAATTGAATATGAGACAAATAAGATGGCTGGATTTATTGAAAGATTTTGATTGTGAAATCAAGTATTACCCAGGAAAGTCGAATGCAGCAGCTGATGCTTTGAGTAGGAAGATTTGTGCTTTATCTTTGACCACGATTGGAGTGTCGAATTTGATAGAAACTTGCTGTATTTCTGGGTATGTATTTGAAATAGCCGGAAGCAAACCAATGAGAATATGTGCTATTGGTGCTGAACCTGACCTGCTGGTTCAAATTAAAGAAGCACAAAAGAGATATTTGAATACTCAGAAATCGATTGAACTGGTGAAAGCAGGACATCAATCGGAGTACCGTATCAACAACGAAGATGTGTTATATGTGAATAACAGACTTGTTATTCCAGATATTAAGGAGTTGAAAGATCAGATTTTGACTGAAGCTCATAGAAGCAAATTCAGCATTCACCCTGGTGGCAGAAAGATGTATAACGATTTGAGGAAACAATATTGGTGGAAACAAATGAAGACTGATGTAGCTGAATTTGTTTCAAAGTGTTTGAACTGTCAGCAGGTAAAAGCGGAAATAAAGAAACCTGCTGATTTATTACAGAGTCTATCAGTTCCTGAATGGAAATGGGATCATATTTCCATGGACTTTGTAACGAAATTGCCAAAATCATCCAGAGGTTGTGATGCAATTTGGGTGATTATCGATAGGTTGACAAAATCTGCGTGTTTTATTCCTTATCGAATGACCTATCGACATGATCAAATGGCAGATTTGTATGTTAGAGAAGTAGTGAGATTGCATGGAATACCAAAATCAATTGTGTCTGATAGAGATCCCAGATTTACTTCTCATTTTTGGAGTAGTTTACAGCAAGCACTGGGTACGCAACTACATCTAAGCACTGCTTATCATCCTCAAACTGATGGGCAATCTGAGAGAACGATTCAAACACTTGAAGATATGCTTAGAGCAGCAGTATTGGATTTTGGTATGTCATGGAAAGATTCATTACCGCTGGTGGAATTCTCATACAACAACAGCTATCAAACCAGTATCGAAATGGCTCCGTTTGAAGCGTTGTATGGAAGGAAGTGTCGTTCACCATTATACTGGGATGATGTTTCCGAAGTGCCTGAGCTAGGACCAGACTTGATTAGAGAGATGACTGAAAAAGTGAAATTGATTCAGCAGAGGATGCGAACAGCACAGCATAGGCAAGCCAAATATGCGAATACCAGACGAAGACCTTTGAGTTTTAAAACAGGGGACAAAGTATTCTTGAAAATTTCTCCTTTCAAGGGTACAATTAGATTTGGAAAGCGGGGAAAATTGTCTCCTAGATGATAATTCTCATGTTATCCCTGCTGAAGAAGCTGAGTTTGATGAAACTTTGAGCTATTTCGAACAACCAATTCAGATTCTTGATCGGAAAGACAAACACCTTCGCACGAAGACGATTCCATTAGTGAAGATTCAATGGAATCGACATGGCGTTGAAGAAGCAACCTGGGAAGTGGAAGATGATATGAAACAACGATTCCCGTATCTCTTCCAATAAGGTTAGTTCTTGTTCAGCATCAATTTCTCCTTATGTTCATATATCTATATTGCGACTGCTGATGAGTTCGAGGACGAACTCGAATCTTAGAGGGGGAGAAATGTAATGCCCAGAATCATTAAGAAGTGGATTAGTGGAGTAATTTCGACATTCAAGAATTTGATGAAGCTTGATTATGAGCTCAGATTTCTTCTGGAAATGTTGGGGTGATTCAGAAACTGTGTATTGTTAAATCGCGTTAAGTATAAGAACCAGACGCAGTAACCAGACGAAGCGATTTGATGAAATCAGCAGCAGGTTACTGTAGCTCGCGACTGGTGGAATTTTGAAATTCAGTTGAAGCGTTAGTGTTGAGTTCAGCTGGAAACAGACGCGCGAATAGAAGGGTCAATGAGAAAGCGCCACGTGTTAGTTACTGTTACGCACGAGAAATCAGCAGCAAGAGTTTCTTACGCATCTGCTGGTTTATGTACCTGCTGGTCATTGATGTGTATCTGCTGGTTATTTTTGTGTCTGCTGGTTGATGATGACGTAGGTAAGACGTCGTCGTTTTGACATTTAACACAACCAGTCGAAGGGAAATTAGTTCCAGCTGAGAGAATAGACGACAACGTTTTGAATTATGAATAGGAGCCTAGATACGATGTCGTTTAGCAACCAGACGAGGATTTTGGAAAATCAGTCGAGAGATTTTGGTATCTGCTGGTTATCCAGTCGAGGGATCAATGCGACACCGTTTTGATTATAAACAGGAGATGTTGATACGATACCGTTTCGATTATTATTGCGAACTCAGCTGTTAGAATGGAAGTGCGACCAGCTGCTGGTTCTTTTGAGTGAAGTAGTACCAGCTGATGACATGTAACGACGTCGTTGGAATTAGTTAAAACGACATCGTTTTGAGCTTTGAAGTGTTGCGACTGAATTGATGTTGCGACTGGATTTATGTTGCGACTGGATTCCTGTTGTTGCGACTGGTTATTACAACAGCTGATTCTTGCGTCTGCTGGAGATCAACGATATTGAACATCGACTGAGGACGATGGACAGCAGTTGAGGAATCTGTTTATCGTTATCAACCTTCGAAGCGGTGTGAGTATATCTTGTTTGAATACTCAGCATGACACGTGGAACTCGAATTGAATACGTTGGAAATGCTGCAAGAAATACAGAAGAGCGTTGTCTATAAATAAGCGTGAATTTGAAATACTGAGAACAGATTGAATTCAGCTATCGACCTTTGATCCCGCGAGTCTCTCTGGAAGTAAAGAACAGAGCTTAAGAACACTGATTGAAGTATTTGAAAACAGGGGAACAAAGGTATAATCTGACAGAAGAGTCAGGAACTAGACTACTCGAGAATGATATTTCTTGAGTATTCCGATGAAATCACATACATATATGATTACTGTTCTTGATTTAGAACTTGAGTTATGTGTGTGTCGATCCATCACAGGTAGTGGATCTTTTATATTTGCATGAGTTTGCATATTGAAGAGAATTGAATTGATTCTAATGCCCAGGCGATCTTTGATCTTGCAAGTATCTTCAGAAGCGAAGAACAGAGTGTAAGAACGTTAACTGAAGCATTTTGAAAACAGAAGAACAAAGGTATAATCTGACAGAAGAGTCAGGAACTAGACTACTCGAGAATGATATTTCTTGAGTATTCCGATGAAATCACATACATATATGATTACTGTTCTTGATTTAGAACTTGAGTTATGTGTGTGTCGATCCATCACAGGTAGTGGATCTTTTATATTTGCATGAGTTTGCATATTGAAGAGAATTGAATTGATTCTAATGCCCAGGACTGAGTTGGCCTGATTTTCGAAGCCGGAGATGGTTTCAATAGATGAATATTCATGTCAAGATCGGATACGAATCTTGATGGCGTCGAACTGATATAGAATCAATTCGGAGATCGAAGAGGAGAATTAGAATCATTTCATATCATTGCATTTATTTACAGTTGATACACTGTTATGCATCTTTTGTTCTTATGCGTACCTGCTGATTATATTGAGATGATTCTCACCGGAGTTTATCCGGCTGTTGTTTTGTTTTGTATGTGTGCATGACAACAGGAAGAAAGAACTAGTGGGAAGCAACTACGGGTAGCGAGAGATACTACCTAGACGCTAGATCAGCAGCGAGAGAACTAAACACCAGCTGATAGTTTAGATGTTTGGTCGACTGGTCATGAGTTGCTCACGTCTGGTTTTGTATAGAAGACTTAAACGTGTACTAGTTAACTTAGCTTGTACCCGTTGTAAACTATGAAGTTTTTGTATAAAAGAATCATGTTTACGTTACCAGCTGAGTTGAATTATACTTCTGCTGACTTACGCTTCTGCTGATCGAAAAGTTTTTTTTTTAGTACGTTATGTATAAACCAGATTAGATTGTTAAACTTGTTTAGTTTACATTAATAACCCACTGATTAAGATTAGAAGATTAATTGTGAGCAGAGAGCCTCACAACCACCAACTCCATCTCGCCTATCTTCCTAGTAACATTCTCAACCTGATGGATATCGTCATCACTACCCGCCCTAGACTCCTCCTCAGTACGTCTAGTCGTCCTACCTCTTCCTCTCCTCGGCGGCATCTAAACAATCTAGAGGTAAGATCTCACAGCAGATATATCACATAGACAGATAAAGATCACATAAGGTCACAGAGTCAATCAAGAATCAAATCAAAACTCTGTGCCTAGACGCGATCGGGCGGCCTTATCCTCATTTTGACGGCCCAATCGACTAGGAACATGTTCAGAATACACAGCGACTATTAGATGTGTTTCATGATAGCCGTCATACCCACTATCACATCTAACATACGCTTCAGTGCATTCTAGGTCTTTACTCAACGCAATTGTAAATCATTACACACATAATAAAAGTAAAGAACGCCATATAAGAAAATGCGAATATCATATATAAAGACTATTTGTACAAGAGTCTATAAAACCCACACGCCACAAGTTGGCTAGTTGGGCATCTACTCTAACATTAAAGTGAAGAAAAGCATGCGTTGCATTAAAAGACAAAGGACGCAAAGTACAACAGTGTCATAAGACTTTTCAACGGCTACTCTTTATGTCCAACGGATAATCTCCACATCAGGCTATATATATCAAGAGCAGAGCACAAGCAGATTGAGCAGAGCGTGAAAAGAGTGAAGTCGATATAGTGTTGTGCAAATCCGAAATGTAAAAATAGCAAAAAGCACAAAACAAGCTCTGGGAAGACGTTTGCAAACCAGCTCGGGTAGGAGCACTTCCCAGTATGTGAGATTTTATCTTTGAGAGATTGAGCATACACTGTAAATATCACACACGATTCACTCACATATATTTGAGAAAGCTGATTAGATTAGCTGAGTGAATAAAAATAGAAACGAATTTCATTGTAGTCTTTGGACAGAGACGTTAAACAGGTCTATGTTGTCTTTCGCACTGAGACATTAAAGAAGTGTGTGTAGCCTTTTTCACTGAGGCGTGAAAGAAGTGAAGTTAGACACACGCAGCTTGCGGTCTGGTGTGCAGTGGTGGCTAGGAGTTCTTGCGGCTGCTGGTCGTAGGATCGGGTTGCAGCGGGGGCCGCTGTAATCAAAGTCTTCTAGTGGATCCTTCCCGATTACGGAAAAAGGGGAGACGTATGAGATTCAGCTCCGAACTTCCATAAACAAATTGCAGCGTATCGTTTTATAGCATTTTGCATTTACATTCATACGCATTGCATATTTTACAATTGCGTTTAAAACTATTAATAAGCCTTCAATTATAAGAGTTCATTTTGAGTTGTTTTCACATGATTTTATTTCATTACTCAATCTGTATCTCAGTGCACCTAATATTCAAGAACACTGAGTTATTGCAGCTCAAATCTTATATAACCAGATCGCAGAGCCGTCGGTATGTTTCATGCGCGATCCGATAACGTGTTGCGTGCTGCTTTTATGAATCAAAACTTTAAATTGCACGTAACTTAAGGGTTCGATGTCTTAGGCTATGTGAGAGCCTACGTGATTTGTGTGAGAACTCATAGAAACCCCCTGTTTTCCGATCCCAACAACTGGTATCAGAGCGTTTATACGATCTGATACCCCATATAACGGGACCAACAATTGGTATCAGAGCAGGTTGTTCTTAAATAGTGCATTTTTAAATCGAAAATTTTCAAACAGTTTTAAAATACTTTCTGCTCTGATAGTTCTTCCTTGAAAGCTTGTTTGTGCTACAAAACTTTTATGTCTTTCAAAACTCACTTTATATAGATAGGGGGAGTAATGCTTATTGAATTATAGAGCAGTTTCTCAAAACGAAAGTGCAGCAATGTCTGTTCCGACGAGCTGATAGATTGCGCGAGATCTGTGGACGCCAAGATCCCTAGGATTGGAGAGGCTATGTATTAGGGAAAAATGGAAGAGATTTTGTGGATTGAATCTTCTATTACTCCTCTAGTATAAATAAATGAGAACTTTGAGTCGCATAGAATCTATTTTCAAAATCTAATTTCATGCACTTATTTTCACAAAATGTCGTCCTTCGAAAAAGGTTTTTATGTTCAAAATAAAATAACCCCGTGCTCTGTTTAGGGGGAGTTTTGTTTTAAACATTTAGGGGGAGACAAGATCCCTTTTTTTATTCCCACAAAATGAGGTAGAAATATTTTTGAGCATAAACATACGTGCATATGTTTATTCAGATTTTGTGTAAATCAAAACGGGAAGATTGTTGGATCTGTTTCTACAGATAAGAATTTGAATTTTGATTAACTCAAAATCTGTTATTATTCTACTAACGTTTTACGTGCAATGTGCAGTGCGCTTGATTAAGAAGACATGGAGATATCCAGACTGGAACAGTGAGGGGACGCCCAAGCTAACAGTTGAAGATGTCTATGTTGGAATAGTGAGAGGGCGTCCGAGATGGAACAACACAAGACAAACAGGGTGCAAAGAACATCAAGCTGGTTCACCATCTTGATACAAGAGTATCCAGAGATCAAGCGTAGAGATTTGGTGAAGAGCGGAATTGTTCAAGCGTAGATCAAGTGCATCGTACAAGTGCAGTGTTCAAGTGCCGATGCATAGACAAGCACAATGATCAAGTGCAGGTCGGATCACTAATCACAACTATAATCAGTTCATCATAGGGATCTCAGTCCTTGGGTAGACTGGATCAAAACTGATTATTGTATCACAAAGAAGAAGGGATGCAATCACTGGTGCTGGATTGCAGTTCTACGAGGATAAGGTTTAAAGTATCCTCGAAGAACTGGCTCAATCAACCAGTGAAAGAAAGGTGTGCTTGCTGATGGTTTGGATGAGGTGTCTGAATGGACAAAGAGAACAAGCAAATTACACAGTGGCTCTTGACGAGAAGAATAGAGACAAGCTGTTTAAGGACAACCAGCTCGACCTGAAGGAGGCCAGCTCGGAGAAGAGAAAATCGGATCGGGAGATCTAGTCAAGCTGGATGCTTATGAGAGAGATGAGGCAGCTGACCGTATGATATATATGAGAAGTTTGACGAGCTTGAGTTAGCCTCACAGATGTAGATTCCTGTAGTGGAAAAAGTAACCAGCTGGGAAGAAAACCAGTTGGGAAACAAGCTCAGAGCCCGGCAATGCCTTAGTGTAATGAACAAGCTAGCTCGATGCAAAGAAACCGGCCGGTTAAGTTCAAAAGAGCCTGGCAAGAAGAGCATTGACAAAGAGCAGCTGTGTACAAGAGCAGATGACAAGAGCAAATTAGAAATCAGTTCAAAAGCAGTTGCGAACAAGAGCAATAGAGTTGAAGAAGCAACCAGCTCGAAGTAAAGACCAGCTCAGTGCAAGCCAGAACGAAGATAAGCTGGTAAGCTGGTTAAGGTCAAACTAGTCCGGATAGCATGACATGGGCTATCAAATTTACGAGCAAAGCGATTTGAATACAAGATTATACAAGGATTGCTTTTCAATATTCAAATCGATTTTCTTGAGTTGTATTCTCGCCGAGACTATCAGAACAAATTCCGATGGCGGCGGCGGGCGACGGCAGTGGAGGCGTCGGTGGCAGGCGGTGACGGTGGCGGCGCGGCGGCGACGCGAAGGAGGGAGGAGGAGAAAGGGAGAAAAATATAACTGAAGGGGAGAGTACTCAATCCAACTTGGAGAGTTGTCAACCTAACTTTTGATGCGAAGAAAATGAATGCCCAGGGCCCCTATTTATAGATTTTTCATGGGCTTAAATCAGGTTAATGGGTCTGGGTCGGGCCCAGGCCAAGTGAACATTGGTTTCAAGTCCATCGTTCTGGCTTCATCATAATCCTGATCGACGATTAGATCGGATCGATCTACACAGTTTACAAAACTGAACATTATGATGTGAAAATAATTTTTCAGATCACTTAATCCAAAATAGCAGTTAGGCCCCTATCAGCTTTAAGGATGGTCAATAAGTCCAAGCTAATTTAAGGAAATCACATTTCCATCCCCGGTTAATTTTACGAAGTCACACTTCCATCCTTCCTTCTACTATACTCAACGAATTTAGCTTAATTCCGTACGAGAATTGAGAAATCAGTACTTGTGTAACCCTCAATGATTCAGGGATACAGCTAGCCATGGGCTCACAATTTTGTGACTCCAAAAACACATTTCGGACTTACCCATCGGATCATGGTAAAGCATCTAGAAACATCACCCCATGATCCCCTAAGTATCATCGATAGTGCCTGAAAGAATCAGTTGGTCATGGTTAGTGTATAGTACGGTCCTTTCAACTCTAATATCCCGATCGAATCAATGACCATTGATAAATCGAGAGTCACTAGAGATTCGATAGCCATGCATACATCTGGATATCAAATAGTGACATCGCATGTGCTACTAGGTAAACCCATTTACCTAAAACACATCAAGTACTCTGGCCAGAGATTTATCACGCTATTATCTCCTCAGATAGCATATGATATCCATGCACAAGGGCAAGCGATGAATCCTCGACAACGAATCATCGACTCCTACATGCATCGAGACCTCACTCAATCCCACCACCCGATGACCCAAACTGGGTCGGTAAACGGGTCAAAGTGAGGCACCTGTCATGTAGAGTCTCAATGAAGTTTCGCATAATAAGGACTAATCTGTACAACCAAGATCTCGGACTTAATCCACTCTACAAATGATAACCACTTGAAAAGTCCGAACGATGGTAGTTTGATAGATCACCAGGTCATTATCCATTTGCATGCTCAGAACATCACTATGTTCCCTATCAATGAAACGTGGTACTTTGAATCACAGATGCTAGTCTCAAGCTCGGGCGACCCTTATCCTTTTTTGGACGGTCCAATCTAATAGGAACTAGTTTAGAATACACAGTGACTATTAGATGTTTCATGATAACCATCAAATCCACTATCACATCTAACATACACTATAGCGCATTCAAGGTCTTTATCCAACAATTATAATCATAATATAAAGATAAAGAATGCCTTAAAAGAATACGAATTTCATAAATAAAGATTGTTTACATAGAGTCAACAGGAATCCACACGCCACAAGTTGGCTAGTTTCCTCGCAGCTGATCTGAACCAGCTCGCTTCCGATCTGATCCAGTTCGCTTCTTCAACTCGTAGCTGATCTGAACCAGCTCGCTTTCGATCTGATCCAGAATAGACATGCGCGCTTGATTAAGTCGTTAAAAACATAACAGCAGGTTTTGTGTTGATCAAAATTCAGATTTGATCTGTTACACAGATCCAACAATCTTTCCCTTTTTGATTAATGTAAAACCTGGATAACCAGAAGCACGAATAACAGTTTTCAAAATATTTCTCCCCCTTTTTGTGGGAATCAAAAAGGGTTTCGAAGTCTTGTCTCCCCCTTAATAAGTAAAATGAAATCTTCCCTTAACACAGCACGGGGTTTTTTCAGTTTTCGAAAAGAAAACGTTTTGGAAGGGATGCCAATTTTGACGTATTCGAACGATGAGAGAGAAGAGTCTAGTGGACACATGTCATTCTAATATTTAAAAACTTGTCAAATAACTTAAAGAATGATCGTCTGATTTAAAAAGTTTTGAAAAGACGAGATGACCTCAATCGTTCGATTTTACTATATCAGCACGGAAACATTAGTTCAAACACCATGATAAAGATCTGACTGTATTTGTCCCTAAATTGTATCAGATTAGCAAGGATCCGATCAGCTCGAAGACAATCAGTAGACTGTTGTTCTTATCTGTTTGAATTCCTTTGTTTCCCCTGCACAAAAGCTCTGATACAATTGTAGGACCGAGCGCTTGCCGCTTTACCAAAAGCTATAGCTGGTGATAATGGTGCAAACCCAATATTTAAACCGTATAGCAACTCAAGCGCCACGATTTGATCGCTCTATCTAGCAGGGGCAATTATTGCACTGCAACAATCTCTTTCCCAATAATTGCACTTCTTGCAACAAATGGGAATCGAACTCGTGACCTTGGCTCTGATATCAATTATAGAACCGAGTGTTTGTCGTTTTACCAAAAGTTATAGCTGGTGGTAACGGTGCAACTCCAATCTTTAAACCGTATAGCAACTCAAGTGCCACGATTCGATCGCTCTACCTAGCAGGGACAATTATAGCACTCCAACAGTTTAATATAAAAATTCCATTGAATATTATGAAAAAGTTTATAAATGTCTAAAAATGTCTGAGAAGGTAAATCCATGAGATTCTGTGAAAATATTTTATAAATGTAGATTTCTCTGGAAGCAAGTAGAAATCTATTCATAAAATTCTATTACTTATAAAATGTTAATGGATCTGAAAATAGATCATATTTTAGTTGATGAACACAAAACTTGTTATTATGTTTCTAACTAGTTTTTGTTAGTATGATGCCAAGCTAGTAACAGATCGGATCAGAGCGGAGCAGATCAGTTGAAGAAATGTACAGTATAAGCGAAGAACTAAGCTCAGTTGAGAAAAGTAGTGATCAGTTCAGAGTTGTGAGAAAACAGAACATTTTAGAGCAAGAGTAGTAAGTTGAAGAGCAGTTTAGTTCAGAAAAGTTCAGTTCAGACATCGTATCAGTTGAAGAGCAGTTTCGAACAGAACAGAACTGATGATCGGTTGAGAAGCGAAGTCTTTAACAATTTCATATGAGAACAGTTCAGAGAAGATTAAAAGAACATAGCAGATCGGTTGAGAGATAGCAGCTCAGATGAGAAAAACACAGTTCAGAACAGAGCAGAGATCAGTTAAGAACTAGAGCAGTTCACATCAGTATATGGAAAATATTATAAAATTATATTTGCTTTAATTTACATAAGTAAGTTTCTAAGTATGTTATATCATTTTTATCTTTTTGAAAATTATTAACAATCCTCGCCTCACTTGTTTTCTATGCAAAGATTTCTATTATAATTAAAATTTCACCCATGTTTCACTTTTATATATAACTAGTTGAAGTATAATAAACATCCAATTCACTTATTTCATCTAAAAGTTTATAGCATTTTTACCTTATTTCCTAATATCGATCATGCCGTAGGTTTCAAAAATATATATATATATATATATATATATGTGATATCAGTTTAAAACAAATATATGTATGATAGCTTATTGTATATTCTTCTAATGCATGAAATTTCGAACATTTGATGATAACAAATGACTCAGTACAGAGCTTAACAGATCAATCAGGTTTGACCTAAAAACCGTTTAGTTTCAGATCAGATCAGAGTTTAGTTGTGTAAGGACAACTCGGTTTGGAACAGAGTGTAAGTTCAAAAATTGAATTCAGCGTAGGCTATCAATTTAGATCAGGTTAGACGATCATATCAGCACAGATGAGTAAAATAGATCAGATTGGAGCCTTGTATGAGATCAGATCAGAGCTTAATTTGAGATATTGACTTGAGGATTACATTTATAATCGTTGAACAACTCGGAAAATCAAAATATAATCAAACTTGTTAAAGTACGAGTATTGAATTTTTAAGTAAATAGAAGAAGCATACGTCAGTACTAAGAAGTGGTGTCAGCTCGTAACTCAACTGATTTCTATAATCGTTTTAAACACAAATCAAGAAGAACAAGATATGGAAAAATCATTTTGAAACATGCACTAAATATGATTTCTACCCATCTTAATAGAAAAAATATTAAATCAAATGATAAATGAAACGCTTTAAACTGTTGTTAGTGCATTTATTTTATTAAAGTTATTAGTATATGATAGAAAACTAAATAAATGGCCCGCAACATATCAATATGTATCAGTTAAAATACCAAGTCACAAATGTAATAATCGAGACTCGGCGAGCCATTGACCGTTTAATATTTTAGTTCCAATTGTTGAAACATATGGTTCTGTGTAATGTTTGCTCATATAAAAACGATTTATCTGTAATGAATATAACAACTTATTATTCTATTAATTTTGAGTCAAAGTTGATTTTCATGTACTTTCTTATTCTCCTTCAGATTTTCAAACTAGTGTCAGATTATAAAGATCAATGGAAAATTAAACAACTTGAGGCCTAACAACCTGGCAGATTTCTTAAATCATGCGAATTAATTTGGGAAAATTTTTGGAAAATTAGAATAAAATACTGATGCAACTTCCAAATTAAAATGGACAGCTAATCAGCTAACAAATCAGTATAACAAAACCTTATAATTTTAACTTGAGAAAAATTGAGCCCATGAACTCAGATATAAAAAAACCTTGAAACTTTTTGATAAAAACTTTTTGAGGAAAATTTTTATTGGCTTTGATTTGACATAACTGAAAAATAGAATGCAATTGATGGACTGAAAAACCCACATTAACAAATTAAATGAATTTGGAATCAAAGAATTCTTGTCCAAAAAAAAAAATACAAAATACAGAATGATGAATCAAGAATTTAATGCATCCACGGTGAATCAAAATAATACATACAGCTAGCTCTGCAGATGGGGCGTGAGCAGTAAAGGTTCCATTGCCTGTGCTCGATTAATGAATGCACAAATAAATGAACAACTGAAATTAGCTGTTCTTTTTCACAGCTGCGTGGTTTTTTAGTGACAAGTCAACCACATACAGAATCAGGCTCCAACTCAACCAGAAAAGACATTTTAAGGATTTGGGCACCCATTTTCCCACTTGCTCCTTTTAAAATTGCTGCGATTTGACAAAGTCTTGAACTTGGGAATTGGGATCTCTTTCTTTTTTCCTTTTCACAATAATTTGTTTCTTGAAATGCTTTCAAAGTGCATAAATGGTGATATAGAAGCATAGTGGATGTTGCTTGACAAGGATTGAGGCATGGAATTCAGGAAAGATAAGCAAGTCAGGTGAGATTTGTGCTCATTTTGTGTATATCTATTCCAAGTTTGTTGCATAAGAAGTTGATTTTTTAAGGGGCTCAAGTATTTTTCTTTTCCTAGGTTTATAAACGGAGAAAAACAAAACCCTGAAGTTTTCTGGGACAAGAATGATGCCCAACACCATGAGAAACAACTGCCATTGTATAAAAATTTTGGCCATTTAGGGAAATCCGAAGGTGGGTATGGAGACAAGATTCCTAAATTGGGTAGGTCAAAGGTCTTTCCAGAAGGTCAGGAACCGGAGAAGAAGACCGTCTTAGATCCTGGGAGTGAACTTGTCTTGAAATGGAACAGAATTTTCTTGTTTTCTTGTTTGGTTGCACTCTTTGTGGATCCCTTGTTTTTCTACCTCCCATCTGTGCTGAATCAGGATACTTCCTCATGTATGCAAACAGATCTCAATCTGGGGATAATTGTAACTTGTTTTCGGACAGTGGCCGATGTTTTTTATTTCTTACACATTGTAGTAAAGTTTAGGACTGCATATGTGTCTCCCAGCTCAAGGGTGTTTGGCAAAGGTGAGCTTGTTATGGATCTGAATAAGATAGGAAAGAGATATCTGACGTCAGAATTTTTTATAGATGCCATTGCAGCTCTGCCTCTTCCTCAGGTTATTTTTTTCTTCACGGTGTTGATTAGCGCCTTTGAAAGTTGAGTCAATTTGATGTTCTGGTTTGTTTATGAGCATTTTATGTACCATTTATCTGGATATGAAGTTGAAGTAGAATGATATTTAGTGCCTATTGTATGTGCTGATCGAATAAATTATGCCTATAGTATGTGCTGATTGAATAAACTAGCCATGCCTGTTGTATGTGCTGATCGAATAAGTTAAGTCATATTAGACAGGTAAAAAATTGAAAAAGAGATATTGTTCGGTTGCTTTTCTTCTGAAAGAAATTGTAATAAGTATTATTATTTTGGTCACATTCGGTGTTGGACAAGAAAATTTGATGCGAAGCTCTGTAAAATATTGTGGTGAAGTTTTTATATGTGACGACAGCTTTAATATTTCGGGGGACAATAACACCTGAATTATGAACAAACTCCAGCCTAAGTGTTGCATAAAAAATATATGATGTTTTCATTAGGTGGCGGTCAAAATACTTTGTGTCAATCTTCTTTTATGATGATTGCAAACACAAAATCTCAAAGGGATCTTGTCATTCATGAACCACGTGTATTCTATGGCCTTACTGGATTAACTTTATCATATTCATGAAAGAGTTTTACACCACTTTACAGATTGTCATATGGTCCATACTACCTGCAATTAGAAGCTCCCATGCTGATCATACCAATAACGCTCTAGTGCTGATCGTTCTACTCCAGTATATTCCGAGATTGTACCTGATTTTCCCATTAAGTTCTCAGATTATTAAAGCAACAGGAGTCGTTACAAAGACAGCCTGGGCTGGTGCTGCATATAACTTGCTGCTCTACATGTTAGCAAGCCATGTACATCCCGCATCTTTTACCATGGCAAAGTTGCAGAGTTGAAATGTTTAGATATACTACTCACCTCAAAAACTTCCTTTTTAAGGTTATGACTTGGCTTGTTTTTGCAGGTCTTGGGGGCTTCTTGGTACGTATTATCAATTGAGAGACATGCAACGTGTCTAAAATCAGCTTGCCGGAATGAATTTAATAGCACCGGATGTGCCCTTCGTTTTCTTGATTGCGGTACTTTGAACCATACTGACTGGTCACAGTGGGTACAGAACACCCTTGTTTTCACAAACTGCAATCCTGGTAATACTACATTTTTCAATTATGGAATATTTGGAAATGCTATTGGAAACAACGTGGTCTCATCTGAATTCTTGGAGAAGTACTTCTATTGCCTATGGTGGGGTCTGCAAAACTTAAGGTATGATGGATAATGTTCCCGAGTTTGAGTTTGGTAGCATGAAAATCTCATTTTTTTTAGAAAATCTGTTAGAAATGTGGCTTCTTTACTGCTATGTTTTCTTTGTAATTGGTAACTTTTGAGTATATTCTTGTTCTACATGGCAGTTCTTACGGTCAGACATTGACAACAAGCACGTTCATTGGCGAAACATTATTTGCTATACTAATAGCCATTGTGGGGCTTGTTCTTTTTGCTCATTTAATCGGAAATATGCAGGTTTCCAAGATTCGATCTTCATATTCACAATCTTATCTTCGTTTGATTTCACATTGATTCCCTGTCCCTTTTTTCTTTAGACCTATCTGCAGTCTATTACCGTGAGGCTTGAGGAGTGGAGACTCAAGCGTCGTGACACTGAGGAATGGATGAGACATCGCCAATTACCAGAAAATTTGCAACAACGAGTGAGACGTTTCACACAGTACAAATGGCTTACAACAAGAGGGGTTAATGAAGAGTCTATCCTACAAGCTTTGCCAGCAGATCTTAGACGTGATATTCAACGTCACCTTTGTTTAGATCTTGTTCGACGAGTAAGATTTTTTCGCACATATATCTCTTTGATATTTCAGAGTTTGTACATACTGAAATCACTTGAGTAGCTGTTAAGTTTCTTGCACCTGTTCCTATTGTAAGTGTTAGGTTGAAGCGATTGTATCAATTGTCCTCCATAGCAATTAATCGACACAATCAATTTGGATAGCCTTGTTTGTTTCTTTGTCCCCATAGAGTATTGGTCGAATCATAACATTTCTGGGATATTGACGATTTAAAATGTTTATGTTGCATGGATAGAATGAGTTTTTTTAACATTGCTTATAATTATAAATGTTTGGTCTCATGGTATGCTCTAGTATGATAAATTCACTGTATTTTATACCTCGTTTCAGGTTCCTTTCTTCTCACAAATGGATGATCAACTTCTTGATGCAATATGCGAGCGCCTAGTGTCATCCTTAAGCACTCAAGGCACGTACATTGTTCGTGAGGGTGATCCCGTCACAGAGATGCTCTTCATTATTAGAGGTACTCTGGAAAGCTCAACAACAAATGGAGGTCGAACAGGATTCTTCAACTCGACAACTTTGAGACCAGGTGACTTTTGTGGTGAGGAACTGCTGGCATGGGCATTGCTTCCAAGGTCATCCCTCAACTTGCCTTCTTCCACAAGAACTGTGAGAACGCTTACTGAAGTGGAAGCTTTTGCACTGAGAGCAGAAGACCTCAGGTTTGTTGCGAATCAATTCAGACGACTCCATAGCAAGAAGCTGCAGCATACTTTTCGGTATTACTCTCATCATTGGAGAGCCTGGGCTGCCTGTTTCATTCAGGCAGCCTGGAGACGATGCAAAAAGAGAATGATGGCAAAAGATTTAAGCATGAGGGAGTCGTTTTCTTTGACCCCTGACGTACAACTCCCCGTTGAGACTGTTGAAAACGAGGAACATGAAGATCAATCTGCATCTGCAAACAGTTTTCAAACAAAACAGCAGTTGGGAGTCACTATATTAGCTTCAAGATTTGCTGCGAATACGAGGAAAGGAGCTCAGAAGATCAAAGATGTTGAATTGCCAAAGCTGCCAAAGCCAGAAGAGCCCGATTTTTTGTCTGAGGCTGATGATGAATAGTTGACCTCTACATTGTCAAGATTTATGGGTAGTGAAATAGGCAATAATTATTGACGAATATACACCAGTAACAGTCCTAGATTAGAAGAATTTGTACAGGAATCGATTGGAGTAGTCTGCGAGTGTCAAACTTGTATGCTTTGAGGAAACTCTCTGCACAGCAGCAAACTACATTTTTCGGGTTTTTTTACTTTCTGCTAAACAAGCTAGATTCATAATCTGAGTGAAATTTCGACTCTTGTTCACATGAGAGTATACTGATGGTTTTTTTTGAACTTTTACCTGTACAACTCTGCCTGAAACATTGATCAAGTCTGGCTTTTTTGTGCCGTTAAATTTCATTATTGTGCTAAAAAATTTGGGCTACATGATATTGGGTGATATGGTATATTTATTTTTGAAAAACGATCAACACAAAATCGTTCTTGAAACACTGCGGCATTATTGATGATTATTTGCATTTGATTTGTAAAATGCGACTAAATCGTTTTGACACAACACTATACATCTGAGACACTTCTAGCTCCAGAGTCCAGAATGAAGTATCGGGTTTTAGACCAACATGTAATATAAAATGGAAATAAATAATGATATGAGGTGGTTCCCTTATGAATGTAGGACCAATTAATTCTAGGCTTTTTTCAAAAACAATATAAAAAACTAGAAATTACAAAAGTAGGACAGGATATGCGGCTTTGTAAAAAGGATAATCCGGAGTTTTAAACTCCGATTCTGACAATGGATTTTTTTTATTATCTTATCAGAATCGAGACTTTCAATATAATACCTTCCACAAATGAAAAATTTAATGTATTGAGGGATCTATTTGTAATGCTATTGTCAATCAGCTTTCATCTGAGCTGATTTTCCAGTTAGAATACGATTGCAAGAGCTGTCCAGCCGGTCCAGACAAGCCCAGTTCGTTTCATCTTTTAACTAAATTGGTTCGGTTTGCATTTTTATTTGTTCTTAAAAATTAGAGTAGCTTTTTTTAAGGATAGTAGCACTTTAAACGAAACGTGTTTTTACCCATTTAGGCTTTGAGATTTTCATATAAAAGCTTCCCAACACATCATGCATGTTCATTCACAACAAAAAACATGACGTAGAGGAAAAACTTTTGAAGCGGTGCTCTCTGTAAACAAAAAAATGACCAAAGCTTTTAAACTTTTCAAAAGGACCGATCGGGTTTGTGTGTTGATCGAGCCAGATAATTCTCTGTAATCGTCGTCGCAGATAAGGCAAGTAAACTCTGTTTCTTGCTGTACTTTAGAAAGCATATATTGTTTCTGTTTGTATGTTTGTATGAGTTTTTAAAGGTTTGAGAATTGTTTATTTGAAATTCCTCAAACGTAGAGATTAGTTTAAGATGTTTTCTTTAGAAAGTATTGGTTTGCTTTGATTTAGATGTAAAGAAGAGTTATTAGAAAATGTTTTATGATGTTCGTCTCTGTTTCTTTTTGAGTTTTCTGGGATGTTCTTCAGTTAGTTACGTGTTTTGTTTCTGGAAGTTCCTGATATATTTTTGATTTCTTCAGACTAAAGAAATCTTCCAAACTAGTAATTGTTATTGAACTAAGTTCGCGATCTGTTCATTTTTACCCGAGCTGGTTTTATAGTCGCGATCCGGTTGTCAAGTCCGCTTGTGGTCTAATTTCATTCCCAGTCCGTTTGCAATCTGGTTTCTTTGTTTAGTTATTCATGATCTAATAGTCCAGTCTGTATTGACTTCACTCGACCAAAAAGCTCAGAGCTGATTTCTGTTTTGAACCATTACGCTCGAGTGCTGTTAATACTCCGAGCTGATCCATCTTAGGTCCAAATGGGACCGATACGGTGATTTCGACTTTAATTCTTCTTTTCTTTAGCTTTGATTCGAAGGTATAACTCCATTCTGTTCGCAGTTATACCCATTGCAAGAAATAGTACACCAGCTTCGAGCTCTGTTGTTCACTGTTCGTTTCAATAGCCCAAGCTGGTTCCAGTTTTCTTTTTAATTGAACTCCCAATAGTTTCCGAACATCAAAAGTGTTTTTAAACAGCAAACCATATTTGAAAATGATTTGTTCCAGATCAGAGAACGCAGAAATATTTATAGAAAGTTTAAAAGAAATGTATAAAGTGATTATGACAAAGATAACAGACGGTCTCCATAGAAAGGATGAGGACGCTGACTGTCGAACCAGTATGCCCCTTCACATAGGAAGGGTGAGGATGTTGGTTGACGAACCTTTGTGCCCCTTCACATAGTAAAAATGAGATTTATTCCCCAGCTCCTGATTTCAGATGATAGCTTGTTCAAACGATCTTGACCTAAGGAAAGCTTCTGCGCCATAATTCAATAGAAAATAAGAATAGAGCACATGATTATTTACAGCCACAGCTTAAATAAAAGTTTAGGTTAAAGTTACTTTACAAATTAAACTTTACAGATTAAAGTTTACTATTTAAGGTTTACAGCTTACAGTTTAAACGTTTTAAAAATATTTTGAGCATGTGCAGTTCTTTCGTAGTTTCCCAGTTTCACACTTTCTCAGTTTACCAATTTGCTTGCTGAGCCTATAGGCTCACTAGTTTTCCTAAGTGCAGGTGATCAGGTTTAGAGGTTGCTGGTTGGTGCGAGCTGGATCAGATCGGGGTGTTTATCGTTGACATTCATTTCCGTGCTGCTCTATATATATATATATAATTTAGTAGTTAAGTATTTCTTTGACGAGCTATATAATCTGCTCTCATACAGTATGCGATATGAAATTTTAAAGAAGTTACAAATTAGCCCAGATCAAGTTATTATCTTATAGATTGCACCTTCCTAGTTTAATTATTTGATTTTTTTCGGATCGGGGTTTTACAATTGGTATCAGAGCATTGTCCTTGAGATAAACACTTCTTCCCGTCTGAGACAGTTCTCGCTAGCCGCTTCTGTTAATCTGTGAGTTTTATTTTCATGTTCTAGCATATAGTATTTCCTCATAATAGTCTTGTGGGTTTTTGGGCTACGAATACAGATAAATGTCAGGAAGAGGTAGAGGAAGAATAAGCTTTATAGAAGGATAGGGTGAAACAGATGGAAATAACTCTGTCCTAGCCGGCATGGCCCAACTGCTGGAACGTATGGTTGACCAATCTAACCCAGGGAATGGTCAATAATCTGGACGAATGATTAGTCGTGAGGATCCACAAGAACGGTTCAGAAGACAACCTCCTCCAGAGTTCTCTGGTTCAACAGATCCACTTGTAGCAGAAATCTTTAGAACTAGTTTGTTGCTTTTTTCCTACGCCTGATCTGATCCACTAACCTCTAAAATGATTTATGTTTTCACCAAAACTTATAATATTTTTCAACAAAGATATGTATTAGTATAATTGAAAATTTACATACTCATTACCTTATAAGTTGATGTTGATATATTTAAATTTCATTATAGATGTACCTATATAAATAAGTTATACTTCTAAACTGTAAATATAATTTAAAATTATAAGGTTAAAATATAAATGAATTTAATAGAAGAATGAATAAAAATACTCACCCGGAAAAAGAATGAAAGAGGCACGCACATGAATTAAACTGAACGAACATAGAACAGAAGCAAAATCTACAAAATGAAATGAAGCACACGTGTTCACCAAAAGAGATACGGCAGTGCGAGGGAAGGTGAGGAACCACCGGAGAAGGAAGCACAAAAGGTAAGGGGACACATACGCATGCACAACACACACATAGATATGTATCTATTTTATTTTTGCAATTTAATTTTACTTTTTTTAAAAAAAAAAAATTGGCATTAGTTCTACACCAACAAATGAATTTTAGTGAAAGTAAAAACGCTATAATGGCTCGTACCAAAGATTAAATAATATATAACAGGAGAGCGAGAGTCATAGAGTCGATAATGCATTTTGCTTATAATAATTCTTTATCATATCTCATGTTTATTTAAAATATTATTTATCTCATATCAATAAAATAATTATATATTTATTTCATATCAATTAAATTATTAATGATTTATATCGCATTAATAAAATTATTAATATAAAATTAGAAATATTATCTCTTGTGCTCATTTTTTACATGTTATTAATATTTACAAAGTTTAAACATATAATTTAATAATTTATGTCAAATTTAATCAATCGAACCAATATTACTCTAATCAATACGTTCTAATCTATTATATATTATTAGTTATTTCTATTATATCCCATGCAACATAAACGGTCGCAAAAGGATAAAACTAAAGAGTTTTAAACTTTTGAAAATGGGCCCATATTCAGGTTCACTGGATCTGTTTATGTTTTTTATAAATAATTAGATGAAACTACTATAACAGCACTAGTGGTCCAGTGGTATTCTGCCAAGTTAGGGGCCTGGGTTCGATTCCCTGCCTAGTGCATTATGGCTGTGATGAGTATTCTGCGCATAGTTAGTGGTGATTGGGTCTCCACTGCCGTCCGATCTAAGGATGACTTTGCAGGCGCATCTGAGCCTTTCCCAAAT
This sequence comes from Dorcoceras hygrometricum, assembly GCA_001598015.1. Taxonomy (NCBI): domain Eukaryota; kingdom Viridiplantae; phylum Streptophyta; class Magnoliopsida; order Lamiales; family Gesneriaceae; genus Dorcoceras; species Dorcoceras hygrometricum. The sequence goes on along the minus strand of KV012514.1, from coordinate 142,369 downwards.
ATTTTCTTTTTCTTTTTGGTCTATAAAATATACATTAAAATATTACCGTAAATTAATCTTTCAAAATTTAATAGAGAGAGAGGGACATGCATTATCTGATTCGTATATGGCTAGGTCTTATTTGCCGATTATTTTTGTACGTTAATTTAGAACCAAGGTTTTAAGGATTTTTTTGTTAAACTAAGTTAGAAATCAATGTTCCGAATTTTTCCCCGGTCTACAAAGTACCACGATATCGGGAACTCCGTTATTGGGAACTGAGCAGGGATGAGCGAAGGTGAGTGTATTTATTTTGGTGAGCTGGATCCGGAAGTTTTTTCAGCAAACCCCCTCCGATGCTTAAGTAAGATCAAGTGGTTGAGAATAGAGTAAAAATATATATAAAGTTGAGAACTTGTGAGTTTATGAATGAATATGAAGTGAAGCGTATCTGAGCGTTTTATAAATGGGCTTAACGATAATTGCGGACACGTTACCCAGCTAGTGATGTGTTTGAGCTGAGTCTTATGCCCGGGCTATGCCTGGGTTGATCAGTTCTTTACGCGAGATTGTCGTCCTAACTCTTCGGGATGATACGAATTCAATGCGTATTCACGGGATGCTATCAGAGATACGATTGTTTGAAACAATGGAGTGCGCAAACTCTTGCCCATATCTCGAGAACCCGAGGTGACTTGCTCTAGGGAATTCATGTCATGTGTCCCAAGTTTTAGCATGCTCGAGGGTGCTCAGTCCACGGGTTCGAAATAATGACCACAAGTGGTATCACATAGATATAAGATTTATAGGAACGACGTTTGTAAAATATAAGATAAAGTAATTTTAATGTTTCAATATTAGTATCTATATATGACATTTTTCACATTTAGGTTTTCCAGAGATGCATTATTTAGTAAGGAATGCCAATAAAACAAAAACGTGAGAATAATATTTTTCTGACCTTTAATTTCAGATTTCATCGCAAGTGATGAGCCTATTCGTGGTGCAAAATTATTTGGTTCTGAATCCAATTAGAGAGATTAAAACTTGAGAAAAATTTTCAACTAAAAACTTATATATTTTTTGATTCGATATTTTTTTTTTAATATTTACATATCAAGCTTTAAAATTTCCCATTTTCCGAAACTTTAAGGTTGCTTTGAGCAAAGAAAATTATGATATTCAAGTATATATCATGTATATATAACGAGAAGAAACGTTAGTTGATACCGAAGCTTCTGGGATATATATATATATATATATATATATTGTGGGTACTTTGTGTGAATACCTGTGTAGGTACCTGGTGATGTGACATTTTTTGGTATTGTTACATCACCAGATGTCTACACATATGCTCAAAGAAGATATCCACGATACGAGAATATATATATATATATATATACCATAGCAACAGTCCACCACGATCAACTTTTGGCATTTGAAATAATCCTCATAATCGATCGTGCTCCTCTAAACCCATTCCATCTCAGATTCTTGTGAAAAGTTATATCCCTACATGAACTATTATATAAATATGAAAGTGGTTGATTTAAAATCTATGATGTTATTTCTTAAAACAACAAAATATATTTAAAAACTTAAAATTCCTCGATCCAATTAATCCAAGCACAACCTAAACCCATCAGACGAGTGCATCTCTTCCATTTTAACAAATAAATTAGTAAGTCAACTATCGTGGTTTTGTGAAGTTGACGACTGTGTGAATATTAGTGGCATTTACACGTTTCTTTTTCAATTAACCATCATTTCAACAAAGCAAGCAACGCGTTCGGTTCGATTTGAAACCAACAAACTTTCATATATGTGAAAAATGTTTTAAAAAAATGTTTTCCAAAAAAATATATATATATACAAAATTGAAAGAAGTGATAAATAGATCCAAAATTATTTTTATTAAAAAAAATATGTTCAGGTACAGGGGTGTCAATTCGGGTGGGTCGGATGGGTTGGGGTCGGGGTTGAAATAAAATTTTTAAAAAACTCTGACCCGAACTCGACCCGAACCCGAATCAACCTGAAATGTCTCAACCCGAACCTGAAAAATCTCAACCCTAACCTGGTTTTTTTCGGGTCGACTCGAGTTGGGTTATCGGGTTACTATCAGTTCGGGTGGATTCGGGTCGGGTTGAAGTAAAATTTTTTAAAAAAAGTCTGACCCGAACCCGAACCTGAACCCGAATCAACCCGAAATGTCTCAACCCGAACCCGAAATGTCTCAACTCGAACCTGATTTTTTTCGGGTGGGTTTGGATTGGGTTTTTGGGTCGGATCAGAATTTGACATCCCTATTCATGCATATGGGAAAAAAATTCCCTCTCTAATTATTTCGAATATGTTTACCAACGCCATATGAATCTAACTTGATCTTTAGCTAGGTTGATCCAATTTGAGTTTGAAGCATATTCTTGAATTTCCTGCATGGCTTAAAATCATGATTGATATGTTAATATTTTATTTTTTCTTCTTTTTGCGGTCATTTAATTGTAAGCATGAAAGTGTGTGGATGATATTGATTAATCAGCTATCTTATACTGCTTGGAAATTATACCGGAAAGTACAAAATACTAATTTCAGGAAAATATTCATGGCTGGATATCTCTTTTTTCGTAAATTTAAAATGGAAAATTTATGGATAATTGAATTTTAAAACATTTTTTTTAAGATTGAATATTTTCTGGAAAGTAAAATTAAAATGAGAGTACATGGCTGGTCCCTTACGAATTTCAAGTCTGAACTTATGACAAAGAGTCAAGTCACGACTCACGAGTCGAGTAGTTCACATCGGGTAATTATTCAAAAGAGTCCATATAGTTTCACCAAAATTCTCAGAAATTCTTTGTTCCCAATTATGCCCCTATTATTGGAAAACAATGTCCAAATATGTTCTTCAAGAGTCAAAACACAAATTTTTTCCAAATTAACCCTGATTTAAGTAAGTAATTATTGTATTATAGAAACATATCTTATTTGTTGTCTTTAAGGTACAAAAATACTTTTGTTAAAAATTATTATATTTTAAATAGTATAAGAGCCTATGTTAATTTCTTTAGGCATTTAAAATTATTATTTCATTTAATGTCAACATGTCGGGTTGATTAGCATAAAAATATCCAATGATTTGAATGAGTTCTATTGATAACAAAGAAGTAGAGCAAATGTATGAATTTAGGACTCTTGCAACTATTTATACCATCTCTCCAGGTTTTTCGAAAATATCATTAAACCAAGATGGTCCAAGAGGCCGTATCCGAGATTTGGACAAATGACAAATATTTGTCTAGGAGAGACATTTTGAGCTATATTTTTTCGGTGCAGCTACAAAAAACCAACAGATACCGGCTCACACGAATCCTTGATTTGATCAAACTGAGGACGCCGAACATTAATATTTAGAAACTATTAAGGATCTTCCGACAGACGAAAATTCCCGTTCTCTACGCTAAGTGAAGATGATATTTCTACCAAGAGAGTATGTAGACTATGGGACATCTCACGGAGATGTATAAAGTAAATTTTCCTTTTAAATTATCAAAATTCGTTAATAATCTTTTCTGTTAAACACCATGACAGAAAATTATAAATATTTCTGAAAAAATATATGAAAAGAAAAGAATATTTTATTTACAAGTTTACACAGAGTAAAGATACTCGTCTGCAAATTTTACAACATGGAACATATGAGAAGATGGGTAGAGAAATTTGCCCAGGCTTCTCGAATTAGAAAGAGCTAGAATTTGTGAAGAGTTTTTATAACGCCCAGAAATCCATGTAGCCACAATGATAAATCTAAAATTTTAGAAGGGATTAATTTGCTATTTCCATACTCTTCTTATACTTTGTTGAATGCGAATCAGCTTGCATCTGAGCTGATTCCCAGTTTAGTTCAGGAACTCGGTTCACAGGCTTTGGCCGGTCAAATACTATCAAGCACGGTTCAGGATGTTTTAGAACCGGTTCGGCTATGTTGTTTTTTTGAAAAGGTACTTTTAAAGATATTATAAATAATGAGCTCATATTCGTTACATATAAATACACGTATCAGTACTTTTCACCATCATAATCACTTCTTCAAAAGGTTTCTATTTTTAAGCGGAGAGTACTATTGAAAAACTCTCAACCGACCAAAGCTTCAAAACTCTTTTAAAGTGATTTTTTATCGTTCTTGTAAGTTATTCAACGTCTGAAGGATTCTTGTTAGTTGTGTTCAGTAATTGAGGCAAATAATTTCTTGCTGTACTTTTGGAAAGTATATTAAGTTTTTACATGTTAATGTCAGTTTTTCATGTTTTATGTAAGAGCGTGTTTTCCTGTATGGATTGATCTTGTTTATGTTTAAAGATGTTCGCGAATGTCTAAATTCATGTTTACGAGAAAAGTTTTTACAAGAGTTGAGTCGATTTATGTCAAATTATTGGGAGGTTCTGCAAACAGCTTACAAGCAGCTACGAGTTTATGTTTCTGAATGTTTCGTTAGATATTTTATTTTGCTTCAGACTAAGGAAATATTCTACACTGTTAGTCATTATTGAGCTAAGTTCCTGATCAGTTTATTATCCCAAGCTGATCTTAAGTCGCGGTCTGATTTATTTCTCCAAGTTGATCAAAGTCGAGATCCGATAGCTATTCAAGCTGATTTAGTTGTAATCTATTTTATTTCCCCGAGATGACCTTAAGTAGTGATCTAATGTTTCCCAGAGCTGATTCGAACTCGTGAGCGTATTTCATTGTTCTAAGCTGAGTTGACTTTATTTGACCATCATAATTTAGTCGGCTCGTTTAAGTTGTTTCTAATCTGAGTTGACCAAATAGCCCAGATCTGATTTTCTATTCTGAACTGATTTAAGCTCGCGATATGCTTGATACTCTGAGCTGAGCTGATTCGGCTTAGGTTCACTCTGGACTACTACTGTAAACTCAAGTTTAATCCTTCATTCTATTAGCTTTGATTAGAATGTACAACTCTAATATGTTCTAAGGTATACCCAATTGCAAGAAATAGTTCACCAGCTTAGAGCTCTGCTATTTATTATTCGTATCTATAGCCTGAGCTGATTTGAGTTTCTTCATTCATTGAACTTTGTTGTACTCCCAGCAGTTTTTAAAATTTATGAGTAGTTTTCAAAGAAGCGAACCACCAAAGTTTAAGTTTATCTTATTCAGATCAGAGAAAAGTATTTCAAGAAGGATTTTAAGAATAGTATGTACAAATGTTTAATGATATGTGACAAGGTTACAAATGAGGAAGGACAGAAGTTTGTCATATTTCGTAAAGTTTAAAGGAAGTATATTTCAAGTTTAAAGTGAATTATGACAAAGATGACAGACAATCAGCTCAGGAAGGGTGAGGATGCTGACTGACGAACTAGTGTGCCCTTCACATAGTGCAGTTTGTGAATCATTTCCCTAGATCCTGATTTTCAGATGATAGCTTGATCAAGCGACCATGATAAGGAGAGCTTCAGCGCTATAACTCAACCGAAAATAAGAACTGAGAACAAGGTTGTTTACAACCACAGTATCTGAGAAATTTTTATGTTACCGATACTTTCTTTAAATGTTTTTAAGTATGTTCAAGTATGTTCGATTTATGTGTACTGCATGAATTCGTTATTACCAGACTTTACTTGTTGAGCCTCTAGGCTCACTAGTTTTCTTGAGTGCAGTTTATGAGGTATAGTCACTGTTGGTTAGTACGGGCTAGATCAGATCGGAGGTGTTTATTATGGAAATTCGTTTCCGTGTTGTTTCAATTCACATTCTTTTGTTGTATATAATGTTAGACACAACTTTTGAACGATACAGATTACTTTAAAACGTATTCAATGTAATCTGAATGAATTTGTATCTTTTGATATATATATATATATATATATACATATATATGTTATAAGTTCGCAGTAAGTTCCGCAGTTATATGATCTCCGATCTGTTTATACATTACGCGATCTGAAGGTTTTCCTAAGGTTGCAAATCAGTCCTGGACCAATTGTTGCTTTACAAAATGGTAGAGATATAGATTATTCAATTTGCACCTTTCCAATTTAATATTTGAAATTTTCGCATCGGGGGCCTCAAAGGATAATGGATATTGGAAATCTTTCATTAACATCTTTAAATGTACTAACAAACCACTACAATATAACAGTATCCCAATCATGTGATTCAAATTTTAAAAAGTTCACAATAGCATTATAAAATAGATGTAGAAGATCTATATACAAAACTAGTTATTAAGCATATGATAAAAAGAATTTCAGCGAGGTTCAAAGAGTAGAGATTATTTTATATTTCACACCACGAGTTTCACATCTATTTTAAAATTTTACCATGTCTTATTTAACTCAACATTTGTAGAAAGTAAATAAATGAACAATGTAATGCCTAGAAGTCCGATATAGTCACACAGATCAACTAATTTATTTTCATAGAGTAAAATAAATTTTTAATTGCCGTAATTATTGTTATTTTCCTACCTTTGAGGTTCATGCATATTTTGGTCCGAAAGGAGATTTCCGAAGGGATGTACCCAAGCACGGAAAATTTATTATTCTTTTTTAAGGATAAAAATTCAGTTCTGCTACCCTAGTTAATAAAAAGATCAAAATTTTGGGAAAGAGAATATTTTAATTCTTGAGGGTTTTAATTTTAGGTGTTAGCACTTTTAATCTCAAAACGTTTTGGTGTAACACTTTTAAATCTTAGGTTTTTAAATAGAGAACACACCCCCTAATCAGCTTCACGTTAAACACAAAACCTAATCTTAGAGGCGGCTAATTTCTAGGAAGCTAGGGATTGAAACTTCAAAGTTTTCTGGACTGATCCAGATCATGCTTGTGGTGCATACTTCGTCAGGGATCGCCTCTCGACCGCCGTCTCCACTGTTAAGGCAAGTCAAATTCCTTTCCTTGCTGCATCTATGAATTCATATTATGTTACATACTTGTTGCGTCATCTGAATGCATGGATTTTCTGGTGTTTCATATTGTAAAGTCTAGGTGAGTTTATGAACTGCCTGCATGGGGTGTAGGTTGGTGTAACGTTTTTTTAAAAAAAAAAAGTGATGGGAGGAAAGGCTGTGCAGAGGTTGCTTGAGTGCAATCGGGCTTACAAAGGCACGATAGCGGCTTACGACATCGGTCCTCCTGTTTAAACACTGGTAAGCAAAGTGGCAGCACACGTGCGTGAGTTCCTGTCTATTCTGATCTGATAGTCTGTGATGGTCGGATTCGGACACTTTTCTAATCGGATAGGTCGTGCTGGTCGGATTCGGACTCTGTTCTGATCTGATATGCCGTGCTGGTTTGATTGTGACTCTGTTCTGATCTGATAGGCCATGCTAGTCGGATTCAAACTCGATTATGGTCTGATAGGTCGTGCTGGTCTGATTCGAGCTTTGTTCTGATCTGATAGACTGTTGGACAGACCGTTTGCTGTTTTACCAAAAGCTATAACTAGTGTTAACGGTGCAACTCCAGTCTTTTAAACGTGTAGCAACTCAAGCACCATAGTTTGATCGCTCTATCCAACAGGGACAATTATTGCACATCAACAATCCCCCTCCCAATGCAATATTTTAAATTTGATTTATTCATTTTCCAGTGTTTGAGAGGAAACTTTGAGAAAAATATTCGGTATTCTGGGTTGTAATTTCACGTGTGTGACATCGTCGGAATGAATCATATTTCCCGATTTTATTTAGTATTTTAATTTTGGACTTTGAAAAAAAAAAGATTCTCGCGATCTGATTCAAAAGAATAAGCACGGGTGTTTCAACAATGGTAGGATAACATGAAATTGGAAGATTTAGAATAGAGAAGAATAGAAGAGCTAGTTGGAGTTGAGTCGTGAAGAATTGAATAGAATGTATTTATATATATAGTTAAAAATGGGGATAATTTTTACAATTTTTAGAAATTTCATATTGGCTCCCAATCTGCAATGTTTTAAGAAATAGCATTGGTGGCAATGGCTGCAACAACCGCCGTTGAAACATATATTATTTTGTTGTTTTTTAAAAGAAGTGGAACCCACCGATAAAGATTTTTTTTATAAAATTTGATTCAGCTCATTAACTATAAATTCCGATCCCGGTTCCAACAAACGCTTTGGGACTAGATTTAGCGCGCTGATTCCAAATCGGTTTCGATTGGACCTGTCCAGTTAACCATGCCTACCGACAACAATGAGATAAAACATGAAAAAGTAATGTGAATAGTGTTATGAAATTATTGAGTAATAATTAGTAGGTGGTTGGATATTGAGTAATAATTAGTAGGTGGTTGGATATTGAGTAATAATTAGTAGGTGGTTGGATATTGAGTAATAATTAGTAGGTGGTTGGATATTGAGTAATAATTAGTAGGTGGTTGGATATTGAGTAATAATTAGTAGGTGGTTGGATATTGAGTAATAATTAGTAGGTGGTTGGATGTCTAATATTAAATAAAGTGGTTGTAACTTTTTATTATTTTATTCATTATTTTTGCCTATAAATAGGCTTGAAATTTCATTTGTAAATCACACAAAAAAGTTATACAATCTTCTCCCACAAATTCTCTCCCATTTTATTCTCTCTAAATTAAGGAAATTATAGAGTAATTATAATTTCCTATTAACTAAAATTCAAGAGGTTATTTGGAGATCCTCTCTACCGGAGCCGGCGGAGCCTGAGCCTCCTCTTCTCCGCTACTCTCAAGAGTATGACTAGGCGCACTGTACTGATCCTCATTCTGACCTCCTGATTCCTGGAAGAGACCCCTACTACGACCACGACGTCTAGGCGGCATCTAAAACACTCAACAGGATAAGGAAAAACAGAACAGATACAGCAGAGAAAGTATACAACATAAAATATGCAGCACGTAGTCATATAAGTCAAGTACATGCAATACGCAACACTGTGCCTAGACTCAAGTGTGATCAAAGGAATTGAGCTTATCCCAGTTTAAGCTCTGAAACCAAAATGTCAGGCCTCGTGCTCACAACAGATAAATACAAGCGGAAGCTATCGAAAAGTGGGTAAAATTTTCGCTTTTAGGCCCAACGTTTTAAAACCTATAATTTAAAATACAACAATACTTAAAATAAGTTTACCAATTCAAAACAACCAACAACAAAACATACATAAGTACAACATGTATCAATTTCCCCTACGGGTACAACCACAAGCGCAGGGCATCCCCCTGGCTAGCTGATACATATATATATATATGCTATATGCTACTGGGACACACTAGCCGCCTCCTGGGGCACCACCAGCTGGGTTAAACCCACGACCAGCTGTAGAACCTGGGTTTCCTGAAAACAACACAACAAAGAAACAAACCAAGCCCCGGAGGGACATGGGATCAAACCCCAGTACGGAGAGCAACTATAAATCAGCAGTAAGCAGCAAGAATAAAATGCAGATGCTATGCATGAGACGCCAAGGAAAATGGAATGCTCGACCCACAAGGGAGCTAAGGAACTCAAACATAGCTCCAAGAATCATCAACAACGAATAGTGGCCACGGGGTATGTTCATAGTGTGGTAGTGAGCCACTCGCCATGAAACTACACCCACTTACCGGATGCATCAAACAACTCAACCTACTGTTGCCTCGCCCATGAACTGTGGTAGTTAACCACTCGGCGCATGGCGGCTAACGATCCCAGCAGGGAGACGAGAGTGCGGTATTGCCGCTCGCCCTC
>KV012514.1:84234-130923 GCA_001598015.1 Dorcoceras hygrometricum | reverse complement strand
TACTCATTGGGAATGATGTAGGAATGCTGCAGTCAACTAAAGTATGGTTGTCTAGCAGATTTTCGATGAAGGACATGGGTGAAGCATCTTATATTCTTGGAATACAGATCTATCGGGATAGATCCAAACGGATGCTCGGACTCACCCAAGCTACCTACATCGATACCATACTTAAGAGGTTCTCTATGGAAGAGTCCAAGAGAGGACACCTACCTATGTGCCACGGGGTCACTCTATCCAAGTCTATGTGTCCAAAGACTGATGAGGAGATAGAGAGTATGGCACGTGTACCATATGCCTCGGCTATAGGTAGTATTATGTATGGCATGATCTCGACTAGACCGGACGTCGCATATGCTCTGAGTGTCACGAGCCGCTACCAGGCCAACCCCGGCCAATTGCATTGGAAGGCCGTGAAGGATATTCTTAAGTACTTACGAAGGACTAAGAATATGTTCATGGTCTACGGGGGCGGTGAACTGAAACTGAAAGGCTATATCGATTCTAGCTTCCAGTGTGACGTGGATGATTCGAAATCAACCTCTGGATTTGTATTCATGCTCAATGGTGGTGCTGTCTCTTGGAAGAGTTCCAAGCAAGACACCATCGCGGATTCAACCACTGAGGCTGAGTACATTGCGGCATCAGCTGCTGCTAAGGAGGCCGTTTGGATAAGGAATTTCATCCAAGAGTTGGGCGTCATTCCTAATGGAGTTGGTCAAGTCCCGGTGTACTGCGACAACACGGGTGCCGTTGCGCAAGCAAAGGAGCCTAGGTCTCACCAAAGATCCAAACACATACTGAGGAAATACCACATAATCCGGGATATTGTGGCTAGGGGCGACATAGCAGTTGAGAGAGTCGCCTCTGCGGACAACGTTGCTGATCCACTTACGAAGCCCTTGCCTGGACCGTTGTTTGAAAAACATCGCAAAACAATGGGACTGCGTCTGATGAGTAGTTGGCTTTAGGGCAAGTGGGAGATTGTTAGAGTAGATGCCCAACTAGCCAACCAGTGGCGTGTGGGTTCATAGACTCTTGTATGAAACGATCTTTATATATGATATTCGCATTCTTTTATATGGCATTCTTTACTTTAGTTGTGTGTATGATGATTTACAATTGCGTTGAGTAAAGACCTAGAATCATGTTCATCCGAAAACATACTAATTCTTTGTTTTAATTCATTTCCTGATTTTGCTCCTTCGACCTTAACTTTACTCGCCTTCTTTCATCACGAGCATTGATAATATGTGCTGGAACTTGCTATATTCACGAGTAAATTGAACTGTACGTTAAACTTCAGCTTCAGAGTTTTGCTACACTGAGTCAACAGTAAAGGCGGTTTATATTTGGAAATATCGCAGGAGAAATTTCCCATTTTTTCTTCGATTATTATTGTTGATCTGAAGGCTTCAGATGGCTTGGTGGGAAGGGGTAGACGAAACTCGTGTGCTAATAGCACCAGGTATTCCCACGCACACCGAAGCTCCATACTTGATCTTTAGGTGTCGGATGATTTGATAATGTCCGTTACATGTGTCATGAAGCCCTTTGCTCTCAACACACTATGACAATTGCGGACTAATTCCCCACTCCGCCTGTTTTCGCTTTGAGCAATCTGTTAAATGTATAGCTTAGCATTTGGTTAAATTGTTTGAATTTTCATTTTAACTTACGGTTGCACTTTGCAGATACTTGTACCATAGAGAATCATGTGACTGATTTATTATCACTCCGGCATCCAAAAACTGGTAACTTTCGGACTATTTCTCTTTTCTGTTCATTCATGTGAGTCACCAAGACTCGAGAAAGAAAAGATGTCAACTCCACGATATTAAATTTCGTCGATAGACCAGAATTCTATTTTTGGTACAGTTGTCGTCCAATGATGGTTTTTCTGCCTTTTCCTTGTTCTTTTGGTCATTTTTCCTCCGTGTCATCCACTGAGTTAGCGAACTTAATCTGATGATCTCTATACTTGTGATGCTTAAGTTTGCCACGCCGATGGCATTAATACTTGTTATCTTTTGATCTTGGCATTAGACATTTGTTCTACGAAGTGTAGGACCAGGAAGTTGATACGATTCGTTTATGTGGCAGGAGATGCCACGTGCTACCTCTACAGTGATGGAGTTCTTCAGGAACTTCACTGGTTTAAACAATCTTATGGGTCATGGTTCCTTGGAGATTATGTTTCTGAAGGTAAATTCATGAATTCACTTACTTATAGATTCCCTGGATGGGTAGTATACCAAGTAACTATGAACCTGCCGACAAATTACCCACATATTCTGATCACTTTCTGGTTCGTCTGTGACAGATGGGCGATTGTATATTGCGACTCCAGTCGATCCAGTATTCATTCTGTTGCCAATTTTTGAGGAAGCACGAATGAAGGTTTTCAATCATTATTCCTGGTGGTTTTGACTTCCGAATTCTTGGAAGCTTTTTTTGGTTATTCTATTATTTTTGTAAAATGCTTTTACTTATCCATATTGCTTCCAATTAGTGAAACTTTTCAATTTCGAGCTGAACTAGATTTAATGCATAAAAGTCAAATGAATTTCACAATTAAATTGAAATCTACATTCTTAAGTCTCTCTAATGAGGTCAAAATATTTTAAGGAATTATTGTTTTTTTAGAGATTTGGTGACCTTCCGTTATGATTGTTGCAGAAAGGGGATGATCCAGGGAAATTTAGGCAGCTAGATGAGATAATTTATATTCCTGGTTACCCAGGATATCAGTCTCTGTCATCAATGGCTGATAAGACTATGCAAGTAGTATGCGATGTCAAAGGTACTTTTTTTTGCATCGGTTCTGTTGAAATGCTTTATATGAAATACAGAGGGACATGGATCAAATTTCGATTTTTGTTTTATTTTCGAATCGGGCAGACGCTTGGATTGTTTTTGGTATGGAGTTTTTGCCTGTTTTTTCACAATCCTTCTTTCTTGACTCACATGAATACTATTAACATAAAAAATCTAACACTCGCCTCGAAGATGCATTTATAACATTGCATGGATACTCATTGCATCAGCCATGATCTTCTAGCATGGACTTCTAGAATTGCATAAATCAGACATTTTCCTTCAAACTTCATGTAAACTGCTTAGTTTTTTCCTTGTCCTTTGTCTGTTGTTCAGATGTGACAACTCAACATCGGATACTGAGATGAACATTTGTTGAAGTGTGCAATGAGTTAGTCTTTCTGCTGATTAATTGATTGCAATAATAATATATGGCACCTAGGTTCTTTGATTTGTAAGTTGCGTAGGCTCATACCTTGCACTTGTTAAGCCTGCCACTTGACATTATTCGTTCCATTCAGATTTGGCTAGTATGTTACCAATTTGTCTTTGAAAAACTTGATCAGTTATAATTGTCTGTGGATATCTCATTTATATATCTCAGGAACCTGAATGTATTTGTATCCTTTTAATAGTATTATTGAAAAAAGGCTTGAATGATTCTTGATTTGTCCATTTTTTATTTCCCTTTGGACAGAAGTTGGGTCTACCAAGTTTTTTAGGCTTAACGATTTGAAGGTACAGACTTGGTTGTGCCATAAGGTTAGTCGTGATGTCCTTTGAAATTAACTTGTGGCTACTTGTTATTCTACATTCAGTTGACTTTAGTTGCCGACTGATGATATCACGGTCAATTGAGTTGTAAGGGAACAAAAATTGCCTCACAGGCATTATAAAAAGGGAATTAAAGGTTTTCACCTAAAAATAGCATTCTGAGTCGGTCCATCAATAAAAAAAAAATATTGGCATAAAAAAAAGTCGTTCCCTTCCCCTATTCCTCTGTCTTCCTGCTATGTTTTACATTGATTTTGCTACTTCATAAATTGTAGGCACACCGATTGAAGCAGACACTACCAACACTGGATAAAAATTTTGCTGCTCAAGATGTGAAAGAAACATGTATGTTTTTAGTGAATGAAATTTGAGACTCAATTCCTTTCAGCTGAATGAATTGACCAAGTTTTAATAGCTCTGAAAAAAGAAAGGCCCTTAAGCCTGGTGGTAGGCTATGAGCATGGAGAGTATTTACTGCATGGTTTGATATGTACAACTTGCATGTTTCCAATTACAGGGAAATAAATATTAAACAATCAAAGAAGAAGTTTAAAGGTAGCATGGTGGAGGAAAATATGGAGATGCACTTCTAATATGCGCACACATTAGTTTATCTGACCCAATGAATCATATTTCAATTCAAACACAAGGATTCTTGTGACCTAGTTCAACCTTTGGATTCAGGTTAATAACTTCATTTTGAGACACCGTGGCTTTAAAGTAGAAGCAACAATAAAACGTTTTCGGCTATGTGAAGAAAATAAATTCCAGTTATAAGGATCAACTGGTTTGGATGATAGGATTTTATATCCAATAGTGTGGAATTACAACTTGCTAATCATCAGAACATCATGGGGGACCGAGCTTCACTGTTGATTGGCTAAACCTTTTCCTTGTGGTACATGGGTCAGCTATTTTCATGGTGAAGTATAGTCTTCATATGCTATAGGGTAAATGATTGAAAACATGCAGGCATTCAGCTCCTAAGGACTCTTTTCCATATTATATATTAGACGGTAATTTCATTTACATAAGGAGATGAGCATCTCATTCATCTATCCAGATATCATGACTTGCAGATTCTTCAATGTTGAAAGAAGTACCAACAATAATTGTAGTTCTGATTAAAATCAGTTTCTGCCAACAGTACGTGATGCAGTGTTGATATTGGGAGAGTACCTGGTGGAAGAACCTTGGCTGACACTCCTCTGCGACAAATTACAGTAATTTTTCTAGCATCTAACTTTTATTTTTAAAGTATGGCAGAAGTCTGTGTATCTTTTATCCTTGATCGCATAACTTTTCCTTGTCAAAAACAGAAGAAATAGGTCCATGCATTGTTCACTCAATTTGAAACCCGGCTGTTAAAAAACTGGCTCATGCATAGACACATAATTCCAATTTGAAGTACGCTTCATTGAGCCGCTCACTTTCCTTGACTGATAGTTGAGGTTCTCCTTACCTGTATATTATCCTAGTACTTTCTTGTCTCGCAGATTAAATTTAAATGACAGAAGAAACGCACCAGCACTTGAAATACTTCCTACTTCATCAGGAAATGATCTTGCCTCATCTAAACCGACACAGGTATGTCCACTGACGTACTCTGCATCATGTATGTGAATGGATAAAAAATCTAACACTCGCCTCGAAGATGCATTTATAACATTGCATGGATACTCATTGCATCAGCCATGATCTTCTAGCATGGACTTCTAGAATTGCATAAATCAGACATTTTCCTTCAAACTTCATGTAAACTGCTTAGTTTTTTCCTTGTCCTTTGTCTGTTGTTCAGATGTGACAACTCAACATCGGATACTGAGATGAACATTTGTTGAAGTGTGCAATGAGTTAGTCTTTCTGCTGATTAATTGATTGCAATAATAATATATGGCACCTAGGTTCTTTGATTTGTAAGTTGCGTAGGCTCATACCTTGCACTTGTTAAGCCTGCCACTTGACATTATTCGTTCCATTCAGATTTGGCTAGTATGTTACCAATTTGTCTTTGAAAAACTTGATCAGTTATAATTGTCTGTGGATATCTCATTTATATATCTCAGGAACCTGAATGTATTTGTATCCTTTTAATAGTATTATTGAAAAAAGGCTTGAATGATTCTTGATTTGTCCATTTTTTATTTCCCTTTGGACAGAAGTTGGGTCTACCAAGTTTTTTAGGCTTAACGATTTGAAGGTACAGACTTGGTTGTGCCATAAGGTTAGTCGTGATGTCCTTTGAAATTAACTTGTGGCTACTTGTTATTCTACATTCAGTTGACTTTAGTTGCCGACTGATGATATCACGGTCAATTGAGTTGTAAGGGAACAAAAATTGCCTCACAGGCATTATAAAAAGGGAATTAAAGGTTTTCACCTAAAAATAGCATTCTGAGTCGGTCCATCAATAAAAAAAAAATATTGGCATAAAAAAAAGTCGTTCCCTTCCCCTATTCCTCTGTCTTCCTGCTATGTTTTACATTGATTTTGCTACTTCATAAATTGTAGGCACACCGATTGAAGCAGACACTACCAACACTGGATAAAAATTTTGCTGCTCAAGATGTGAAAGAAACATGTATGTTTTTAGTGAATGAAATTTGAGACTCAATTCCTTTCAGCTGAATGAATTGACCAAGTTTTAATAGCTCTGAAAAAAGAAAGGCCCTTAAGCCTGGTGGTAGGCTATGAGCATGGAGAGTATTTACTGCATGGTTTGATATGTACAACTTGCATGTTTCCAATTACAGGGAAATAAATATTAAACAATCAAAGAAGAAGTTTAAAGGTAGCATGGTGGAGGAAAATATGGAGATGCACTTCTAATATGCGCACACATTAGTTTATCTGACCCAATGAATCATATTTCAATTCAAACACAAGGATTCTTGTGACCTAGTTCAACCTTTGGATTCAGGTTAATAACTTCATTTTGAGACACCGTGGCTTTAAAGTAGAAGCAACAATAAAACGTTTTCGGCTATGTGAAGAAAATAAATTCCAGTTATAAGGATCAACTGGTTTGGATGATAGGATTTTATATCCAATAGTGTGGAATTACAACTTGCTAATCATCAGAACATCATGGGGGACCGAGCTTCACTGTTGATTGGCTAAACCTTTTCCTTGTGGTACATGGGTCAGCTATTTTCATGGTGAAGTATAGTCTTCATATGCTATAGGGTAAATGATTGAAAACATGCAGGCATTCAGCTCCTAAGGACTCTTTTCCATATTATATATTAGACGGTAATTTCATTTACATAAGGAGATGAGCATCTCATTCATCTATCCAGATATCATGACTTGCAGATTCTTCAATGTTGAAAGAAGTACCAACAATAATTGTAGTTCTGATTAAAATCAGTTTCTGCCAACAGTACGTGATGCAGTGTTGATATTGGGAGAGTACCTGGTGGAAGAACCTTGGCTGACACTCCTCTGCGACAAATTACAGTAATTTTTCTAGCATCTAACTTTTATTTTTAAAGTATGGCAGAAGTCTGTGTACCTTTTATCCTTGATCGCATAACTTTTCCTTGTCAAAAACAGAAGAAATAGGTCCATGCATTGTTCACTCAATTTGAAACCCGGCTGTTAAAAAACTGGCTCATGTATAAGACACATAATTCCAATTTGAAGTATGCTTCATTGAGCCGCTCACTTTCCTTGACTGATAGTTGAGGTTCTCCTTACCTGTATATTATCCTAGTACTTTCTTGTCTCGCAGATTAAATTTAAATGACAGAAGAAACGCACCAGCACTTGAAATACTTCCTACTTCATCAGGAAATGATCTTGCCTCATCTAAACCGACACAGGTATGTCCACTGACGTACTCTGCATCATGTATGTGAATGGAAGCTTCATTGAGCCGCTCACTTTCCTTGACTGATAGTTGAGGTTCTCCTTACCTGTATATTATCCTAGTACTTTCTTGTCTCGCAGATTAAATTTAAATGACAGAAGAAACGCACCAGCACTTGAAATACTTCCTACTTCATCAGGAAATGATCTTGCCTCATCTAAACCGACACAGGTATGTCCACTGACGTACTCTGCATCATGTATGTGAATGGAATATGTGTTTATAATAAGAGCAGGCGAAGATTTTGTTTCTCATTGCTAGGAGTTTTAACTGTTTTAAGAGGTGATTTATAGTGTCGTTTTCTAAAATAGTAGTCGTATGATACATAAAGCAAGCAGTTGAACTATAATGATCACCGGAAGCACTAAGCTTAGGTCGTGTGTGTTGATATCATCAAGATCAGGAATTACAAGTGCCTCTTCCCATCGCAGGTGAACAATGGTGTCGACAAGAAATCTACCCGAACCACACGGCTGAGTAAGAAGACAAAAGTGGAGAAAGATTCACATAATATCAAGGAAATGTTTGGTCGGGCTACGAGAAAAGGAAGTTGAAATCTCAAAACAAATGCAATGCAGCATCAAGAGTAAATAATTGAAAGGCCAGGAACGATGAACACAATCTCAATATCCCATTTGATTCTTCGGAAAATGGTGGAACCCCTGATGGTTTTAATGCATGTTTTATTTAAATATTTTTGTTAAGATCATATAATGTTCATTCATACTTTGAAGAACATCTTTTTTAATGCAACTCGAGAATCTTCATATTTTTAAATCTTGAAAGACTTGACCACTGGATCTAAAAACCGAAGGGATAGCCTCTCTGAAAGTTACACATCTACTTGTAGAACATCGTCGAACCATTTCATGAGCTGTCACATTTATCGAACAAGGGCATCGTTCTGTGCTTTTATATATGCCTTTTCTTCTCTATCTCCAATCAGGCAATCACCTGATCTGACTTAAATATTGAAGGAGTTTTGTCGAAAATATTTCTGACGTCTGATCTTTTTTCTGTGGGTGTGGTGACCCATCGTGCCATATTTCTGTTCATCAATCCAAGTAGCTCGGATCTTGTGAACTGGTCCCTTGTGTTGATACCAATATTTAGACGGAGCTGATTCGAGTTTTTTTATTTATTAATTCCCCTATACTCCCAGAGTCTTGTGTGTAATAAAAGAGTTTTATAGAAGCGAACCATATAGGTAAAAGTGATCTATTCAGATTAGAGCAAAATTTCAATAGAAAAAATATTTTAATGATATGCGTTAATGTGACGAAGGAGGAATGGCATAAGTTTTCCTGTGATATACCATAAAGTTTTAAATGAAGTTTTTATGATTTATGGCAAAGATAACAAACGATCAGCTCAGGAAGGGTGATGACCCTGGCTGATGAACCAGTGTGCCCCTTAACATAGGAAGGGTGAAGATCTTTGTGCCCCTTCAAACAGTGCAGTTTGGGATTTATTTCTTAATTCCTAATTTTTAGATGTTAGCTTGATCAAGCGACTATGACCCAAGGAAAGCTTCTACGCTATAACTCATTCAGAAAATAAGAACTGAAAACTGGTTGTTTACAACCACAGTATTGAGGAAAGTTTATGTTAAAACTTACTTCCTTTAAATGTTTTAAGTATGTTCAGTTTTTGTCTATACTGCATGTATTCGTTATTTCTACATTTTACTTATTAAGTCTCTAGGCTCACTAGTTTCTTCAGTGCACGTGACGAGGTTTAATCAGTGCTGGTTGCTGTGGGCTGAATCGGATCGGGGGTGTTTATCGTTGACATTCGTTTCCGTGCTATTTCAGTTCCCATTTTTTTGTTGTATATAATGTTAGATGTATCTTTTGAACAATACATGTTACTTCAAAACTTATTCAATGTAATCAGAACATATATATATATATATATATATATATATATATAAGTTCCGCATTTATATGATCTCTGATCTGTTTATACATCACGCGATCTGAAGGTTTTTCCTAAGGATGCAAATCAATCCTGAACCAATTGTTGTTTTAAAAATTGGCATAATAGATTATTCAATTTCCACGTTTCCAATTTAATTATTTGAAACTTTCAGATCGGGGCCTTACAGGTTTTGTCCTAAATCTGTCCGAAAGCAACTTGTCGAGACAAGTCCAATTTGTGAGAACCACACAAGTCACAATTTCTTTAGGCCCTCTAAAAAAACAACAAAAGATTATCCATCAAAGTTAAAGAAGACATGTGATCCAACAACTACCATCACTCATACAAGTCTATGAGTGTTGTAATTTCAGCTATAATAAATAGCTAAACAAGTTTATCCTGAATTAAAATTTCTAGGCTTTTTCCCCCTCATGTTTTTCTTACATTTTTTAATACTTTTCTTATAAGACATCGTTTATATTTCTGAATGTAATATGATAGGATATGATTAATAATAAATATTAGTAGTACCGAATTTACGTTCCTAATCAGATTTCAAATTGCCCCTTCATTTCGAGAAATGGCATCTTCACCCCTTAAAGGGTGTTTTCTTTTTCAGCATTTTGTAATTTCTTTTTCAAGAGAATAACAAAGTTACCCTTTTTCTTTTTGTTTATTTTGAAACCAACATCCTTTTCTCTTTATCGACCGCGTTATGAAATTATTTCGAATTAAATACATCATTTAAAGAATATTACATTGCTTAAGATTTCAAGTCGGTCAGCCACTTAATAATGTTAATCCAAAATATATATTTAGTGATGCGACTAAAAATAATAGGGAGTGACAAGAAAATAAAAGAAATTAAAGAGTGTACAAATTTCTTACCATACTGGTTTTCTTTTTTTCTTTTTTTTTTTAAATTTCACATAGTTTTTGCAATGACTATTGTCAATAATCATAACAAAATCTTATATTCCCCAAAGACTATTGTAAAAAATAATAGCAAATCAAATCATGTTTCAATTTATTTTCAATAAACTCGATACATATTTATTTCATCTTATTTAAATATTTAATTATTTATCTTATATAAATCAATTACGATATTAAATTATAATATTATTTCTTTTTGTTTTATATGGCACAGAGGTTATAATGTAATAATTTTGATCCCTTATTTTAACAAGCGCTTCCCACTTTTACAAAATACCCCCAGCACGATCCTCATACTTCAGATTGAATCCCCTTTACTCAACGGAAATTCTTGTATAGTAAAATGAATTTCCCTACCAAGTGGGCCCCATGTCTCTCAAGTTTCAACCACGGTAATGCTTTACAACATTGTAATTTTCAAAGACTAAGTCTCAGCCGTTGGAAAGAAATCCAATCTTTGACCCTTACCCAGTCAACCGGTCACCTTCTTCAGCCATTATATTCCCCACCTTTCACCTGCCCTGTCCCCCACTTACATATTTCTCTTCTCTCTCGATTTTGATTCGTAAATCAGTAGTTTCTCATGTATTCACTGCAACAAAAAAACATTGACATTTGATTTGGGTCCTTATTTTTTCCAATTCTTTTTTCAAGTTATGGGAGATGTGTCGTTAGGATACTCGAGGAATCAGAACGAGGAAATGGCGATTCCGGAAGCTGCGGCGGCGGGGTTGAAGACCATGGACGATTTGATTCGAGCGGTTTCGAAGCAGAATCAGCAAATGGATTGCAGGGGGATTACTGATTCCGCTGTGTCTACGTTTCGGACAGTGATGTCTAACTTCAACAGGACCGGACACGCCCGCTTCCGCCGCGCTCCGGTTCAGCCGGAGTTGGCTCAGGGCCATTCGCCGCCGCATACCTTGGAACTTCTCTCTGGATCCCGCGAACCACCCGCGACGGCGCTTGGTGGGCTTGGGAAGGGTTCGGGTGAGGTGATGGATAAGGAATGGTTTTGTCTTTCGACGTCGGGGAACTCTTCTTCGACTCCGTTATCGTCGATCACCGGAGAAGGCAGTGTGTCCAACGGAAAGGGCGGAGCACCGGCTGCAAGTTTGCTAGATTCATCGGCGCTCGCTGTCTGCATTAGGGAGCCTCCGTGCCCCGGCAAGAGGTCTCGAGAGCAGAGCCATAACCATAACCACTCCGGCACGTCCCTCTGCCACTGCAAAAAGAAGTAAACATTCTCTCCAGTTTCACTCTGAAACTGATTGGATTTGAATTCCACTCGAAAACTGAACAGAATATGGATGCTTCTTCTTTTCAGGAAATCTCGGGTGAAGAAAAGCATTAGAGTTCCTGCAATCAGCTCGAAGATTGCAGACATTCCAGCGGACGAATATTCTTGGAGAAAGTACGGCCAGAAGCCAATCAAGAATTCGCCCTACCCACGGTAATAATCACCATGCATCACCATAATTTGCAAGAAATTCGAGATCCAATCATGTAAACGTAGATATTGTTGGTTGAAATGTTGCAGGGGTTACTACAAATGCAGCACAGTGAGGGGCTGCCCGGCAAAGAAACACGTGGAGAGGGCGAACGATGATCCGGCGATGCTCATCGTGACATACGCGGGGGAGCACCTGCACACTCAGCCTCAGCTAACCGTAGTGGAGTCGGCAACATTGTAATTTCTAACTAGTTGGAGGGTCTCAGACGAATTATAAAGGGGGTTTCTTGTAAATTTCTTAGGGCTCAGAACTGATTTCCTAGAAAAATTTGTAAGAGTTTAGTTTTTTATTCAAACATGAAGTGACTTTTGTTTTCTTGCTTTGGATTCTCTTTCACTTTAAATATTATTATTATTTTGGGAAGTAATCTACGTAGCTTCCCCTTCTGCTTGATTTCATTTGGATGATCCTTGAAATTGGGGAAAGGAAGAGAAAGTCAAAAAGTGTGGGCATGTTTTTTTAGGCATATGTTTGGATTTTATAATATTTTTATCAGTCAAACATGTATTTAAGACCAGATCTCAAATATATCTTTAATTGTAAGAAGTGTGTTTTTAATTTTATAATTTCACTTCTATGATGTATCTTCAAGTGCACACATCACATTAACCCGAGTCAAAAATATAAGGAGTATATCAAAAGTTATATTTCAAAAAATATCTTCAGAAAGAACGGGATTTGAATGAAGCTATCTCAAAATTCAGTGGTTTCCATTCCTTGCTCCAAATTTATTGCTCTTGTTTGAGTCCTTCTTTTCCAAGTACTGTCATTGTATTATAATTCATATTTTGTTTGTTTATATCCACTTTGTGAATACATTTTATACACTAGATGGAGTGTAATAACATGAGGTAGACTGCAAATGACACTATACATTTTTTAATTATGTAGCAGTTTCCTCATCCGTTGGCGCAAACAGCAAACAAATCTTACATTAGGACACCTTGGCACATTTTAGCATCAACTATTAGTCTTGTATTTGTGAAGTAATTCGTCGATTTTGAGGTTTTGCATGGACACAAGTCACCGTGTTAGCTGAATTGGATGATAACAATGGATTCATCCGACTAATGAAATATTTGGCCTGTAAACAATTTGTTTAAACTATTGCTCAAAAATAGTATATGGACATAAACATCAAGCCACAACAATTGACACAAAGGATATAAGAAAAGAGAGTGAATGTGACACTGATTGTTTTCAACATTTAATCTTCAAAATCAATTAACTTTCCTCTGTCTATGCTTTACGGCACCCGCATCCGAAAACGAAAAAGAAAGGGAAACAAGAGGGAATCCTCTTGCTACTCCGAGCTGCAGAGGAGAGTTGATACCATAAGAATTTTAGTTGCAAGAACAGGAGCGAGGATCCCATAACTCGTACCCCTGCTCTTTCCACCAACACCCAAAACTAGCATTCACGTTTTTTTTACTTCATCATTATTAAAGCATTTGAGCAATTTAAGAAGCACTTGCATACCTAAATAGACTGTGATATGTCCATAAGATCAGCTGGTTCCTTTCTGCTTGAGTGTGATCTTGTCGCCTAAGCTGAGAGCAATTCCCTGAGTCTTGCTCCTTATCCTAATATACCCACCCAGTTTGCCATCTGCTTGTTTCTCAATGCT
The DNA here is from genome assembly GCA_001598015.1 of Dorcoceras hygrometricum. NCBI lineage: Eukaryota > Viridiplantae > Streptophyta > Magnoliopsida > Lamiales > Gesneriaceae > Dorcoceras > Dorcoceras hygrometricum. The sequence goes on along the minus strand of KV012514.1, from coordinate 117,464 downwards.
CACATTCACCAATGCATCTTCTCCGAAAACGCTCTTCGCATACAAGTTAGCAGCGAGGAATCCGCATTCCCCTTCCAAAGCAGATCTAGAAAAGTAGTAGTAAAAGCGAAACGAAAGTCACGTATTAAAAGTTTTGTTCAAAAGCAAATGAGACAAACAAGAAAATCTAGTTAGGACGAACTAATGTATGAGGTTATTGCTCATATAATAGAAACTAGACATCTATCATAAATTTTTTTAAACAACAGGTAACAGTTACAGAAAGCTTGTCAATCCCATGGTATTCTGATAAAACAAACGGAACAAAAAACATTCAGAATCCAAAACAAACCATTATTATATTGCAAGCATCTAGCACTTGAAACCACATGAACAAAATAAAACTAAACAAATTTAAAACAGGAAAATACAAGAGACTTACGGTGCTGAAAGGCATTTCATGTTGGTGGAAGTGATGATATGGTCAAGGAATTCCTTTTCATTTTGAATTGCAGTGTTGACAGCAACCTGTGATGAGATATTTTAAGTGTAGGCATGCAACTCAATTAAGCAATCTCAGCATGAAAAAGTAAGAGAAGAAAAAGGCCATTCAGAGTTTAACGATCTGAATTTGGTCAAAATTAGATTGACCAAGGGGAAGGGGAGGAACAAAACGCTAATACCACAAACAGTGAAGAATTTATAATTGACATGGAAAGAAGACAATCAAGATATTCACATCATAGTTGCACAGATTTCAAACATAGCCGTATCTGGAAAACTACACCAAACAGAGATTTGAATAGGAAGATTCAACAAGATTAAAAGATTTTTTATGCATGTACTAACTGAAATACATTGATAGAACCAATGACTTCTATGGCCTATATCAAGTGGCCCCCATAAATCTGGTTTCTTTAGACATGTCTCAACATCTTTAAAAGAAGGAATGATGATGATTGCCTAACTCCTTATAGAGAACATCAATGGCAAAAAACGGCTCATCTTGGAAGGGACCATCCTTATTTATCAAAACACTCACAGATTTTGTAACTACTATTATTCAAAATTACATCTCTGCTGCTATGAATGATCTGTGTCACTCGATTGCATCTCTCCAATCCAATCTGAGAGCAAGCAATCCTTACCACTATTCATTCTTTGAAACAACCACGGGAAACAATCTAACTAACTTAAGAAAGATTGCACGTCCATTATAATCGTGGCAACTGGCAAGTATGAAATATCTTAACTAGAATGGAATTTACCAGGCATTATCAGAAAGCATTTGCAATCCTGAGATAAGGACTGAACCATTTGGATAAACAACATTTTGACATAAAATATAAATAATCTACGTTGTAGTTTTTGTAAATATAATTATGTTGAAATAAACTATTCTCTATCAAATATTAAGTTCGAGTTTTATTTCATTACTTTTATTTTATTAGTAAAATAAGGCTACGAAATAAATATGTATTCTAGAGATCGAAGTTAGTTATTGAAGGAGTCTCTCCATCAATCATATAATAATGTACGCATACATCTTCCTCCATGCTATCACAGAATTGTATAGTGTTATCCAAAACTTTTAAACACAAATAAAAGATTCTGCTGGTTGCAAAATAAAAGGGCTGGGATAGGTTCAAAGTGATACTGATGATATTGTACCTTGTTCTCCCACTCAAATTCTGCCCACATTGTGCGGAAAGCAGCTTCACCGCAAACTGCTGGAGAGATGTAGTCCATAATGTCAATATGGATGTCATTTAGGACAATAACATTCCGCTCAAGGACATTGGAAGTCTCATAAACTATGTTCCCAAAAATTACTCCAGTTTCGGTAGATGAGACCTTGATGTTAGCTTTGATTTGTTTGCTAGATTCAGGTGCAAGAGTGTAATTTTGTGGTCGCTCGACAAGTTTAAGATCACCCATTGTTGCCAGTTCTAAACATAAATTCTGCAGTGTCTCCTTTGTTCTATTCATAACTGTTACATCCAGGACAATATCATACTGATGCACGGTCACGAGTGCTTCGGCATACACAGGGTCACTGAATCCAGTAAGCTGAAGAATGCGGTTCAACTTATTTGAATCGTTTGTGTCCTTCACGAATTCCCCTGTAGCACGCTTCAAATCATCTTGAACCTCATCTTCTATCTCTACAAGGCTCATACCCTGGAAAGCATATTAAGAACAAGGATCACATGATAAAACAACAACAAGAGACACCACACATAATCTTCACAAGTATAAAATGCCAGTCCATTCAATAAAAAAAAACTCCATAACAAAAAGGCCTCATAAACACTAAACAGACACAAAACTTCTAAAGATCACAGATATGTCACCATGCATGCTGGGTGCTGCAGATGATTTGAAAACTCTATGTTTTGGCAAGTTTGGCTGAATACTTGAAAGGTTATTTCAAAGCGACCGACAGAAAACAAGTTTAACTAACAGGAGGAAATAAAGAACCATGAAATACTCAATCAGATGCAAAATGCTACCTTCCGGCTTTTCAAGTGGTAGAAATCAATAAGATCATCAGGTTGTGAATGAGAAATCTGGGTCTTTGCTTTAATTTCCAACAGCTCATGCCTTTGTTTATCTGAGAGCATCTTAACAAAGCTCTCATGACACAATTTCAACCAAATCTCCCTGATATCGTCATCAGTATTACAAAGCAATTTTATGCAAAGAGAAATCCTGTCATAAGAATCATTGTCGATTGGATGAGGAAGAACTGAAGATAGCCCCAGTTGAAGTATTGAGACCATTATTAGTAATGTTTTGCTTGATGCTTTGTTCACTTCAATTTTGGATGGTTGAACCTCTTCCAGCCTCAAAATTAGCTTCGTTAAAGTGCAAGCAACAACTGCCCCAAGGAAAAAGTCACCAGTCAAAAGAAGCGACCTCAAGTTTGCAGTAGACAGAGACCCTTGAACCACAGTCGGTGGGGAGAAAACCGTTTCGGAAGCAGCACTTTGAGTAGCGTAAGTTCCATCAGCAAGGATAGCAGGCCTTTTAGACGAGACCGTAATTGAGCTTGCCTGCTGCGACTTCTTTGAAGAATCATCAGTCACTTCATTTTCTTCAGAAATTGAGAAAAAGGGCAAGTCTCCAAGACATTGCTGTATCGTAATGATGCCACTCTCAATTTCAGAATGAGACTGACAGTATTCTCCAATGATCCAAAGGGCACAAGAGAAGACTCGTGCAGCGCGTATCTGATAGAAAGTGTCAAGCAATCTTGATACAATTGACACCCTTAATTTTGCATTGGTTTCAATTATTTCTCTAACAAAAACAATCACATCCATTGCAGAAGAAACATTGCTATCTCCCAAGAAATCCATCAAAAGATGGACAACTGTGCTGGCCACTTCAGGGAACTTTATTGCACAAGAATGAATAGCCTGAATGAGCATTTGTCGATACTCAATACCTTTTTCAAGATCTCCCCCTTGAGTCTTCATAACTTCCTTTTTCAGAATTAGGACAACCTCATTCACATTTCTAGGAGTAATCAATTCAAGAACGATATCAAGTGTCTTTCTTTGAATATCAAGATTAGGGCTCGAAAGTGCCCTCAGAACATCCATTATCATATCAACCATGATTTCCCTGTGGGAAGACTTCAGCTCATTCAGCCGATCAAGCACGATAAGCTTTACATTGTTGTCACTCTGCGACATAAGAAGCTGGCAATATGTATTAGCCGCAGCTCGAATTGCTGTTGGTGCAGACGACAATGATACGAGTGTCCCAGCACATTCATAAATAACCGCAGCAGAAGGGGCATTCAAAAGTGAGATTATAATTTTTATATACTTCCCTTTTTCTGCTTTATTGGTTCTACAAACTTTTCGAATCAACTCTAAGACAACCATTTGTAGCAGCTCTCCCCAATCGGAAACTCTATCAACATTGGTCAAGAGGTAATTAATTGCTCGATCCTGGGCACAATTAAAAAGCATCAAGAATGCATTCCGTTTTGCTGCAGGATCTTGCTCCGACATGAGAACCTTCTCCATCGTCTCAGGTGCGTCGACCAAGTGCTGCTCACCTTGTGGGAGTTTATAAATCGACATTATGGCAAGTATAGCATTTCGTCGTACATAAGGGTGACGATGTTCCAAATTCGAAAGAATGGATGGGATCAAAGGCTCAAAAATCTCAACCTCATTCAACCTACATAGGAACCTCAAAGTCACCCCACGAATGTACTCATTGGGGTGCTGCAGATTATTCCTCAAGTTCTGACAAATCAAGATCATCTCGGGCAAAACACGGCCCTTCACATCCGTTTTCTCTATAATTTCTAGGTAAAACAGCAAGAGTTTCTGAACGGTGTGATCATCACAGGGCAACACATATCGGACAATGGTGATGAACAATTGAGGTAGGGTTTCACCATTAAGCAACAACATAATAGCTTTCTTCATCGCGTCAATTTTTGCAGGCACGTCATTACTCTCAAGTGCTTCCTTTATCTCATTGGCAAGAGCGGACGCCCCTTTATCGAAATGCACTAACAATGAGCACGATTTCTCCATCTCACTGCTCCCCTATTTCACCTTTACGCAAATAATGCAAATCAATCGCAGACTGCTTAAACACGAGTAAACAGAACAAAACTGAACGAAAGAAATGATCTTTAGCATCCAGTAATCAGTAAACGGAACGAAATCATAATAAAACCCAAAAAATCAGATACGACCAGATCCAGCGATAAAATGAGTACATGCCAAAAAATACGATTGTTGAATCCATCATTTCCTGGTTAAAATTCACAATTCTAGATAGGTATAACCAATAATTATCAAGATTTGAAAGCAAACATAGTCATTGCAGTGAGATTAAAATTCAGATCCAACCCCAAGAAATCTCACCTGCGAGAATAGAAGGTTGAATCACAATCGGGTCGAAATCGAACGTTGATTTAGATCTGTTAGTGTTGGGAGTGTTAATGAAGAGTTCGTCGACACCTATAACCAAATCTTAGCCGTCGGATCCAAAACCACACCATGTAAAAAAAATGTCAACTCAAATATAATGTAAGGGATTAAAAGAAATTGAAAATTATGTAGTAAAACAATAAGTTATGAGTAACAAAATATACTGCAATCTCATTCAATCGCAGATTATTTCTCAAGAATCTTATTTTTCTCGACCTTATTGGTTTGTTCATATTTTATGAAATTAAATTATGTACTATGTATATACATTAGACGGATAATTTTGGTTTCACGACATTTTGGTTCCCTTTTATTTGTTGGTTTTAGAAGTGGTTAATTCGATATCGAAGCTGTTTTATTACGGTCAAGTTAGATTTTTCATAATATGATTCAGTCTTATGGTCTAAAGCTTCAATTTCACATATGTAAATGTTCTAAAATAATAAAGAATACTTACTTTTTTTTGAAAAATTTAATATTTCTTCTAAAATATTTAAAATATCCGAATCTATAAGTTTAGAGGAAAGAGGAGATATGAAATAAAAATCTTCCATTTGAATGAAACACATTTTTATAAAACTAGCACGTCACAAAATATTTAAAAAAAGGCATGATCAAATAACACACATTTCATCATATTTTCACCCGACAATTATAAGTAAGATACGAAACAAGAAAATGTGGCAACCGGAAAACTAGATATATTTTGTGGGTGAATTGTTTATAAATTCCTACTTACTTCTCTTTAATTTCAGAAAAAAATTACCAATAATTAGAATCTGGGTATCCAGTCTCGAGAAAGCAGAAAAAGCCATTCCAGGAAAATCGATAACTATTTGTTTTAACTCATTCTTTGAACTACTTCTTTGTTTTAACTCTATGTTTTCTCATTTCACCCCTAATTTTATTTAATAATTAATTTTTATATCCATTATGCTTGCGTAAAATAAATTAACTCACATACGTTTTTGACCGAAGTATTGTCGAGTCGTGTCCATCGGATTTTACAAACTGCTCCTCACAGTTTAATCACGTAGTCGCAACTGATGGTTCATGCGTGAATTCCTTCAACAATACCCACCACATCATTATTTTCTTTTCTACCTCAAGACATGGAGTAAAAGATTTTTAATTGTAAAAATAATACATGACAGGGGCGAATACATGGTAATTTTATTCAGACATAAAAATATTACATCAATAACCTCCCATCGAAGGAGAAGAAAACATGTTTAACTACCATAGAAGTAGCTAAAAATACAACACTCATAATTGGAAATATTACAACTGAGACAATTTTTGAAGAAAAATTGAATGGAATGCTTGATGTCTTCAACTTCATTTCAACTCTATATTTATAGATATCTTGGGCGAATTCCAACTCCGGATTTTAGCCTTGATAAAAGAATATTTTAGTGCTTGAAAACTACTCTTTTAATTATTCGTTAGGCAGCCTTGTCTTCTACTGAATAAGTGGTGAACCCTGTAGTAATTGATCACATGTCTTCTTTATTTTTTTCGGGGAATCTTTTGATTTTTTGGGATCCCTGGGGAAAATGTTACCTGTGTGGTCCCTCATCACTTGGTCTTGTTTCTGAAGATGCTTCCGGTCAGAACTTGGACCAAATTTCTTCCCAAATTCTGGCTCTTTTCTAATTCTGTGTTCTATGCAGATCGTTTCAATCCATCGTCCAACATGAGTCATGTTACAGAATTTTCGGCAAACCTCTTTACTCCCTGGAAGCTTGTTATTCCACAGAAAAATTTGAAATATAACTATTTAATAACCAATTATTAGATCAAAATAATTTGAATATAATTATTTAATGACATATAAACATATGAGAAGTTGAGACCAAAACATTGATTATGATTATGAAGAAATTGAAAAAGATCTTAGTAAGTAGCACGGTAATATATAGTATATTATAAAATATGACCTCATATTATGACAACCAATATCCTCATCATAGGATAACATGCTCGTGATATCTTTGTGATATGGGAAGTTGAATAAAAACATAAAAAATCACCCTACAAATAGATTAAAAACTTCTTTGTACGTAGTATGAAAATATCTATAGTCAGTTGTGAGATATATTCTCATATCATGATTCTCCATCATAGGATAACATATTGTGTTATGTTTTCATATAGGAACCTGTTTACTTACTCACACAAATTATATTGAGACACTTATTCAGCAAGGTACATGAAATGCCCGTGATGATCTTTTTAAAAAATTATCGGAGAAATACTCGTCTACTGGTCACGAACATAGTTTGTAAATGTAATTCAACATTTTCATTTATTTTCCTAAAACAGAACATAACTGGTAAATGAACCGGTTCGGACATTTATGCCCTTAACTTAAAGAACTAAAATGTTTTAAACTTCCAAAATTTCAACGAAACATTTCTTTAATCGTTGTGATCTGGTCTGGTCCACTGCAGAAACGAAGGTCGTACGATAAGCGCAACCCCTCACTGTCCCAGTTTGCACCAGTCAGCCACACCTAAACTTCAGCACCTGCATGCATGAATGCTAGTGAGCCGCCCAGCAAGTGAACTCCGGACATAACAAACATTATAATAAGTGCACAAGTATCAGCAAGAAAAATAACACAGTGCGGACTCTATGCTGAGATCAGATTGCAGAATAATCATATAAATCATTCATCAATCATTTTATTTTATGAAGTGTGGCTCAGAAGCTCTCTTTAAGTCATAATTGCTTGATCAAGCTCATTTGATACCAGAACTATGTGACAAACTCCCGTACTTTCCTCTATGGTGGGGCACCCCAACTCATCATCTGACATCCACACATCTCTATTGGGGGGCACCTCAGCCCGCCGGTCAGGATTCACGCTCGTCTATTGACCGTCTGTTATCTTTGCCACAAATAAAATAAAAACCTTGACACTTTTCTTCGAACTTTTCTTTCATGCTCTGAATTAGACCTCGCGCAGTTTTTCAAACTTTCATGTTCTGTCCTGGATCAGCTCGCGCACATGCTTTCTATAAACTTTTCTTTAATTTTAAAACAAGCGATGGGAGAAAGTACACATTTGAGCTGGTGAAGTCTGGGACCAGCTCGGACTGGAATCTCAAGGGTTCAAAAGTGGAATACTCTCGGTTAAGCAAAATATTCCAGAACTGACCCAACAGAATATGCCGTATACTTAAAAGGTTTTGAACAGATTAGCTTGGTTCAACGGTTCCAGTGGATCGGATCGGATCAGAATGGATTTGGTCAAATCAGTTTAGGAGAGTGTAACCAATTTAGCAAGGTCAACTCGATTTAGAATGGTCAACATGGTTATGACGGTCAAACCAATTTAAATTGGTCAAACAAATTAAAGCCTGATGAATCAGGGTCAAACAAAGCAACACGTATAAACCAAAACAACTTAGGCGTTTCGGGTTAGAACAACGTATAACAGTTCGCTTCAGGAGATAAAATGTCCATATTAGACCAGCTTAGCCTATCTAATTAGAACAAAGTTCCAATCCGACTAACGTAGCCTATCAGATCCAGACAAAGCCCAGATCTAACTAGTGCAGTCTATCAGAATGGAACCGTATTCGCATCGGACTAGAGGTGGCCACGCTCCGGGTAAGCCCGTGACCCAACCCGAAACCGACCCGGGGTCAACGGGCCGGTTAGCCGGGTCAACGGATTTTGACCCGGAACCGGCCCGGGGTCAACGGGCCGGTTAATCGGGTCAACGGGTTTTGACCCGAAATCGGCCCGAAACCGTATATAAACGGGCCGGTTTTGGTTTACCCTATCGACGACCCGTCGACCCGTCTGGTCGAACCCGGAACTGGCCCGGCGGGTTGAGTAAACTTAAAAAAAAATTCGAAATTTGAAACTAACGTTCGACCCGCCGGTCCGGAACCGGCGGGCCGACCGTTACCAATTAAAAAAAATGTGCACAACGGTCGACCGGGCGGGCCCAACCCGTCGGGCCGACCGTTTGAAAATTTAAAAAAAAAAAATTGCCTATAAATACCCCAACCCCCTTCACCTCATTCCACACCAACTTCTCTTCTCTCAATCTTATTCAATATCTCAATCTTCTATCTCTCAGTCTTTTTTCTTTCTATCTCATATTCTTTTCTCGTAATTTCTTAAGCTCTCGTAAATCCCTAATTTCTTCTTTTTGTATACTATCAACTACTACATTACAAATGACGGAATCAAGTTGTCGTGGTGGTGGTAAGGGAAAATCTGTTGTTCCCCCTACGAGAGATGTTTCTCCATTAAACATCCAAGATCTTGATTTCCTATTCGACGACGATGAAAATACTCTACAAGATGTTGAAGTCCAACCAAGTTTTCAACAAAGTCAAGGCACTCAAGGTAGCATATCGATACCGTCGGTGCCTACAGTATCGATGGGTGGGAGGTCAAAATCCGACATCTTCATCAAACATTTTGATAAGGTGACACTTCCCTCTGGTGATCTTCAAGCAATTTACAAGTAGTGTTCAAAATCCTACAAATGGCAACATGGAGGAGGATATGACACCTTGAACCGGTACATCGAGAAGAATCATCCGGTGGAAATTGGTATTTCTAGAACTCAAACGCAAATACCAACATTTTCTTCTCAATCTGGTAACGAATCTCAACTTTTTTAATTTTCTGAATCTGAATTTAGGGATGAAACTGCTAGATTTGTTGCTATAGAACAACTTTCTTTTAGTTTTGGTGATAAATTATCTTTTGAAAATTGGCTTTCATCTAGTGCTAATCCTGCAATTAGACGCATCCCACGTAATACACTTAAACGCACCATTCTAAAATTAGTTGCTACACAAAAGAAGGAATTGATTAAAGAATTTGCTAGTTTAGATAATAAAGTTTCTTTGTGTTCTGATATTTGAAGTGATCATTGACAATCGTGCTCATACATAGGAATAACTTGTCATTGGATTGATAATGCATGGAATATTCAAAAACGTTTGCTTGCATATCGCTGTTTCAATGATCCACACACTGCACAAAATATTTTCCATCTGATGTTTATTATTTTAGAAGAATATTGTTTGACTTCAAAAAATTTTTCAATTTCTTTTGATAATGCAAGTGCAAACACTTGTAGTATTGATGAATTAATTAGAATGTGTCAACAATCGATAGGTGATAAATTTTTTCATATTAGATGCACATGTCATATTTTTGTATAAGATGGCCTTAGAAGTTTAGAAATTTATATTAAACCAATTATATCTGCAATTCATTATCTGTGGATACATCCCCAAGTTATGAAACAATGGGGTAAGTTTTGTAAATTAAATGGCATGAGGGCGAAACGGTTTACGCGTGATGTTCCGACACGTTGGAACTCAACGTACAAACCTTTGTTGTCCACTTTTGAATATAAAGATTTACTATGTGGATTTTTTGCGCCAGTTGTTCAATCTTCTAATATTTATTTATATGCAAACCAATGAAATATTTGCACAACTATATGTTTAAATTCAAATTCGAATTCAAATACAAATTAAGATTCGAATTCAAAATTCAAAAATTTAAATTAAAATTATAAATTAAAATTCGAATTATTTAAAATTCAAATTCAAATATCAAAATTAAATTCAAAAATGGAATTTCAAAAATAAAAATTCCAATTTCAAATTAAGTTATAAACAAAAAATTTTCTTTAAAAAAATGAATTTCATTTTTTTCTTTTAAAAAAAAGGAAATTTAATTTTTAATTTTTTTTTATTCCTACGAAATTCGAAAAAAATAAAAAAAAATTAATTATCTGAACCGACCCGGAACCGCCGGTTCCAGACCCGGACCGGAACCGGTTCTCACGGTTCCGGTTCCGATTCCAGGTTTTACGGACCCGGAACCGACGGGTCCGACCCGAAACGGGCCCGTGGCCGGGTCTACATCGGACTAGCACGACTTAGAGGACAAAACATTTTATTCTGTACTTACCGGTATCTGACAACATTTATACAGTTTCAAATTGTCCTGAAATCCAGAACACACACGCATGGCAACCTTGCGCCCAGAAAGAAAAACTTTCGATGTATTAAAAACATCAAAACCTTGTGCTATTTTGAAAATCGAACTCAAAATTCATATCATACTATGTTTTCAAGAATGCAGCAATTAACGAAAAAACGCTTGCTTCGATACCGATTCGACGACAATTGAGAGGGATTTCACCGTAGGCGACACACCACAAGCACGACCTGGATTGCTCTTTGAAAATTAGCACTTCTGCCTCTTGTCTTCCCATGCTAAAATCTCTTGAATACTAGCTTTTGAAAGTAACATATGTCTGGGGAAGAATGAATATGAAAAGCTAGGCTTTAAATGTGCTACATTTACAGTACTATTTCAGTTTTTAAATAGCAACAGATGGGCTTCGATTATAACCTCACTAGCTACGTTATTTCCCCAAGCGCAAATACTTTTTTTTAAAGTGCTGTTTTAAATACTACCACTACAGGACTGCTGATCTGTTTAAAGTTTTTCTTTCAAAATTTACTCAACAGCTTGGACTGTGCTCGTACGTATTCCTCCGAAAATCTTTCCTAACCGTGCCCCTGATCTGAAATAAGATCAGCACATACGAAAACTGAAATCGCTCCTAATGATGCAATAAAGTTGACAATAATTAAAGTATCTTTAAAATTAAATCAGTTGATCTATGTTGCTTTTACGGAATTTACAGTACACATTAGATAAAATTAGGTACATTATAGCCACGAACGAAGTACGTATCATGGTAAATTGGGCACTTATGCATCACCCATGAGTCCTTGCAAGCACATGAGACCAACAGTAGCTTCGTCTGTTGTTCCCTTGCTTATGACAACTACCACACTTTGTAATGCGCGATTCGACTTGAGACAATATGCTCTTTGTCCATCTATGAGCTGGTTGATTGCGTACAACGGGGGAATTAACTACAAATCTTTCATCATTATTATCCTCATAAATGTCAAATGTCAGTATGTGATTATTAATTCCTTTGTATGTTTGGCGATATATTTCGGTGGCAAAATAATGTCACATAATGCATATAACGACATGGACTTTGACTTAATAGCTGCACAAGCATTCTTGCACATGAGCAATTGATCTGCCAACCTCTGCATGAGCAAGTCTATATATTCAAATCAACGGCAAAGGATTTATCACAATCAATAACCTGAAAATTTCCAAACACAAGTTTCGAGATTCATATATGTGTTTGATAAAGTCTTTTCTTTCTTAGGACTTAATTCTTGGACCATGCCTAATGTTGTTTCACCTTGACGGTGTATCATGTTCATGATTTGCACACATATATGGTCCACCATAGCCACGGTAGGAAGATCGAGAGCTGGTTTAATCAAGTTATTCCAATATTTTGCCATATTATTATTTATAACATGCCAACGTTGTCCACGAAACAAAGAATTTTTCTAACTTTGGGGGTCCGAGTTTGTAATAAAAGGTCCTATATAGAATTAATATGTCGTGTAAAATCCTGCAAGGAAGGCGCATATGCTACTTTCTTGAACACAGATGACCAATGTTTTCTGTTTTACAGTGGATAACTTTGCATCACCTACAAAATTAGTGTTATTGAAGTTATAAGAAATTGTTTATAAAAAAAAAATGAATAATACTATTCAAGCTTTATGAAAAAAAAATTTCCTACCGACCTATTTCACAAATTATTGACTAAGTGCCTCAAACAATAAGCATGGCGATTACCCGGAATAATAACTGAATAGACTTAATAATACCAGGATGTCTATCAGAGAAAAAGGTAAGATTTTCGAACTTTTTAAATTAAAATAGAATGATTCTCAATTACAATCATTCGCGTTATCAGTAACAGAATATGTCAATGTAAAAGGCCATCACTCGCATCATTCTCTACAGCAAGTAGTATACTACATTTGTACTTATTTTTAATATGATTCCATCTAGAAAAATAATCGGTCTACAACCTGTAGCAAAACCAACTGCCCATGTATTAAAAAAAATGAACAACCATTTAAATTTATTAGTTCATGTGTCAATCTCATACTCTGCCACACTACCAGGATTTGTTTCACTAATAGCACGACAATACCTTCTCAATCTACGATAACACCCCTTCTTTGTGCCATAGATATCATGCATCACTAATTCCTTGCATTTCAAATTCTTATTCTATTCTAAACGTACTCCATAATCCTATTTGAATATCTTTCATCATTGAACAAGGATGATAAGATAGCGACCAAAGCTGCATCGGTTCTTGGATTTCCTCTAAATTCTCCATTTTATAAATTCTGAAGCATCCTTAAATGTTTGGCCCAGCCCATTGATGCAATGAAACCAAGAGTCAAGAGAGTTTTGTATATGGGCCTCTTCAAACTTGTTATCATTTCTGATATCTCCATCGTCTTCCTCATCTCTTACGAATTTCATCATCATAACTTAAGAATTCTAATAACTTCATGAGTCTACTATAGAGAATAAAATAGAAGATCATAGGAAAAAAGTAAATGGTACAAACCAAGGTATTTTACCAACAAAGTCATACGGCAAAAAATAAATTGAAAAACAACGTCATGAGACAAAATATAAATTGAACAGACCAATGCATTTTAACTTTGTAGATTCAGGCCTCCTCCAATCTAATCTTTTTTTCTTGGCCCTCAACTCAATCATTGCCAACCTCATACATATGTGAAGATGGTTCATTAAGCACATCGTCATCATCATCATCATTCAGTGTCACATGCATCTTGTGCTGATGGACTAGATATTGTAGTTACATACACTGGAGTTGATTTGTTCATATTTTTTGGATAAACTCTGAAATATATCCCAGACTATATCCATTGAAGATTGAGATAACAAACAGCTGTCCATTGCTAGCAGCTACCCAAAAATGCATTGTTTGAGGAAGACCTCTCTCCAGAATACATTCTACAATTTTATGTAGCTTCTTTTCATTAATAATCAGTCATCAAACAATATAAAAACTAGGAAAGTGCTTGACAACTCAAATTCAGTTCATTGACACATCAAATTCCCCTTCTCTTTTCACACAAAAACAAAGTTAAGCCTCATAGATGCTCATTAATGTTAAACTTATGGACTTTTCCTAAAAAACCGACAAAGTGCATTTTGAGATCCCAAACAGCTGAACATTGCACTTGCAGCTACCCAAAAGATGCAAGCTTTTAGCAACAAACCACTTCATAGTCCTTCATACAACAATTTAGCTTCTTTTCGTAAATAAAGTCATCAAACAATATAAAAACTAGAAAAGTTCTTGAAAGATCAAATTCACTGCATTAACAGATGGAATTCCCCTTCTCTTTCCACACAAAAACAAAGAAATGATTCACAGATTCTCATTAATGTTAAACTCATGGTCTTCTCCTAAAAAACATAGCCAAAAAAATTCGACAAATTGAACATGAACTAGCACACCGACGGATCTTTCTTTGGGGTGTACGATTTTCTTCATGAAGCAGACAATAGATGTTCAATTTACAAGAATGAAGCAAATATGAGTACTAAAGACCACGAAAAAACTATACAGTAGTGGTAATATTACAAAATCTGTAACAAGTTCTTGCTTCAGAATCAATAATATGCATAACAAACCTGTCAACTTTCAAATTGGTGACAAATGAAAGGGTCTAAAATCTAATACTAATGAGTTCACCATAGAAGCCATGCTTGATACATAAGTTTTCTTCCTCGAGCCGACAAACTTCAAGTCTTTCAATTGTCTACGCCAAGCTTTCTTGCAACGAAATAGCTTCGATTTTACATAATACACTTGCAAGTTTTTCGCATCGCAGACTAAGATTCGAGAACTTGGGACATTTTCGGACGGATAACAATAAGAAGACGAGCACAAATGACGAAGAAGAAATAAAATTTCACGTGAAGGTAAGAGTAAAAGGAGGTAAAATAATATATCTGGGCAGTTCAAACTAATATTGTTATTGGGCCAGGTATTGGAAAAAGATGCGGGCTGACATGGGGACTGGATTTGAAATTGGGTTTGGCTTTGGGGATTATGTCCTATTCGCCCTAAAAAACAATCCAGTTTTTTTCAGTTATTTTTCTTGAAAATCAAAAACCAAATTTAAAAAACTAACTCTTATGAGCGTTTGGTGCATTTGATCAAGGAAGGATGCGAAGTATTTTTCTTATTTATTTAATGTTTGTCTCATGTTTTATCATATCAATTTCTTCAATGGACCTGTATAACTACATATATACAATATGTTAGACATATTTTTATTACCGTGATGAGGATATCATAATATGATATCAATTACATTTATGATTGAGCTAGATTTTTACAAGGATATTTAATCAAATTTGATATGGTGGGCACCCAACATGGGTACCAGGCTGACGTTCCAACACCTGGAAGTGCCACGTCAACCTGATGCCCATAGGGATGGCAATGGGCCGGGGCGGGGCCGGGGCTGCCATCCCCATCCCCGCCCCCGAATTATATCCCCGCCCTCATCCCCGCCCCCATCCCCGATTATACCAATCGGGGAATCCCCATCCCCGAACCCGCGGGGATCGGGTTCCCCGAACCCATCCCCATCCCCGTTTTAAATTTTTTTTTCATTTTTCAACTACTTATTTTATAAATTTTTTTTTCCATTTTTCAACCCAATCTACATCTCACCAAAGACGATTATTTAAAGTATATTATTCTTTAATTTTTTTCATTTTTCAACTATTATTTTAAATGTTTTATTTTTTCTTTAATTTTAAATTATTATTATTATTATTATTATTTTAATCGGGGCGGTTTCGGGGATTCGGGTATGGGGATAGTATCCCCATAACCGCCCCGAATTCCTTTCGGGGATTTTGAAAATCCCCGAAACCGAAACCGAAACCGAAAAAACCCCCCAAAACCGCCCCCATTCGGTTTTTCCCCGCGGGGGCCCGAACCCGCGGGGAAAATTGCCATCCCTAGATGCCCATGTTGGGTGCCCACCATATCATTTCTTGATATTTAATATATTATAAAAGAGTACACACTAACATACAGGACAATATGTTACTCCTATCTATTTTATTCTTATTTGATCACAATTAACCCCCATTTTTTTCCACAACAGCAAACGGTGTTTTGACTTATGACAAATCCGGTGCGCTAAATAGCTGAAGACCAAAACTTAGTGACAATTTTAAAAAAAAAAAAAAAAGAAAAAGGCCAAATCCTGTCACAGACCAAAATTCCATTTCGGTTCAATGGATTTTTTGTTAGTTTTGATTTTCTTATCTTGAAACCAACTCAAATTTTCATGTAACCTTCAAAAATTATCTAGGTGGAAACAACTTTACAAGATCACTAACTTTTTACAAACTTTAGTCTCAAATTTAACAAGCTTTATACAAGCATATATCAATAATGATATCAGTTGTAATTAAACTTTAACTAAATAACCAGAACTGATTTTTGGCTTTCAATTCACAAGATTTAAATTGTGATTAGTATCTTAGCTACCACTTATCAGAGACTCCTAGATTCAAAAAGTCATGAATTACATTGTTTATTAACGGCAAATTGAATCCCAAATCCAAATATCAATCATTTGATCAAGAATCACAATCCATCATTATAAACATGTTGATATCATTGTTCCCTAAACATTAGATACGAAATCGGGTTCAAGATTTCGTGCATGGAAATTGGAAGACATCCATAAAATAAAAAAATAAAAAATCGAGATACATTGCCAAATTCACTTGCAAGTTAGAATTATGGGTCAAATCTTGTCCACCTTTTCCTGCTTGATCCCTTTATCATTGCTGTCAGGCGGAGGCAGCCTCTGCAATAAAATAACACAAATCACACTGAAAGTCCTTGGGGCATTTTATCGAACACCTCGTATAACCAACAGAAACACAAAATGCATGAGACCACACGCGGAACGAGAGGCATACCAGATCAGGCTTGTAGATATTATGAACTACAGAAGCGCCGGAAAGGAGCGACACAACGACGACGGCGCACGACCACGCAAAAGACGGTGTTCCCGTCGGTTGTTTCCCACCGAATCTCCGATCCATCTGATCTCCCGTAGTAACAATTGAGAGCTGGGATTGTTTTGCTTTCGGGCCAAGAGTAGCGCGATTCGATGAGCTTTGGAGCTGAATGTTTAGAGCTGAAGTCTACTATTGTTTTGGCGACAATCTAATTCAATTCGGGTTTTACCCTTGTTTTAATCAAATAATGCAGAAAACAAACAAATCTATCAAAAATATCACATAAACTCTTTGTTTTATTATTTTTATTATCATTGTTATGGTTTCGTAATAAGATGGGAGCAATTGGAATCCCCGACCCTACGTTCTTTGCTACTAATTAATAACTTTAAATAATAAGAATAAGATAGGATCCGGGGTTTCACTGTATTATATATAATGTAAAAAACCTTTTTTTAAAATCAAATTTGTAATAAGAACGAGCCTGAATTTGAAACTCCGACTCATGCAAAATCTCGTGTCCTTGATGCATTATAAAATTTTATTTTATCCTATATTGTGAAATGTTCTAAGTTTTGATGAAAATAAATATCAGCTCAAAGATTATCAGATCAAATCGAAAGACATAAATCAGCTCGAAGACTAGCAGATCAGCTCAGGCCGAAGATTGTTATAAACTGAGTAAATCAACTCAGTTTTGGGTCTCGCATAGAGCAGATCAAATCGAAAGAGCAGATCAAATCAGGTGAATAGGCTGAGTAAAGAGAACTCGTTTCTGGAATCAGATCAGATCAAGAATAAAGGCTGAGTAAATCATATTAGTTTGGGTTACAACAGATCAGATCAGATTCGAAGAGCATGGCATATAAAATAGATGAAAGGCGAATCTGTTCAGTTCAGATAGACAGAACAAATGAGATTAGTATAGCTCGTTATTTAGATCAGATCAGTGCAGGGAACATTACAGAGCTAGAGCAATTCAGATGAGAACAAATGCAGCTCAGTTAAGAAAGAACAGTTCAGAGAAGAGCCGATCAGATTAGAACAGACCAGCTCAGTAGAGCATAGTTCATCGGGTCCGTACAAAATCCATGGCTATAACGTAATATAATGTTTGTTATAAACATCCAGGATAAATCAGAGTCTGATGGTGTACGATGAACTCTATCGTACAGACATAACGGGAAATATATAACGGAGCAGTACAGTGATGCCGTACAGAGATAGTGTTAGATCTCGTTGGATCCGGATCTCGCTCCCGAGAGCAACAGAATTTTTAAATTTTTTTATGCCCGCTGCATTCATACGCGAATTGCATGCAACAATTACAATAATAAACATGCATAGGATGCTTAAGTGGTTACCTATGGCGACTAGACGTCCGGCTCCGACCAGTCCTTAGAGGGAGATGACTCAACGGTTGAATCTCGAACAGTGCCCAATCCGGTCCACGGCCGAAATCCCATCTCTTTTGCTGGTTTGCAATAGAAAACTAGCAAAAGTTTCACGGACAGAATCTCCTCGTCGATATAATTGCAACGATGTGCGACGACGCCAGCAGTCGCCGGCAAGAGTCGACGGCGACGATGATGCAAAGAAGGTTGCGGCCAAGAGGAGAGGAGAATGGAAATGAAAAGATAAGAAACCTTTGGTTGTTTAACTTGTTGCACTTTTCAACCCCTCCCTAGCCTCCTATTTATAGACACTTTATGGGCTCAAACTAGGTTGATGGCCCCAGGGCAAGCCCAAGCCCGATCCAACCAGCTTTGAATCCATCGTTGTGATTTCATCATAATCCTGATCGTCGATGGACCGATGTGCGCAGTTTAAAAAATTGTACATTATGACGCGAACAAAAATTTTTGGACCACTGAATCTAAAAATAGCAGTTCCACTCCAGTAGCTAAAATGGAAGTCATACTCCCACAACCTATTTTGGAAGTCCTGCTCTCGAATGAACTTAACACCTTGAATTCCATGTCTGTACCGGAATTGGGAAACTATTACTTGTGTGACCCTCAATGTTCAGAGATACAGCTAGCCGTGTGCTCACAACTCCTTGTGACTCCGAAACATATTTTCGGACTTACCCATAGGACCACGGTAAAGTGTCTAGAAACATCCCTCCATGATCTCCTAGGTATCACTGATACTGTCTACAAGAACCAGTCGATCATGATTAGCATACAGTACGGTCTTTTCATCTCAAATATCCCGACAGAATCAACGACCATTGGTAAACGAGAGTCGCTAGAGATTCGATAGCCATACATATATCTTGGAGTTCAAATAGTGACATCACATGTGCTACTTGTTAGAGTAGATGCCCAACTAGCCAACTTGTGGCGTGTGGGTTTTATTGACTCTTGTGTATGACGATCTTTATTTATGAAATACGCATTTCTTTTATGGCATTCTTTATTTTTATTATGTTATAATATTAACAATTGTGTTGGATAAAGACCTAGAATGCACCATAGTGTATGTTAGATGTGATAGTGGATATGATGGCTATCATGAAACACATCTAATAGTCACTGTGTCTTCTGAACTCGTTTCTAGTCGATTGGACCGTCAAAATGAGGATAAGGCCGCCCGAGCTTGAGACTAGCATCTGCGATGCGAAGTACCATGTTTCATTGGTAGGGAACATTGTGATGTTCTGAGCATGCAGATGGATAGTGACCTGGTGATCTATCGAACTACCCTCGTTCGGAATTTCCAAGTGATTACCATTTATCGAGTGGATAAGTCCGAGGTCTTGGTTGTACTGATTAGTCCTCACTACTCGAAACGTCATTGAGACTCTACATGATAGGTGCCTCACTTTGACCCGTTTACCGACTCAGTTGCGGTCATTAGGTGGCGGGATTGGTGAGGTCCCGATGCATGTAGGAGTCGATGCTTCGTTGTCGAGGATTCATCGCTCGCTTTTATGCGTGGATATCCTAAGCTATCTGAGGAGATAATAGTGTGATAAATCTCTGGCCAGAGTACTAGATGTGTTTTAGGTAAATGAGTTTACCTAGTAATACACGCGATGTCACTATTTGATCTCCGAGATGTATGCATAGTTATTAGATCTCTAGCGACTCTCGATTTACCAATGGTCATTGATCTGATCGGGATATATGTGTTGAAAGGACCGTACTGTACGTTAACCACGACCAACTGGTTCTTGAAGGCACTATCAGTGATACCTAGGGGATCATGGGGCGATGTTGCTAGGCGCTTTACCATGATCCGATGGGTCAGTCCGAAATTCTGATTTCAGAGTCACAATGGTTGTGGGCCCACGGCTAGCTGTATCTCTAAACCATTGAGGGTCACACAAGTACTGGATTCACGATTCCCGCACATAAACTAAGCTCAATGTGTTGAGCAGAGGAGGAGTAATTTAGGGTGTGCGACTTCCTAAAAGTCAACAGGGGTCAAATTACGATTTCCCTAAAGGTGAGGGGCTAAATTGCAATTTTGGACTAGGTGGTCTGAAAAATTGTTTTCGCATAATAATACTCATTTTAGGAAACTGTGCAGATTGGTCTGATCAGATCGTCGATCGGAGTTATGATGAAGCCACGGTGATGGAAATGAACCGAATGTTCATATGGACCTGGGCCTGACCCAAGCCCATTGGGCCGGTCCTAGTCCATCACTAGTCTACATATGCATGGCCTAGGGTTGATGTATGACACACCACACAACACAAAACCCTAGCCTCCAAGCGCCGCCCACCCCTCTCCTCCACGCCTCTCTCGGCCGCCGCTTGCTGTGATCGGACTTGTTCCGATCACCTTGTCGTGGAGATTCCGTTCGTGGCAAATTCGCCAGCTCTTCTAGTGCAGACTGACGAAGGAGTCCTGTTTCCAGTCGTGGATCGGATTAGGAGATCTACCGCCGCCTACCGTTGAAGTGCCAGTTTCCCTGTGAAACTGGTCGGAGCCAGGCGCCTAGACGCCAGCAAGGTAACGCTCTAAAACATCCTATGTATGTTTTATTGCATTATATTTGTTATGTATTGAACGTTTCCGGGGCAAATTTTGAAACTTCCGCTGCGCCCCTGGGAACGGGATCCGGATCCGCCACTGCGCCAACACTACTAGGTAATTCCATGCACACTAAAGCACATCTAGGATCCTGGTCAGAGATTTGTCACACTATTATCTCCTCGATAGCATATGGCAACCACACATATAGACGAGCGATGAATCTCGACAACAAAGCATCGACTCCTATATACGTCATGACCTCACCCAACCTCACCACCTGATGACCCTCATGGAGTCGGTAAACAAGTCAAAGTGAGGCGACTAGTATGTAGAGTCTCAATGATGTTTCGAGTAATAGGTATTAATCTGTACAACCAAGACCTCACACTTAATACACTTGACAAATGATACCCACATGGAAAGTTAGAATGAGGGTAGTTCGATAGATAATCAGATCGTTTTCCATCATACATGCTCAGAATATCTCCACGTTTCCTACCAATGAAGCATGTTACTCGCATCACAGATGCTAGTCTCGAGCTCGAGCGGCCCTTATCCTTGTTTTGGACGGTCTAATCGACTAGGAACTGATTTAGAATGCACAATGACTATTAGATGCGCTTCATAATAACCATGAAATCATATCACATCTAACGTACACTATAGTACATTCAAGGTCTATATCCAATAAGTTTGAGCACTAATAGCAAAGATAAAGAATGCCATGTGAAATTATAAATTATATAAATTAACAAATATTGTTTTACACAAGAGTTTTTATCCTACCACTTGAATTCACGAGCATAAAAGGATGAGCATATTCAGGGAGACAAAATAAACTTGTGATCTTTGCGTGATTCTTAGATTTTCACTCGACCTATAGACTTTCAGAATGCAATCTAAGAATCATTATTCCTCTCATCTTTTACAGAAGAGTGGTTTTCATTGTTCGATTTTAACCAATATGTAAAGTATTTTATGTTGAGTGCTGAATACTATAAGCTTTGTATTGAACAGAGCGGATTACACAAAAAGCATTTCACATTTGTTTCCGTAGCATGCGTGCTGTTCGAGCTTTCACAGTCTGCGTGTCGTAGTTGAGATTCCATAGCATGCGTGCTGTTTGTGAGTTATACTAAGAGTTTAGATTGGGTGAGGTCTGACTGAGTGGTTTAGGATAGCCTGTATTCTATTCAAAGACTTCTAATCGAAATCTTTCCAGTATTCAAAAAAGGGGAGACGTAGAAGCGTTGTTTAAAACTTCTTAAAAAAAATCTTGTGTCCAATCTGTTTTACATTTCAGCTCGCATACATCTGCATTTATAAGTTCACTGTCAACTGAGATTTTCCACATAATTATTTTATTTCTCAAGAGAAATATCTGATTGAGTATTTGAATCATTTCTTAACCGAGCTCATTCTCAACAGTTTGTAGACCATAGTTAAAAACAGTAACTGTATAACTACGATTTGATAATTACTGTGAGAATAGTGGGATTAGCCGTGAGGTGCTAATGTGAGTCATTTTTTCAACTATTAGAAAGTTAATTATAACCCAGCCGAGAAGGCTCAGAGATTAAGAACTTTTTAACTGGAGAGGAACAACTGAAATTTCTTCAAAAATAAAATCAAATGAAATTATGTTTGAATTTATAATAAATTTAAAGGTATAAATCATCTATCAGTAAACTCCATCAACTGTTTGTCCACAGCAACATTGAATACATGAAAATGATAATATTCCTCCAAGGTAAAATTGGTTTTCTGCTGACAAGAACATGATGTACCTTCAATATAAAGACGATTCAACTCAGGTATTTCAATGTCATGCTCATCCCAAAAACTATACACACTCCACAAAAAATCATCCCATTTATCATCTCGCATTTTCTTAAATACTAATTTATAGTCCTGACTAAATTGATTGCATTCAATATGTCTTGATCTTTCCTTTGCAGTGCTTGACATAACACATCGGATATCGCAAAACAATAGCCATTTATGGTTAATGAGATTCATCGACTGTTTCATCAACAAGAATACAAAATTTGGCATCTCCAGCTTCGTCATGGATTTGACTTTGCACAAGATCGGGCAATAGTTTTTAGCATCTCTTGTTGAACTGATGGTGATGTATATTTGGCATTCTTAGCTGCTTTATATCTAAGATAATATCACCAATTTCTTTGGATAATTCTCCTTGAAATTTGACCAAATCAAGAAAATGTCCACGATTATGAGAATCAACTGACTCATCATTTTATCTAAATGCATACACCCCTGCAATGCTAGCCACCTCACAGCTCTAGTTGATGTCTTCTGGAGCATCCTATTTTGCTTTACGATATTTTCCGATCGTTTGTTCTCCTATCAATATGTTGAGATACATTTTCCAAGCCCTTCCATTTTTGCATAGCAAGTTTTACAATCTACTCTTTTCCAATTATTGAATCCTTCATCTGTAGAATTTCTTATGATGCGATGAAGACATGTCAAAAAGATAACATGGGAAACAAAAATGCACTTTCCTTTGTTTTAGAGAACTTGAGCCAACTCCGCTTTGCTGCTTATCGTCAACAAGTGGATATTCATATATGGGTTGGTACGGGTCCATACCAATATATTCTCTACCAACCTTAACTTGTTTATAACTTGATTGAGTTTCCGTATAAACTTTTTATTGCTCAAGAAAATAGATTAGATTGAGTTACAGACTCAGTTGTTAACGCAACTGATTTGAAAGATTATTCTAAAGCACAAAAGTTTTAAAGATTTATTCAACACCCTCTAAACTCTGTGCTGATTAGTTTTTTCCTAACAGTAAATAAATATTGATGATACTCTCAGTCGCTGATCCTCGCACGTTTGTCTCTTGACAATAAATGCACGCTTATACATTTAAATGCTTTTCTTTTTTATTCTATAAGCAATCATCGTGCTTATACAACTTTGGTATCATTCTGATAGTTGTCTTACATACCTAACGTCCATAAATACTTCTCTTAAGTCAAAAGCCTGATATATGTTCTGGATGATCAGATGAAGTTCGCATTTGTCTGATCTGCATAGCTTATCTGATCTATTCTGACTTACTTATCTTATCTTTTCTGATTCGTTATCGGATCCGAATTCTAATATGATCTTGAACATCCATTTTGATCTACTCTTGAACCGATTAATCTGTTCAATACAAACTCTCTTCTATTCCGTTCTGATGTGAAACCGATGTTGTTCCACTCCAAATTAGATCCGAGCATAACCATTTTGTTATCATCAAAATTTAGAATATTTGTCTTAACAAATATGTATGTGTGCACCAGTAAATAAGAAAACTAATAAACTTTTAAATGCAAGATTTGAATTCAACTTGTTATCTTTTGTTTTCTTTTAAAAAAATACCTTTCGGTAAAGGTATTTGGGAGATAAAATTAGGTATACGACAACTAAACCTCAAAATAGGAAAAACGAAAAAAAAATGTTGCAGAATAATTTTCTGCATATTCCTAATATCCTCCAATTTCTTATAACTTCTAGGCGGCTTAATTACCATTTAAGTATTATTAATTTTTATTAGTTTGTTCTCAAATATCTTATATTTTATTATAATAAATAAATTTAATAATTCAATATTGTGCATACACTCACATGTGCTTCATGCTAGGTATATATTTTAACATCAACTATCTGACAAGCACTGATTCGTTGAATTCTCAAATAGACAGCCAGCCAACAAAAGTATAATTAGATAATTATGCACGTTTATGTATTTGCTCCCGACAATATTAGATTAATCAAACGGACACGTATATTTTTGAAACATAATACTTAATAGTGAATATATAAGCATACAAGACAATATCGTAAGCGGCCAAACAAATGAATCATGACATAAGAAATAAAATACAGGGACTGTCCCATGGATAATACCCGAATTATATAAATTGTTCGTATATTTACATAAAGGTAATCTTAAAGTAAAAACATGACTCATGAGATTTAGGTTTAGGATAATACTTTTACGATAGTGTTGGATCTGTGTAACAGATCAAATCTGGATTTTGATGAACATAAGACCTGCTATTATGTTTATAACGATTTAATCTAGTGCGCAGGTTTAAGCTGAATCCGATCAGAAGCGAGTTGGTTCAGAACAGCTGCAAGCTGAAGAAGCGCACTGTAGCAGAACAGCAACGAGTTGAAGCATATCGGACACAAGCTGAAAGAGAAGAACTGAGTGCAATGGAGAAAATGTCCAAACTGGAACAGTAGGGGACGCCCAAACTGGTCCAGCTGATGATATCCAAGCCGACCCAACTCGAAGCAAGAGCAGCCTAGTAAATCAGAACAGGGCCGAGTTGAAAGCTGAAGAACTGTATAGTGTAAAAAGAGCTGAGCTCAGTTACGAAGTGCAGATCCATTTAGCGTAGATGGAGCTTCGAGTTAGAGCAGTTCAGATCAGCTTAGAGCATAATCGGTTCAGATCAGAGAATCAGCTTAGAATTAGCACATAGTAGAATCAGATCATAGATCATCTTAGAGCAGTTCAGGGAAGAACAGAAGAATCAGCACAGATCAGATTAGAAGCACAGCGAGAATCAGAGCAGCTCAGAGCTTAGAACAGATCAGATCAGGTAATCAGCTCAGTTAAGCAGTCAGACAGTATCAGTGTGATATATATATATATAAAGTTGATAGTGTGGGCGCCCACAATGCCTGTGTGGGCGCCTGGAGATGCTCAGCCGAGCATCTCATTAAATTGTGGAGATGCTCGGCTGAGCATCTATATATATATATATCAATTCAGTGTGAACAGATCAGAGCAGAATCCTTTTAGAACAGCTAAGAACGCCTAAGCTGGAATAGTACAGAACCGAGAGAAAAGATCAGCTTAGAGCTTAACAGCACAGAATCAGCTCAGACCGAACAGAACAGAACAACATAAATAGAATCAGCAGAGAGACAATCAGCTTAGAGCATATTAGAGCATTCAAGAGCATCTCAGAGCGTAGAACATATCAGATCAGAGCAGGCTTCGTATCAGATCAGCTCACAGTGAACATAATCAGCTTAGAGAAGATTAGAACGGGTGCTGAACAAGAGGGAGAGCAGCTTAGAAAAGTAGCGCAGAAACAGCTCAATAGCAGAAAGACTTAGACTAGAATAGTTTAGAGCAGATCACTCAGAGCAGCTTAGAGAAGAGCAAATCAGATCAGGAACTTTGTGAAAGATCAGCTCAGACGAATTAGTTTGTACAAGCTTTATTCATAATACTAGAAGACAATCTGATTTGTCTGTTCGAAAAGAGCTCAAAGTCTACAAAGGCTGCAAATGCATTAATGACGAAGAGAGCTCAAAGTCAACAAAACCTGCAAACGCAATGTCAGGCCACGTGCTAATCTCACAATATTAGAGCACAAATAAGCATATAATCACGGAAGCGTAAAACAGGGCTTAAAATTTTTTCGAAATCATTTGGGCCTGAACTCAAAATATACATTCAAAATATTCATAATCAAAATACGAGTTAACTCAAAGTCAAACACAACAGGTAACATCAATACTCAAATCAAGTATAGATCCCCAATACATAAAAACACGGGACATCCCCCGGTTCAATACATATCATAATATAACCGGGACTCAAAGGAACGGGGATCGACCAGCTGGCGCTCCACTCTGTCCAACTTGGTTACCTAAAGATCCTGCAAATGGGTAACACAGACCCAAACAACACAAAAACAGGAAATCAAATACGAGGTCAAGCCTCAGTACGAAGAGCTATCAAACAGATAATCATGCAGATGCTATAAATCAATGCTATGAAATGCATGAAGGCTATCAAGGATCGGATAGCTAGACCAGTATATCAACTGGCAAATCATCTCAGTCGAGCCTCTATACCACGCACGGCAAATAAACCGGGGAAATCATCGGTTCGTGATATTCCGACCCGTTAGTCATCATAGCTCGATCAATCAGGTCATCAATCAATCTGTCAGGCTCAATATGTATGCATGAATGCCATTCAATAATCAATATCAATGCATACAATAATTCATACGTGAAAACCAGAACATAAAATCATATAATTCACCAGTCTGTTCCACGTAAATGCATCCATCAATGCAAGCAGATTTCACAACACGAAATATAGCCATGTCCAAGCTCAAAGCTGTAAAGGTCGCTCAATTCGTACCTCCAACTACTGATTTCTACCTCAACAGATTAATCAAGGCACGGCAACACAACTGAAGCAAGTCAGCTTCCTCCTGCTACGGCAATTCATGGCAGGATGCACCTAGAATCCTCAAATATGTTAAGGAAACTCAATCAATAACTCATGTCTAATTCAAATCTCAACATTTCCTATGGTCCAGAACCTAACTCCGGTTCTACCTCTAAGCAAAGTACTAACACTCCATACTAAGCTTAGAACAGTAGGAATTCCTTACCCAGAAGCTGAAACCAGCGGAAGAACTATCAAATTCCACTGTACGAAGAAACCAGCAACTTCAAGATCCTCTCCAAGGTCGTTCGACAGCCTCAAATGGGTAACAATCGGAAGAGCAACTCACAAGGAATCCAGCGCCACCAAAATCATCGGAAACAAAGGCTGGAATCGACAGAATTCTAGGGAAGAAACGTTCGGGTGAACAGTAGCTAGAACGAGAGTTTGAAATTGGAGATAATAAATATCGGGTTCAGAATAATTCTAAGTATCGATCAACACTTATCTATATATCTCTCAATCCACCAGCCGTTGCTCACCAAAATCAGCAGACATCGAAACAGTAGGTATCTAACAACAGACACCAGCCGTTGCTCACAACAAATATCAGCTCTTCCTCTCAACGAAACCAGCAGCAACCATCAGACGTTATTCTCAAAAGAACATCAAAACGACGCCGCATCAACTAAACAAAACGACACCGCATCGCACCAGCAGCTAACAACTGATTCCTTGCAAAACAACCAGCAGCTGGTCACGCTAAACAACTCAAACGACAACGTACAGGACACGTCATCATCGCTGCCAACAGCTGGTCACAAAGCGTTACACCCAAAACGTTGCGTTTCAAATTATCAAAACGACGTCGCGTTGCTCCCACGACTGGTTCCTCAAACCAGCAGCTGGTCACTCAGCTGGAACAATTTCTCACAACGCAACAGCTGATAGCGCTACAATTCAGTAGTCAACACCAAAATATTGACCAACACGTGTCGCTTTCTCGTTATTCCTCCCGCTCAATGCAACTGCTTCCAGTAGTTACCTTTTCAAGCGCAACTACTGAATAGCGAAACGCAAGCGCAACTACTGATTCAAATTTCACCAGCTATGAGCTACAGTACCGTTGACTTGCGTTGACGTCTGGAATGCGCTACGTCTGGTTCCTTGTATTAGCACCACGGCTGGATTCTAACATCTGCATTCTACTGGAATCAGATTTCTCTCGAAAAACCCTCAAATTTCATGCGACTAATTCCAAATCAATTCGATTAATAACTAATCTAAAATCTGATTCCTCACACGCAGTAACTGATAAATGACACAAGATACAACTATTTCAGAACTTTACAGAAGCCTTTCAACGGCTAAGAACTTGTGTCCAATGGATATATTTGCCCAAAGGCTATATGCATCAAAGAGACGATGAACATCACGAAGAGATGCACAAGACAAAAATAGAAACAACGAAAGCATGTGCAAAATCCGAGAGCTTGTTTCACTCAGTTGGCAGCTGGTGTACAAGCTGAGCTAGTGCCCAGGTGTGAGCTAGTGCACAGGCGAGAGCTTAAACGCCAAATCCTTAGTCGAATGCACAACATGGGAAGAGTATGAAGATATCACTTTATAGAAGCACTTCACAGTGTGTGAGAAAACAAGAGAGAGTGAGCTTACACGGTATATTTCTCAGACATAGATTCACTCATATATACGAGAGATGAGCTGAATAGATAGATGCGTGAATAAAAAACAAACACAAATCATTGTAGTCTTTCTCACAGAGACGTTAAAGAAGTGTAAACAAGTCACACAACCTGCGAGCTGGTGTGCATCAGAGTGTTCTAGGAGTTCTCGTAGCTTGCGGGCTGTTGGATCGGATCTGTACAAATGGTTGTATAAATCAAATCTTCTAGTGAATCCTTCTAGCAATGAAATAAGGGTAGACGTAGGAGATTGAAATCCAAACTTTCATAAACAAATTTGCAGCGTACTATTTTTACAGCTTTCTGTTTACAGATTTCTGTTAGCATCGCATTGTTTTAAAACCAGTTTTTAAGCTTACAATTTCAGAGAGTATTTCAGATGTTTTCCGCTTGATTTTTATACCAGATCTTGTTGAGGTGCAATAATTGCCCCTGCTAGGTAGAACAATCGAAACGTGGCGCTTGAGTTGCTATATGATTTAAAATATTGGAGTTACACCGTTACCACCAGCTATAGCTTTTGGTCAAGCGGCAAGCACTCGATCCTACAATTGGTATCAAAGCCAAGGTCATGGGTTCGATTCCCACTGATTGCAAGGAGTGCAATTATTGGGAGGGAGATTGTTGAGGTGCAATAATTGTCTCTACTAGGTAGAGCAATCGAAACGTGGCGCTTGAGTTTCTATACAGTTTAAAAGATTGGAGTTGCACCATTACCACCAGCTATAACTTTTGGTAAAGCGGCAAGCGCTCGGTCCTACAGATCTGATATACTTCTCGGTGCTAAAACCTTTCAAGAACCAAAGCTATTGCAGCTCATGTTTTCATAGATCAGATCGATCTGGATCAGCACGCAGCGCTGCTCCGTGCTGATCCAGTATAGGCGCGATCTACCATTTGGATTTTTCGTGCTGAATTTCAAAATCTATTTAAATGCAAGTAATATGTATTTTTGATCAATGAATTGGTGCATAAGCTGTGTGAGAGCTCATGATACCAGTTCCTACGATCTTTCATATAGGTTAAAGTACCTTAACAAAGTGGGTTGAAAATACCTTAAAATACAAGTGGAAATAGTCAGAATCCAAGAAAGGACATACGAAAACAAACAAATTGCATTTACTATGTCTAAAAAATATTGAGAGTAACATAAAACCTTGTATAAATTAAAGATCCTTTAAACCCGTTTATAAACCTTCAGATACAATTTACACGGATTTTTTTTTACATCTGAGACATGAGGTTCTAAAGGATAATTAATTTCATATTGGGTTTCAAAATGGTGTAAATGTTACTTGCCCAAACAAAGTTAACATTTATCAAATGACCTTGATTAAATTTAGCTTTTTTAAAGTAAAATATATTTAAAGTGTTTAAATTAAAAGACCATATAAGTTTAGTTTTAAAAACAAATTTTGACTAAAATCATTTTTCTAACTAGCTATCAAAAGAAGAAACACATCCAATATGCTACAAATAGCCTTACAAGTCATGTAATGGGGAAATCAAATAAATCTTAGAAGTCCCTTTTGGAAATAAGAAAAATGAAGCTTGTTTAGATAGAAGTTTAATGCTTTGTACAAAGGTGAAGAAATTATATAGGAAAGACTTGGATTTAATCTAAAGAATATGACATGTTTGATCGGAGATGAAATATCGCTAGTACCGCATTATAAAAGTATGGACAAATTAATCAACAAAAATATTTATTTAATATTTATTATTAGCTAATTATTTAATTCATATATATTAATTATAAAACTTCTTTATTTACATAGCCTATATAGAATGTACATAATGTGAATGAATTTGATGTAGCCAAATTATCTCAGCCGACGAGTTATTACCACCTCGAGCTCTGGACGTCGGGAAGCTAGCGGATGGATGGTGCTTCCTCTTGATGCCTACAGCCACAGATCACAGGTCAGAGCGTGCCGGAAGTGTGTCCAACGAAGTCCCTCCGATGCTTAAGTTAGGCAGGATGCGAGAGCAAAAGAGAGCGAGAAGAATATGTATGATGTGTGCAAAAGAATGCCAGAATGTGTGTGTGGGTGAATGGGGCATACCTGGTATTTATAGAGGGGTTAGACGGTGAGGATGAACATATCCTGATGAATATTCGCCTACACCGGGTATCTCGGACGAGATACTCTTCACGATTCTCGGGGATCTTGTCGTTCAAATAAGGAAAGACGTATCGTTCCTCGATTCTCCAACAAGGAAAGACGTATCCGGACGGGATTCTAGCTCACATAAGGAAAGACGTATTCGGGTTGGATTCTGTTAGACACTGTCCTCGGGCAACACTCCCAATCTGAGCAAGAGTCCTCGGTCGGGGCTTGGGGCATGCTGCTTGGTCCTCGGGTCCCGAGATGGTAATGGGGGGCATCAGGAGTATCCCCCGCCGCGAGTCCTAGACGAAGGATTGAAGTGTAGGATTGTGTTCAACTGAGGTCGGGACCCGAGCTGAAATCCATGTTTATAAGGAAAACCATGATCCTCATGACGTCGTACTCTAACCGTTGATAAGGAGACACGTGATAGGCTGGATAGAGGTCGGATTTGTGCTTTCTGAAGAAAACCACGATCCGCGCGGTGACGCATTTCGGCCGTTGATAAGATATGCACGGATGATCCAGATTGAACGATCCCGACCACCAAGGTGACGGTTGGAGTTCCCCAGGTGATCCGGACCGTTGATGAGTGTGAGATCGGACAATCGTGATCCACCCAGATTTCCTATAAATACGTGAAGTCTTCTTCTCATTCCTCACTTTCGCTTCCCACTGTACCGTTAATCTGCCCAAACTTTCTCTCGCTCCCGAGCTCTCCAGCAGCTTTTCGTCTCCTACTCACCCCCACTTAGTAAGTTTTTGCTCTCTTGAAACTGTCCACTCCTAGTGATAGCGCAGTAAGTAGTACGGCCGCGTCAGTAGATAGCGTGTGAAAACCCGAAAATTCAGCTCCAAGAAATAGAGAAAAAAAAAATCAGCTGCTGGTCGAAAACCAGCTGCTGGAAAATCAGCTGGTGGTCGAAAACCAGCTGCTGGTCGT
This sequence comes from Dorcoceras hygrometricum, assembly GCA_001598015.1. Taxonomy (NCBI): domain Eukaryota; kingdom Viridiplantae; phylum Streptophyta; class Magnoliopsida; order Lamiales; family Gesneriaceae; genus Dorcoceras; species Dorcoceras hygrometricum. Next base: position 85,555 of record KV012514.1, on the reverse strand, counting down.
AATTCAGCAGTTGGCCATTTGGCGACGCAAATTCAGCAGTTGGGTCACTAATTCAGCATTTGGCCATTTGGCGACGCAAATTCAGCAGTTGGGTCGCTAATTCAGCAGTTGGCCATTCAGCTTGCAGCTGATCTTCATCATCTGCTGGATTATTATGCTCCAGCTGGTTCAACTTTGGCCATCGTCTGATTACAAACAACTGAATCAACTCTGGACGTCTCCATCGCTAATTCAACTGCTGATCCATGATCATCAAACCAACTGCTGAACATTCATTATGAACCATCTGCTGAACATATTCTTTGACCTGAAAACTGCGCACTTAGAGTAGAATTGTTAGAATAACAACAACAGGTTTTGTGTAATTCAAAACTTAATTAGGATCTGTCAAAACAGATCCAACAGAATTCCAGCAGTATTACAAGTCAGATTTCATGGTTTTAACCGACGAATTTAGGAGTTACCAATTAAACCTCTTAATTCCAGGGATTAAATTGTGCATTCGTAACAGCCATTTTATGGCCATAATGGCAGAGAATTAAAGCCTTAAATGACAGGCCTTTGATTACCCTCCTCAACACCTATAAATAACAGATTATGATCACCGATTCTTCCTCACAAGCATTTCAAGAATTCCCTCAGTAAAGCAATAAGCTCTCACGCTGCAACTCTGCCAAATTTCACAGTTGAATTCCTGCACAAGTTGAAACCCAGTGTCGTACACCAGAATCTTTGGCAAAGGGCTGATTGATTCCTGCGTTTTTGGAACCGCCAGATTTTTTCAGATTTCACACTTTTTCCAGATTCAGACTTCAGATTTGTAAGTGGGCTTTTGCTAAGTATTAAATTCGTTTGATATATTATATATATATATTATTCATGTAAGAATTCAGTTTTGAACCTACTGTTCGAGCACATTTCTGTTCAGATCTCTATTTCATTTCAAGCTCTGTTTTGCACTGATATTTATGTCGTAATATGGGTCTACGGAATATTTCGCACTCTGGGTTACTTGGTGTAACCAAATGGCTTCGACCCCTTAGAGGAATAAAAATTAGGGACTGATCAGTAAACCATAGACACGAAGTAATTATCAGTGCTTTTCTGCTACCCGTTCTGTTAAGTTCTGACAATTTCTGTTATGCTCTGTTATGCTCCGTTATGATCTATTATGCTCTGTTCCGAATTCTGTTAAATATGTATATATATTTGTTGTTCGCTTCGTAATGTATCCCCCCTTGCTGAGTGTTTCCCCAAACACTCACCCCTTACTTCTCCACCCAGATAAGAATGAAGAGCAGGTAGAAGAAGAAGAACAAGA
>KV012514.1:10490-29166 GCA_001598015.1 Dorcoceras hygrometricum | reverse complement strand
ATATGGGTCTACGGAATATTTCGCACTCTGGGTTACTTGGTGTAACCACATGGCCTCGACCCCTTAGAGGAATAAAAATTAGGGACTGATCAGTAAACCATAGACACGAAGTAATTATCAGTGCTTTTCTGCTACCCGTTCTGTTAAGTTCTGACAATTTCTGTTATGCTCTGTTATGCTCCGTTATGATCTATTATGCTCTGTTCCGAATTCTGTTAAATATGTATATATATTTGTTGTTCGCTCGAATGTTATCCCCCACTTGCTGAGTGTTTCCCCAAACACTCACCCCTTACTTCTCCACCCAGATAAGAATGAAGAGCAGGTAGAAGAGAAAAGAACAAGAACAATTTTGGGGCTGGTGAAGATTCAGTTTCTGTTGATGTAATTATATTTTTTTTGGTCGCTTCCGCAAATTTGCTCTGATTTCCGATGTAAAAACGAACATATTTTTGGATATGTAATAGACTGGTTTGAGCTATGCTATGATGGCTTAATGTTTCACAATTTTTATAATTGTTTAATATTGCCGATGTCATGAGTCTCGGTCTCGGGGCGTGACATAGCGTCCCTGTAAGTCCCGAGACCAAGGAACCTTGGCTCCCCAATCAGGCCGAGCTGGGTCCTCGAGCCTACCCTGGTATGAGGAGAAATCATTCATCCTTAAGTCATCGGACATTCCCCTCATCAAGGAGAAGGGGGGATGTTAGATAAATTTGAAGTAGTTCTTCCTGGCCCCGAGGAGATGGCTCACCGACCTCCCCCTGGCTTCCATACCTTCTACATCAACCAACTGGAGATGGGCCTCCGGTTTCCAATCCGGAGGTTCATCTCCTACCTCTGCCAACATATAAAGGTTAGCCCGAGCCAATTGGCCCCGAACTCCTATAGCTTCCTCCTGGCTTTGGCCATCCTCCTCAGCTACTACAACATTCCCCTCATCCCCTATGTCCTCATGCAACTGGTCCAAATTAAGAGACTAGGACCAGAGAAATTTTACCTGTCCCACAAGGACCTTATGTTCATCGGGGGGAACCCGAGCTCCCACAAGGGGTGGATGAGCCAGTTATTCTACGTTAGGCGGGTCTGAAAGAAGAGGAACCCTGGAGGTATGAGATGTCGTTGAGAGATAATGTTTATACCTTCACACCCTCGATCGCCAAGCGATCCCCCAACCTGATCTCCTTCCTTGCCGATATGCGCGATAAATGCTATAATGCTCCCGAGCTGGTTAAGGAAGACCTCCTATGCCACTTCGGGTTCAGTAGGAAGGGGATCGAGCTGGTCGGGGATTTAGGTATTGCCGCATCTTGCCTTAGCCGTGTTATCACATGTTGTATCCGAGCTTGTGTTTTATCCGAACTGACATCTACCTTGCTTCTTTCTTTGCAGCCGATCGCATGGGCAAGGCGGCGCTGCTGAAGGCCATGAAGGAGGGCCCCGAGGAGGGCTCCTCGAGGGCTGCCGGGTCTCTAGTGAAAGTGGTGAAGAAGAGGAAGGCCCCCACACCCGTCGAGAAGGAGGCTCGGCGCCAGAAGAAAAAGGGCCACCTCCGAGACACGACCTGCCCCCGCTACTGAGACGCGTCAGGCACAGACGCCCCATCCTCGACACGGGAGGATCGTCCTGGCCTGACGCCTCCATCCTAGACGACCCCGGTGACTGCCAAAGCCATTCCCGAGGTCCCCTCTTTTGAGGTGGGACCGAGGACGGAAACTGGTCCTAGACGAGCCCCCGCCCTGAATATCTTTGAGGACTCCCTTGTGGTCTCCCCATCCGGCTCTGTGGCGATGGGTCTTCTATGCAACATGATCCCGAACAGGGACGTCGCCTGGGTGCGGAATGCCACCAACGCCGAGGTCGTGGGGTTATTCGTGACCCAATTTGCAGCGGTATGTTCCTGCTCCACCCGAGCTCTTACTCTACGTTTGTATTAGCATTCTAATCCGTTGACTCTTACACAGACAATGGTTTGGGGCGGCGAGGTGATTGGCCACCTCACCCGGGCTCAGCGGGAGGCGAACGACATCCGCCAGCATTTCGATAAAACGCTCGAGCACTGTACCGAGCTGGAGATGCGGCTGACGGATCTGGAGGCGGCAAGGGCCCAAGAGGAGAGGGCGGCCAAGGCCCAAAGAGAGGTGCTGGAGGCCCAATGGATGAAGCTGGAAGTCGAGAGGGCGGCTCTGGTCATCGAGAAGGGGGCTCTGGCTGCTGAGAAAGAGGCTCTTGAGGCCGAGAAGAGGGCGATAAGGACCGAGCTCGATGCTCTACTTGTTAAGAAAACTGCAGTAGAGATCGAGCTCAAGTTTCGGGCTGAGGCGAAGAGCCTGAGGAGTGAGGCTGCAAGCGCATGGGTCCTCGGCAAGGAGGATGTGACAGCCCGAACCCATGGGAATCACAAATTGGGGTAAATAAAAATGTTCGAATAAAAAGAAGGGCTGAAAGAAAATTTGTTATAAGTTGTATTTCTTATAACTTCGAAAGAATTAAAAACACGGAGAAAAATCTAACAGACACTCAATTGCGCGCCAACTACTGGAAACATTTGCGGAAAAACAGACTTTATTATAAATTGCAATTGCGATTTACAACAGCTGATATTCATATAAAATGTACAACTGTTGCAACTGATTTAATACAGTATATTCTAAAACAAAACAACATCAACTTGACACGGAAAACGCTGGCCTTTGACAAACACACACCACCCAGCAGTTGATTCAATTTTCATCTTCTTTTCGCTCTCCAGCTGTCGCACCTGTACCATTTTAAAAGCTAATGAGCCTAGGGACTCAGCAAGTAAAACCTGAATAATAACAAGTTCAAATACGCAGGTAGACATCTGATCAATATATAAGTTAAATTAACATCAATGATCAATATCATTTTCTTTCGTAAACATTTCATAAACATTCATTCTTTCATTCATAAACTTGGAGACAGGGGATAATAGCCCAGATCTCATCGTCAATATCATTTTACTTAGATTTATGGCTCAGAAGCTCTCCTTAGGTCCGTGTTGCACCTGATCAAGTGACTACTGATATCAGCCTTAGCCATTGGCTTCTTTGCGTTAAGGGCAACCGACATATAGACGACTGCTCACCCTTCTCTATATGGGAGGGCAACTGATAGCTGCTCACCTCACCCTTTATGACCGTCTGTTATCTTTGTCATAAATCTTAAAATAAACTTTTGTTCCGACTGCTCACCCTTCTCTATATGGGAGGGCAACTGATAGCTGCTCACCTCACCCTTTATGACCGTCTGTTATCTTTGTCATAAATCTTAAAATAAACTTTTGTTCCTTTAACATTTTTTTTCTTTAAACTTTCTTTCTTAAAATCTTCGGGTTCCATCATTTAAAACTCTTGCTTCCATTTTAAAATTTTACTGAGTATCGAATTCAGCTTTTGGAAACATAACCTTGAAATGAAACCGGTCGTAAAGGAAACTAGTCACAACAAAGTGGAACAATACTATGAAACAAAACAGATTTCTACTATTCATGACTATTGCTAAAAGAAATCAGCTGCAAGGTCTTTTTACTAAAAACAAACGTATTAAATGAAACGACGTCGTTAGCGCATCAACCAGTCGCAAGAAAAGCGCTAACATACGTGAAACCAGACGCAAATAATAGGAACCAGTCGCAAGATAGGAACCAGTCGCAATGAATAGTACCAGTCGCAAGACAAGAATCGGTCGCAATGAATAGTACCAGTCGCAAGACAAGAACCCGTCGCAATGAATAGTACTTTAGAAGTGAACAGTGTAACTACTGGTATTTAACAAGGAATGCAACTGCTGGAATTCTACAATGGAATGCAACTGCTGGAATGAACAGTACAACTACTGATTTTACAACGAAATGCATCTGCTGGAATGAACAGTGCAACTACTATTTTTACGAAAACAACGCAACTGCTGGATTTTGACTTGATATTTGTAACATCAAAACAACAACTATGCTATCAACCGTTGCCTATCAAACCAGACTTTATACTGATTCAACTAGCAACTACCGATTACATAGTTATCAAATTCTGATATTACGACTACTGAAAGGAAGAACATTCATAAACATTCTTGGATTAAACTCGAATCCTCAGTACTTTTAAAACATCATAAACTTTCTGGAAAATATTTGGAAGCATCAAAACATCATTTGAACCCATCTTTCTTTCCTTTTCATGCATAAATCATTTTTAAACATGAACTTTAAACAAACTATAACATATAGGCAAGGAGACTCAGAAAACATCAATATATGCTTTAAATGTTGAGTCAAGAATCAACTTTTACTTGCCTTAAACGAAGCTTTGCAACAGCAACCGATTCTTGCAGAACTCTTCTCCTTAAGCAACGCACGAACTTCTCTGGAAAATATTTTGAAGAACACCAAAGATTTTCTTTGCCAATGATAAGGATCTTGCTTTCAAAAAGTTTTTATGTGAAAGGGATTAGTGGCAAGCTACTTGTGAAATTAAGCATGACACACTTATAAAATTTAGTAAAATTCCCTTCCTCTCATTTTAAATTTGTAAAACACCAAACCTTTTTCAAAAGAAATCATTTGTCCTCCTTAAAGATATTTTCAATCCCTTTAAAAACTGGTCGTGCATCACCCTTGGAGTCATCCATTGAAACCAGCTGTGTCACATCTATTTTTCTGAAATCACTTAAAACAGAAATGCATAACATTTCAACATGCCATTTTAAATCTATAAAATGAACAATATGCATAATGTGGTCCTATGGATTTTGGGGCGTTACAGAGGAGTTCTTGAAGTCCTCTGAGTTTGACGACCTGTGCGCGAAGAGGTCTGTGGCCTACTTCAAAAGCGGCTTCGAAAGTTGTGTGGCTCAGTTCCGAGCCAACGACTACTCCGAGGAGGAGCACCCAGCTCCCTTCCTGAGCGTGGCTCGGGCCATTGAAGAGATGTCCGACGATGAAGTGGAGGCTGATGATGGGGCTGATGAAGATACCTCGGGAGATGAGGCCACTCCCCGCACTCCCCCGAACATTGATTGTATTTAGATTTTCCTGTGTATTGTAAATTCCGATGCTTTAATGAAATTCCACTTTTATCTCATTTCTTTTCTCCCGAGCTGTCAGTTTATAAGGTCAATACTTAAGCACGAAACGGGTAGCCCGAGAATAAAACCCACAAACAAATACGAAACGGGATAACCCGAGCAACCAAGACAAATGATCACTTATAACTGCGAACGAAGCGGGGCAACCCGAGCACGCGTAATTGAACCAAGGCTACCCGAACTGCGCCAGCTCTTGGCTAGGCTAGTGTCTCGCTCATGAGAAGTTTTGACTTCATCTGTGGAGATGTCCGAATAGGCTCGGTGTTTGGAAAAACCAAATTATTTCTATGTAGGTTGACTACCCGAGCCGGTCGGGATCGTGCGCTCAAGTGGGACAATCATCCGAGAATTTGCCTATGAGGATTGGGATTTAGGTGCCGAGCTGGTCGGGCTTATGCGCTCATGTGGACGAGGGGATGCCAATGAGAATTGGGCTTAAGTATCGAGCTGGTCGGGCTTATGCGCTCAAGTGGAAGAGCCACTCGAGGAAGTGCCAATGAGAATTGGGCTTAAGTGGCGAGCTGGTCGGACTTATGCTTTCAGGTAGGGCTACCACCCGAGGAGGTTGTTAATAAGAATTGAGATTAAGTGCCGAGCTGGTCGGGTTTATGCTTTCAGGTGGAGCTACCACCCGAGAAAGTGCCAATAGGAATTGGGCTTAAGTGTCGTGCTGGTCGGGCTTATGCTTTCAGGTGGGGCTACCACCCGAGGAGGTTGTTAATAAGAATCAGTGAGTTGAGAGAAAAATATCTTTCATTCCATAAGATAGTGTTTACAAACGGTAACAAAGTAAGTCCTAGGCATGCTGCTTACAAATGATAGAGAAGCAAAGTCTAAACATAATACTTCCAGAGATGAATAATATTCCATGGCCGACGTCCTCTCCTTCCTTGTGCATCCTCCAAGTAATAGGCTGCGACTCCTGCTTTCCCGATCACCTTACATGGCCATTCATACTTGGGGTCGAGTTTTCCTCTTTCTCCCTGATACCATATCCTCCTCCAGACGAGGTCTCCCAACTCATATTTCCGAGGTCGAACCCTTATGTTATATTCGGGTTGGATTTTATTAGTCATGACAATGTCATCGGGCAACACTTCCGATCTGAGCAAGAGTCCTCGGTCGGGGCTTGGGGCATGCTGCTCGGTCCTCGGATCCCGAGGTGGTAACAGGGGCATCAAAATTCTTAGTTTTACTATCAATAATGAATTCATACATTAAGGACTTAATTTTGACCCTTGACCCTAACGATGAATATGCTTTGGTAGATCCTCAGTTCGACGAGTAAAGTTCGTTTCCAAGTCCTTTCAAATAACGATATATAATAAAGAAACGAATAATTTTCAAATCAAAGAAAACATAATAAAAAATTTGAATACGGCTGAAGTACATGATTTCCTTCCCAATATCTTTGAGTTTTCCAAGATTCATATCATCGTCTTCAATAATTGACGATGATCATCAGATCTCCTATAAAAAAATAATAATAATAACAACCACCACCCCATTTTCCTTCATCATCTTTCCAAAAGATATCTAGCATACTCGGTCCAAAAGTGATTCATCTTGGAATTTTTCTATGACACAAGATTAACCTACGAAATAATAGTTAGCATGTGGTATGTGAATCATAGCTTCCTCGTTGTTAAATAATCAGTCAATATAACACGTGTGGTTCCATATATTTCCATCTCATTTCAAATCATTTATTAAGATACATTTGGCTAATATAATGATAATTAATGCAGTGACAAATAAACTGAAAAGATTGGTAATATACTTATGTATTACTCCAAATATTATAAAACTCGAGTGGAATAACAAATAAAGAAAACCATTCCAAATATTATAAAACTCGATTGGAATAACAAATCATTCGTAAAATTTACACCGTGTCTTCTTTAAATTGTGTGGACGGTGTAGCTACCGAGAGTAGTGCACTGAATTATGTCTCTCCTATAAGTTGATTAGCTGCCTCTCAGTTTGTTTTATGATTCTTCTTCTTAGTAGGTCATTTATGCACTCGGGCAGGGCTCGTGTAACTGCTAAAAGATTTGAAAAACGAGTCGACCGTAATTTCGAATACGTCCATGACCTCTTAATTGACTAGCTAAACCATTGTGCACATGGATTAAGCATCCCTCGACGAGGTGGTGATAATCTATCCTCCTCTCATATCGATAGTTCAAAAGACCACACCTAACAATAGTTCATATAAAAGATAATAGTATCAATACTAAGCACTAAAGTAAACAGATCTGAACAAACCCTTCGAGAGCCATCACAATCCAAATTAAGAAAAATTCTTAAATTTACAATATTGTTTATGTCCATATTGTACAGGTTCTTTCAACATCTTTCATCATTCATCCAAGAAACCGAGCACCCGATAGGGGTGTCAATTCGGGTGGGTCGGGTGGGTTCGGGTCGGGTTGGGGTGAAAAGTAAAAAAAAATTTCTGACCCGAACCCGAACCAACCCGAAATGGCTCAACCCGAACCTGATTTTTTTCGGGTGGGTTCGGGTTGGGTTATCGGGTTGAAGTGTATTTAGTGTTAATATGGGTTGATCGGGTTGGGTTCGGGTCGGGTTGAATAAATTTTTTTAAAAAAACTCTCAACCCGAACCCAACCCGAACCCGAACCAACCCGAAATGGCTCAACCCGAACCTGATTTTTTTCGGGTGGGTTCGGGTTGGGTTATCGGGTTGGGTCCAAATTTGACACCCCTAGCACCCGAAGTATCGTTCCTGAAACCGCTGTATATTATAAAATATTATTAAGTTTTTAGATATAAATTGGTGGCATTCATATATTTTACCATACGAAAACAAGATTTCATATATAGTAGTAAAATCTTGCACGCATGGAGCAAATTAGAGGGGTTCAACCCTCTTCCTGACACGCGTGTATAAATATATAATATTTATGTGAAATATGATGAGACTAAAGTAATTTTATGAAAAATATTAGAATATATATAGGTCAGAGCGCCAACTATTTTGAGGATTATAATGTACTTATTACGCGTGAATAACGACGAACATATGCCATATTATTTATGGACAAAAATAAATAAATAATACAGTGCATAACGATATTTTTGCTCTAGTTTTTTTTATACAATTTCCTTCACAGCACGTGGAGTTTTTTTTATATAGATTCATAATAAATTTTTTTTCGAATCTCCTAGTCCTTCACATTAATCTTGAACTATCAAAGCAAGATTTCCCATGTGATCAACACCATACAACTAAGAACATGGGCCCTTATTAAATTTTTATTTACAACAAACCCTGCTCCTTCTGTCTACATATATTTATAGGGGTCGACCCATAAGTAAATTATTTGATTATAAAAAGCACAGAACGTATTTTTTCAGCAAAAATTATCAAAATGGAATGGAAAGATTGGTATTTGGACGTAATATTTGTGCCATCGGGTTTCTTGATCTTCGTTAGTTATCACATATGGCTTTGGCGTAGGGTTCGATCTCAACCCTTCACCACCACCGTCGGAAGAAATGCCCGCGGTCGTCGATTTTGGGTGTCCTCCATCATCAAGGTACTAGCTTGCTTCGCATGCATGCGCACTGTTGTGTTTATATATTACACAAATAGTTATAAAGAAATGATATGGTGGGCACCCCACATGGGCACCAGGCTGACGTGACACTTCCTGGTGCTGCCACGTCAGTCTGGTGCCCATGTGGGGTGGCCACCATATCAAATTTTGAATAGTTGTATATATGTATCGCATGTATCATATACTTTATTGAAAAATCAAATTAAATAATCTAGCTAGAATTTGAAATTATAGTACTTCGATGATTAAATTTTAGAAATTAAATTTTTAGAAATTTGATTCTCGAGCAGCGTGGAGATGGATGTTTGTGAAATTATCCGGGTATAGAGAGGAATTTCAGAGATATGCTAGCTAGCATTCGTTGTCCCCTCGAATGAAAATTTAAATTTGACATGAATTCGAACGATTTAAATTTGAGCTTATATATGTATTCTGTGTGAAAGTTGTTATATATGGATTATAATTAACATGAATTAGAACTATTTAATTTGAGCTTATATATGTATTCTGTGTGAAAATTGTTATATATAGATTATTATTTCATGTGCTCTATTACACCAAATATGAAAATTTCTTAATATACGTATGTGTGTTTAATTAGGACAATGTCAAAAAAGACATAGTGGCTGTCCAAACCCTACGTAACTCAATCATGGGGTCTTCACTAATGGCGACTGCCGCCGTCCTCCTCTGCGGCGGAATGGCCGCCTTTTTCAGTAGCATAAAAGAACCAATGAACGGCGGTCACGGTGAGTTCATGTTGGCACTGAAATTCGTGGCGATGATGGCCCTCCTCATCTTCTCGTTCGTGTTTTTTTCAATCTCGATCCAAATCATGGGTCAGGTGAATTTCCTCGTAAACTGCCCCGTTGAAGAAGATTCGACGCCGGAGTACTTGACGGAGCTGCTGGAGAGGGGTTTTTCCTTCAACATGGTGGGGAACAGACTCTTCTATGCCGCCGTGCCGCTACTGCTGTGGATCTCCGGTCCCTTGCTGGTTTTCCTATGCTGCTTAGCGGAGGTTATTGTGCTTTATACTTCGGATTTTGTACTTTTGGAAGATAGGAAAGTGCAGGCTCAGGTTTATGGGAATGGCCTGTGCTAACACAACACTGCACATAAAATAAACTCACGTAGATTGATTTCTTCAGTCTACAAATCACAGTTTTTCAATTTTTTTTATCATGAATGATCCATCTCATTCGAGAAAAGAATAAAAAACTCATCCTAGTACTAGAATACCAGAGTTCATGCAACCATTGAAGTCATTGTTATCAAATAAAAACATTGAATTTTTTTTTTGGGAAAAAAAACAATCTTGAGTAACAAAAGAAATTTTGTATCATCATATGCAATTGATATATAGTATTATGTGATCAGCTGATCATAATTTACTACAAAAAATTTGAATTTCTAGTGACTAAAGTCCAATATATGAATACACAACACACACATATGGGCAGAGATATAATTATGCTTTGGAGAAAAAAGGAAATTGAAAATTAATAATTTTGTTTCCGTAGGCTTCGAATTTTAATATTTTGATAAAATCAGTGAGCGTAACTAATTCAACATGGATTCAGGTTGTTTAAAATTGAGCACACATGTTCGAAAGTTTGATAGTAACTTTTATTATTTTCTTCCTTAGTCTTGTATACCTTTTTTTGCAGAACTCGTTCTTTTGTATTCTTTTTTGGGACAATGCAGTATATCTCGCATTGGTTCCATGCATATCCACCTGATTTTGTGACGCTAATCCAAATTAATTAATAGATATTTTGTAGAGAAATTATATCAATGGTAATTTTCTTTTATAGTTCGTTTGAAACCATTATTACAAGTGATTTAGCTACTTACCCACTGCTTTTTTTATTATTATTATTATTATTATTATCACCCTCCCATATCATCTAAAAAAAATGAATCGTTGCCCTCAGGGGCACAGACGAGTTGGTACGATTTAGGATGCTGTGAGAGTAACTTTCCCGACTTCACGGGTTCGATTCTTGTTTGGAGCATATTCCCCACTGAAATATTGTGGAGATATGTTCTGAAAGTTAGTCCGTTATATGGGTCATCTCCCCCGAACCTCTGCCTACTCGTGCATATCCCTCGATTTAAAACCTGTATAGGACAAGGAACCTCTGACCTATACAGGGGTTAGCCCATTAATGGGTTAACTTTAAAAAAAAAATTAAAAATGAATCGTTTGTTCAAAATCATTTATGGAAAACAAGAAGTTTGTTTCATCCCAGCAAATGTCAACAGTGATATAAAAGTACATGACTCTAGAAGAAAAAAAATATAATGATTATTCACAATTTTCTATAAGAAAAACAATAAAATATTGGTGCAAAGGATTTTTGCCACAAGAACTTATAAAATCTCAGATAATCTGTGTGTGTATATATACAAATACAGAGAGAGAGAGAGGGCAATGACGAAATAGGTAATGGCATCCAAACTACACAAGGAGGCGCTTATGGTCACCATCCCCATCCTCCTCTGTGTTCGGTACTCGCGGCCTTTCTCAGCAGTACGGTGGGAAACAGCCTGTTCTATATGGCTGTGCCGCCGCTTCTGTTATGGATATTTTGGACTCGAACTTAGTTTTTATATGTTATGCGGTGGTGTTCATTGTTCTTTATAATTTACAACTTTGTCATCGTTCGCCGATAGGAGAGTAGAAGGTGAAATTAATGGAAATGACAGTCGTAACTTTTGGCAGTGTCAGAAACGGAACAATTGGTTCAGAATAATAAACTTCAGCAAACACAAATCAAGGATTTTCTAATTGTCAGCATTACCTCATTCTTTTATATGATGAAACGTTCAAATTTTTTATAGTCAAGTAAATATATGAAGACATTGTTCATTTTCACAAATATAGTAGGGAATGTGAAAACGAGGAAACATTGAAGATGAATCAGAAACTAATCGAGAAACATACAATAATCATGGAGTGATCCTTTGAGGGTCGCGAGGGAAAAGTGAAGTCTTTCGGATATTGTTGAGTGCACAGAACAGCATCACCACACGCTCCAAACCAACTCCAAATCCACCATGAGGTGGTGCTCCATACCTACAACGAATAGGACGTAATGAGAAACATCGTTGTTTTTTTTGTTCAAACCCACCTAGACAGTGGATCGAGGAGACGAGCAGCTGAGCAGGATCTATTGCCCTCCTCTTATAAAAACATTTTAAATATTATATATGCTTTTCTAAAATTTGTAAACTTAGTCCCCAGAATGTCCTACCCCGCACACAGCCAGAAGAACTTGCATTCAATCATTAGCTTATTCAACCCATAGCATATAACTTGCGAATTTTTTCATGTACCTGAAGGAGTCGATATATGTTGATATCGTCTTGACATCAATTCCACATGCTTGTGCACGTTCAGACAAATACTCAGGCACGTGGACGCGCTGAGCTCCTGATATTATTTCTTCACCTGAAAGGGTAAAATGAGAGTGAAGACATAGGGAAGAGATGATAAACTTAGACCATAGGATGGTGCATGAATAGTTTTTCCTTGAGGGGTTGGCGGGATATTGTGCTTCTATACACAACTTCAACATCTGGCAACAACTTTTAAACCAAACATATCATTGAAACATTTAAGAGATGCTGAAAATTAAATTTTGGAAGCAATTGGCAAATTTATCCACGACAGAAGCGGCAACAATTCTCGTTCAAACAATTCTGGCTGATCGTCTATTTGTGGTGATTTTGGCCGAGTATTACAAGTTTAGCGCTTGTAATACTATTACCCTTCATTAAAATACTCGAAGTGGAACTAGATTTACCTCGAATGAAAACATCGAATGAGTTACTATAACTCGGATTATCATAGCATGGCATCGTATAGAATGGTCGAACAGCCAGAGGATATCGGTGAAGTATGTAGAACTCAGTGCCATACCTACAGTCAGAAGGGGAAACAAAATAAAATGAGGAAGAATTAGTCATACATGAAAGAGGAACATGCACGATGAAATGAAAACAAATAGTTTCAAAGCCTGCCAAATTTATGGTATCTATACAGTGGAAGATATGGTCAAAGAAGATAGAAGAACATGCACGATGAAATGAAAACAAAATGGTTTCACAGTCTGCCATGATTATGGGCTGTAGAATGTTCCTCTTTCTTGATTCATAATCTAGCAGCATGTTTCGTATGGTCAGATAGAATGAAGAAGTAAAATGAAGAGAAAAATCAAGCAAAAACCAGCATACTTCTCCAGAACAAGTTGACCAAGTTTTCTCTCTGATTCGGTGTTAAGGTCACCAAGAGGATCGATTTCAACCCCAGCCTCCTGCATAAGCAAAAACACGTGAAAATAATAAGAAACTGCCTCCTAATCACTTCAAATTCTGTAAAATGAGAGGCAAAGATTACAAAAGCAGTAACCGGCATAAAACATAAACCAGAAAAACATGACGCTAGTAAAGAGTGCATTTTCGCAAGCATGTGTTGGTACTCTCAAAATAAATGGTATCCCAAAATTAAGAATATAATGCACCATAAGATTGTAATTCGTATTAGGTATCCAAGAAACTAAAAAGGAGAGAACTATTTTCTCACAAGATCATTTACAAATGTGGGCACAGTCTCTTTGGAACAAGATAAGTGTTAATTTTCTAATCTTACCTTCAGCATTTGGACCCCCTCTTCAAAGGTCAGACGTAAAGTATTTCGCAAGTACTGCATGTCCAATAAAATTAAACAATAAGTATTCACACAAACATGGAACATATGCTTGTCAGAAGAGAAATATCTATCAAAATCATTGTTTGGGCAACTATTTTTTTATTTCTCCAAAATTATTGAGCACTGAGTCATAACATGATAACATTGTTGGAATCAGACAAGATTACAAGACCATATAATCGATATAGTCATTGTTGGCATTAAACCATATTGCAACTGCTTATAATAAATATAGTGTACCTTCAGCTTCTCAAAAGGGTATTGCCTGTTAATGGCTTCGAGCTCCTTTGAACAATTCTCGTTCAAACAATCAAACATCGCCACAAATAAGCGATCAACAATATCCATTACCTGCAGGCATAAACTCAGGCCATCATCCACAAACAATAATACAAAAAGTTAAAACAATCTATAATACTGTAAAATACAATACATACTTCTGAATAGTGCTCCTTAATCTCCATTTCAACATCAAGACCTGTAAATTCACACAAATGTCTGTGTGTAAAAGAGTCCTCAGCTCTGAATACTGGCCCGATCTCAAATACTCGGCCAAAATCACCACAAATAGACATTTGTTTATGAAGCTGGGGTGATTGTGCCAGACATGCAGGTGTCCCTTTATAATCCAATCTAAAAACAGCCGAACCACCTTCACTAGAACCTGCAATCAACTTTGGCGTGTGGATCCCAACAAAACCTTCAGACAACAGGAACTGTCTAAATATCTGCACAAGCTCATGGAACAACATTATTTGTCAGTATGCACATTTTGGCAGTATGATTGTGGTGTTCATTTAGCAATCATGCATCAAATGTCAACAAAAATAGAATGAGGAAAAGTGTAAAACGAAAGGGCTTCTCCAAGAGTCAAATGACCATCTAACCATTATATAATAGATCATATAAAAAGGAACAACCTCCAAACAGATAAAACTCAATATACACAACTGGAAGCAAATTGGACCAGCTCACAGAAATATAAAAGGTGAGACCTTCCCAACAGAAAAGTAATCAAATGGCATACAATTTCCAAAAACTGGACTTAAAGGACCAACAGGCTTTTATTTCCATAGACCTAGCAACAACGTCCAGTAAAAAACTGCTAAAATCAAGGGGACAAATAGAGTGCAAAATAAATAAGAACAAGGCTTACATTTTCAACTTGACATTGGACACGGAAAATTCCTTGATTAGCAGGTGTTCGCATGTCAAGAACTCTGAAATTCAAACGAGTATCTTGATTAACTCGAACAAGCTGTTCACCTGCCTGCATTTAGAAAAGATACTCAGAATTCATACAAATAGGCAGCAAAATTAAAGCACCAACATCATCTTTTACAGGTAAATTGAGAACGGTAGCAAGAATACCTGCAAAGCCTTTTCTATGTCAACCTCGCTTCTCGCTGCATCCTCAATATTAACAGGTAGTGTAGGTACAGCCTTGTTGACGCAATAAAGCTTCTTCACTTGAATTTCCACCTATAGGAGTCAAATAATTCAATCATTAGTTTTTTTTCTGAACAAAGTAATATAGATTAATATAGCGTGTTTCAGTTCAAACTTTAACTGCATAAACACGGGGTATTGACTCACAACAAATCCATTATGTGACCAAGTTAACAACATGCACAGGAAATAGAAAATCCATAGAATGAAAATTTCGAAAATGCAGATTCCAGGACTTCAAATTAACGGCATGAAGCATTGCAAAAAAATCCCAAACACACACAGAGGGACAGAGAGTGAATAAAAGCACACAAGAAAGCGAGCGAACACCTGCTGAGTGGCGCCAGTGATTGACTGAGCGGGAACAGACACAACACCTTCAACATCCACAATAGATTCTCGGCTCAAACCAGTAGCATACTTCACCATTTGGGGGCTCACCGCACCAGGGCTAACATTCAGGACGCATTGTACTGTAAATCCACGCTCCCTCACCACAATAAATGCCATTTTCTTCCCTACAGCCCGGATTGTCTGTGCACGGCCACGTATCAAAACCACCTGGTCCTTCAACAAATCTGTCAAGTTCTTCAATTCCGTCCATTTCTTCCCAGATATTTCCTTCGATTGCAGGTCCTTCAACGCGACGTCTCCATAGTTTTCAGCCAACGGGTCGTCAGCTTCGATTGCCACGGCGGAAATGGCGGAGGCGGCGGCGGCTTCTTGACGTTTTCTCTGTCTTTCGAGCTTAGCGGCCTCTTTCTTGGACAGTTTCTTCTCGGAACCTTCCTCGCTGACGACTGGGGATTGTTCTTCGGAAGACATTTTGAAGGTAAAAGTGAACTCTGCTAGAGTGGATTGAAATGGATCTAGTTAGGTTATATATGAGAATTATTAGAAGCCCAATCATAACTTCTAAGCCCATTACAAATGGCTTGTCCGAAAAGCCCAACAATAATAATCAGAAAAAGGTCTAGATAACTCAAATTAAATTATATACTTATATAATAAAACACGAGATGGATCTTCCAAAGACTAAAAACGAATCGGTCAATAATTAAGCATAAAAAAGGATTTTAATCTATCGTCACAAACGTTAAAGAAATATAGCTAGAGTCTACAGGTATCATATTAGAATGATAACTAGATAAACAAGTGAAGAATATAATAAAGGAACATGCCATAATATATATATATTGATATGTTGCGTACCTGTAGACGAACGCCTCGTGCGCGACTTGCTGAGCTGATATTTTTTATTCTATTTGTTAGTTTTTCTTTTTTTTTCTGCCACATCAAAGAAGCTTCTCGGAAAAGTTTTGGAGCACCTTCTCCCTCCCATTTGACTCCAGATCGAGTTTCAAAATTTGGCATACGCTCCACACCTTTCATCGAGTCTCCGCCATAGTCGTCGTGAACCGAAGGTTGTTCCGTCCTATGTCTCTGTCGCGCTCCGTGAGTAACCCAAGGTATATTTCTATTTTCAGAATGTGGTTTGTGTTGTGAATTGAAATAACTATTCGGACGAGCGTAATGGATAGTATCAGCTTCAGAATCACAAATTAAAAAGGATAGTATCAGCTTCGGAATCACAAATTAAAAAGAACGCGAAGGAAAATCGAAAGGTGCAGTATTATAAAAGAGTCCAAACCAAACTTTTATAACTTTCAAGTTTACAAAAGGCTATTTGTAAAGTTTCAGACTCTATTGTACTCGTCGTCCTTTACTTCGTACAACAGTGGTTGAGACTATTTATTATTTTTGTCCTGCCTCTTAACTGATGTTGGCGTATCGGAGCAAATCAGTTTGAACCTCCCTGATCTGCCTGAGTAAAGTTTGTTCAAACTGCTTTGTCCGTTCTGAACTGGTAGCCTGTGCTGATCTGAAATGAACTACACTCTTGATCTGTTCTTTTCAATTAAGCTCAGCTCTTCGTAAATGAACTGATCTGATCAAAAACTCCAACCTGATCTGTACACGACACTACACGGCTCATCTTCATCTGAACTACTCTGATCTTCGTTCACTGCCTGCTCTTCGTCTGATCTGTCTGGTTTGCTCTTGCTCTATTCTGCTCTGTTTTGTTCTATCGTTCTTGATCTATTCTGTTCTGTACTGATACACTCGGCTCTGAACTATTCTGCTCTGCTCTGTTCTATTTTGTACTGATTCGCTCATCTCAAACTGATCTCACCTGAACTATTCTGTACTGTTGAAACGAACCGTACTCTAAATTTTTTTTAAAAAATCATGTGCGAAATGTTAGAACAATATTTATAAGTTTGGTGATAACAAAAATAAGACTAGTTGCTATTGGACATTCGGTTGTCGCAGGAGTTTATCTTTCTACAGTAGTATTTCAGCAGTTGGGGTTTTCAAGTGGTTATTCAGCAGTTGGAGCTTTCGTGAGATTTCAGCAGATGGTATGAGATCAGCAGTTGGACGTTTTGAGTAGTTCAGTAGATAGATTCATCAAGAGCAATCAGCAGATGTTGTTGTCGCGATCAGCAGATACCGATTTGTGCTTCAGCGTGTTTTGATAAGGATTGGTAAACGACAACGTTTTGATAAGTTAGAACGACGTCGTGGAGTGCACTGTTTCGTATCAGCAGATGAAGTGTTCAGCAGATACTTTGTTGAAGAAGTTCAGCAGTTGGTTAAGTCTTTTATTGGAGATTGCGATACGACAGCGTTTGGTTTAGTTGGAACGACAGCGTTTTGTTTGATTCAGCAGAAGCGTTCCTTTTGTCAAATCAGCAGATGCACTACTTGGTGTTTACCAGCAGATGTATTTCGAAGATAGCAAAACGACGTCACTTGATTAAGTTGACACGACATCGTTTTATTGCTAAAGAAATCAGCAGATGGAAAAACGCGTATGCATATCAACAGATGAATTCTTCCAAGCGTTTTTCCAGTCGAAGTTCATGACAACGACGATGGATGTTAGTGCTGATCTTCAAAGTAATTTCAGGCGCAAGCTCTAAGTATTTGAAATACGATCGTTTGCTTATAAAGAAAAGATTTGTACGATCGTACAGTTGCCTGGAATGAAGGAAACAAGTTAGATACTATTTTGGGTGAGCAGTACAGTGTACAGTGGCCGTTTCTCTATGCTTGCACAAAAATGGAAAGAAGACAAATTGGCTCTGTGGATGAGCGTTTGACTTTGCAGTGGAGCAGAGATTACGGTGTACTATTTTGGCAGTAATTCAAACGGGATTTATTTCCTTTGAAGAGTTAATGTTACCGTTGCAGTCGAAGCCTATAAATATCAGCAGCGGCTTTGAAGAAAACATAATCGCTTATCATCTTTGCTGTAACGCTGCCAAGCTTTCACTTCGTTGATATTTCAAAAAGCTCAAGACTCGAAGAACATTTTGATTTGATCTTCATTAGAAAAACATTCGAGTCAATCTTCTGGTTATTCATTGTTGATACCAGAAGATATTTACAGTCTCTTGATTCGTGTTCTCATTGATATATTTGATAGAGTCTGTAAACGAACTGTCTTTTAAGAAGTTCGTAAAACGTTCAAAACATTGTAAACCAGCAGCGAAGTCTACGTCAAGTTTTGTTGTAAAGCGCTAAGAGTTCTAATAGTCGCTGTGTATTCTAAACGTGTTCCTAGTCGATTGGGCCGTCAAAATGAGGATAAGGCCGCCCGAGTTCGAGACTAGTATCTGTGATGCGAAGTACCATGTTTCATTGGTAGGGAACATTGTGATGTTCTGAGCATGCAGATAGATAGTGACCCGGTGATCTATCGAACTACCCTCCTTCGGACTTTCCAAGTGGTTACCATTTGTCGAGTGGATAAGTC